>CM067882.1:21827204-22359704 GCA_034621355.1 Mycalesis mineus
CGCATATCGGGCTTCCCGCGGCTCGGCTCGCGCCGCGTGTCGTGTCGCCGCACGCTGAGGCAGCTCCGCGCCACTCCGCGCTCCATCCCGATACGCGCCAGCTAATGGCAGCTCAGCGCGCGCCGCGTGTCGTGTCGCCGCACGCTGAGGCAGCTCCGCGCCACTCCGCGCTCCATCCCGATACGCGCCAGCTAATGGCAGCTCAGCGCGCGCCGCGTGTCGTGTCGCCGCACGCTGAGGCAGCTCCGCGCCACTCCGCGCTCCATCCCGATACGCGCCAGCTAATGGCAGCTCAGCGCGCGCCGCGTGTCGTGTCGCCGCACGCTGAGGCAGCTCCGCGCCACTCCGCGCCCGTCCCGATACGCGCCAGCTAATGGCAGCTCAGCGCGCGCCGCGTGTCGTGTCGCCGCACGCTGAGGCAGCTCCGCGCCACTCCGCGCTCCATCCCGATACGCGCCAGCTAATGGCAGCTCAGCGCGCGCCGCGTGTCGTGTCGCCGCACGCTGAGGCAGCTCCGCGCCACTCCGCGCTCCATCCCGATACGCGCCAGCTAATGGCAGCTCAGCGCGCGCCGCGTGTCGTGTCGCCGCACGCTGAGGCAGCTCCGCGCCACTCCGCGCTCCATCCCGATACGCGCCAGCTAATGGCAGCTCAGCGCGCGCCGCGTGTCGTGTCGCCGCACGCTGAGGCAGCTCCGCGCCACTCCGCGCTCCATCCCGATACGCGCCAGCTAATGGCAGCTCAGCGCGCGCCGCGTGTCGTGTCGCCGCACGCTGAGGCAGCTCCGCGCCACTCCGCGCTCCATCCCGATACGCGCCAGCTAATGGCAGCTCAGCGCGCGCCGCGTGTCGTGTCGCCGCACGCTGAGGCAGCTCCGCGCCACTCCGCGCTCCGTCCCGATACGCGCCAGCTAATGGCAGCTCAGCGCGCGCCGCGTGTCGTGTCGCCGCACGCTGAGGCAGCTCCGCGCCACTCCGCGCTCCATCCCGATACGCGCCAGCTAATGGCAGCTCAGCGCGCGCCGCGTGTCGTGTCGCCGCACGCTGAGGCAGCTCCGCGCCACTCCGCGCTCCGTCCCGATACGCGCCAGCTAATGGCAGCTCAGCGCGCGCCGCGTGTCGTGTCGCCGCACGCTGAGGCAGCTCCGCGCCACTCCGCGCTCCATCCCGATACGCGCCAGCTAATGGCAGCTCAGCGCGCGCCGCGTGTCGTGTCGCCGCACGCTGAGGCAGCTCCGCGCCACTCCGCGCTCCATCCCGATACGCGCCAGCTAATGGCAGCTCAGCGCGCGCCGCGTGTCGTGTCGCCGCACGCTGAGGCAGCTCCGCGCCACTCCGCGCTCCATCCCGATACGCGCCAGCTAATGGCAGCTCAGCGCGCGCCGCGTGTCGTGTCGCCGCACGCTGAGGCAGCTCCGCGCCACTCCGCGCTCCATCCCGATACGCGCCAGCTAATGGCAGCTCAGCGCGCGCCGCGTGTCGTGTCGCCGCACGCTGAGGCAGCTCCGCGCCACTCCGCGCTCCATCCCGATACGCGCCAGCTAATGGCAGCTCAGCGCGCGCCGCGTGTCGTGTCGCCGCACGCTGAGGCAGCTCCGCGCCACTCCGCGCTCCATCCCGATACGCGCCAGCTAATGGCAGCTCAGCGCGCGCCGCGTGTCTTGTCGCCGCACGCTGAGGCAGCTCCGCGCCACTCCGCGCTCCATCCCGATACGCGCCAGCTAATGGCAGCTCAGCGCGCGCCGCGTGTCGTGTCGCCGCACGCTGAGGCAGCTCCGCGCCACTCCGCGCTCCATCCCGATACGCGCCAGCTAATGGCAGCTCAGCGCGCGCCGCGTGTCGTGTCGCCGCACGCTGAGGCAGCTCCGCGCCACTCCGCGCTCCATCCCGATACGCGCCAGCTAATGGCAGCTCAGCGCGCGCCGCGTGTCGTGTCGCCGCACGCTGAGGCAGCTCCGCGCCACTCCGCGCTCCATCCCGATACGCGCCAGCTAATGGCAGCTCAGCGCGCGCCGCGTGTCGTGTCGCCGCACGCTGAGGCAGCTCCGCGCCACTCCGCGCTCCATCCCGATACGCGCCAGCTAATGGCAGCTCAGCGCGCGCCGCGTGTCGTGTCGCCGCACGCTGAGGCAGCTCCGCGCCACTCCGCGCTCCATCCCGATACGCGCCAGCTAATGGCAGCTCAGCGCGCCGCGTGCCAACCGGTACGCGCCAGCTCCATGCGAGCTAGTGGTACGCTGTACCAGTTAGTGGCAGTTTTGCGCTGTTTGCTTGCGGGTACGATCCAGCTATTGGCACTGGCAGCTGGCCACACCCACACGGCACCGTTGCAGTGCACGCCCGCTAATGGAATTTGCGTATTGCCAGCTGCTTAGAACATTGATTTATATTTGAAGTGGTGTAGTATACGGTATATACAACTCTCCACTCCACTACATAAGAGATGTCGAGCAAATAGGAAAAGAATAAAGAATTTTTGAAAAATTTTAGTCAGTCAGTATTTTAGTTACGTAGAGACTCAAATTGCGGCGTCGGGAACACCACCGCTCTGCGCGTAATTTACGACAATTTGTTAGAAATTTCGATTACGAACTTGTTTGGAAAATTGGCAAAATGTATATTAAAAAGTTATGAAAGTATTTAAGTGCCGCCACTGTGGATTTCCTTTGACACAAAAGAGTCTCTAAAATATAAAGGTCTTAATGAACTACTATACCTTATAAAATGATTTTTGAAATGGACTTTTTTAGTTTAGTAAATTGTATCAAATAATGATAAATGTAGACTTGTAGAATAATTGTAGAATAATGTGTAGTAGTGCTACTTGGTATATTAAACTATAGAATTATCAGCAGAATAATTGTTCTAAATAAAAATTAGTACGTACATCATAAGATTGCATGTAATAAAAGATAATACGCAAGTGCCATTAAAATTAGTTATTTTTTATGTTACTATAGAATTTAATCATGTCAGTCAAAAATTAGAAAAGAGAATACTATTTTAAGTAGAAATAAATATATGAAACGTGTGTAAGAAAATCATATTTTTGTATTTTCTCTAAATTGATGAAATTGTAATAATTTTTCAATTTTTAAGTTTTTTAATTCACAGACAGTAAGAAGTGTACCACTTTTCTGTTGTACGGTAATATTTCACAAAAATAAATCTTTGAAAATGAAACTTGACATTTTATTACATTTCTACGATATTTCTCTAACATATTCATCTTTGTTACATATTTTTTATGTCTTTCATTTAGATGCCTATTTTAGATCAGATAGATAACTTTTTCCTTGCATTTGATTTCTTTGATTTGTCACACGTGTAATAACTATAAAAATCGGTTTAGTAGATTCAATATTAGTACGAATAGACAGACAATGGAGATGGTCCATTTCCGCTTTACTCTTGTACCACGTACCATTAAAATCGAAAAAATACAAGGTTTTTATCAAAAATAAAATAAGTGAACGAAACGAACTATATAAAACGTTGGTTAAAAATGGAATACCTAGTTTTTGAGGTATTAAAAGATGGCTTCCTTCTAATATTAGTCTGTAGGTGACATAGATTAAAGACTACTAGATGGAGTCATAACGCGACTGTAGGTTCAAGAGCGTGACAGACTTATTTCATTCGGCCTTTATTAGAAAGTGACACAAGATTATTTTTTGTCCCTTTCAGCGTGTTCGTTTTTATTGTTTGTCAAGAGTGGAGTTTGTGACAAGCAACAGCAAGGGACATATCGGAGCAATTATTAGCTTTTTATTAAATTTACTAATAAATAATATAACTTTGCGGTTACGATATTAATTTAAACGTTATCGTGCTATGGTGGGTTGTAATATTTTCGGCTGCAACAATCGCAGCGAACAGAAAATCGAAGGAATTACGTTTCATACGTAAGAAGGCATAAACTTCATTGATTGATGATTTAAAGCTTAGATATGTTATTTTTTAGCAAATTTCATGTATTATGCGTTTACTAAACTATATTATATAAAGTAATATTTCGTATTTTACGATATTTTAAAACATAACGTTTTATGATGTATTTTAAATGTTGACATGTCATGTCAATAAGGCTGATTTGCTGCCTCACGAGTGGACACGCTATGGGCTCTATCTATTAGTCTTTAATCTATGAGAGAAAGAGTTGTTGTGTCAAACAACAACAGAATTCACTTTGACACCTTTAATTGACAGTTGAGTGTGCCGACGAGCGTTCTAGTGTTTTGAGCCGGCGACCACAGACTACGTCACGCGTGGCGTGAACAAAACTATTATCAAGTATCAACTAGAGGACGCCCGCGATTTCACCCACAGAGCTCTCATGCCCTTAAAAAAGTACTGGATAAGAAGTAGACTTTGTGTTTTATGAAAGTTTCATCAAAATCTTACGTCAAACAGTAACAAACATTCCATACATACTTTCGCGTTTATAATATATTTAGGTATCTCAGAATTGGTAAAAAATCATAAATCTCACAAGTTTTACTAATTTTTGTCCGGACCCTTTCTTTGTTCTCCGACATTCCAATTACGCAGTTTCCGCTTGTCTCTTTGACAGTGTCTGTCATTGTCAAAATAGTCAATTACATACTGACATTGACGTTTCGTATTACTCAGAGTAAAAAAAAACGCAAATTCCTTATTAATAGGTTCAATCAAAGGAGATTTGGGATTTTTAAATAAATTTCTTAATTTTTTTTAATATTTTCCAAAAAAATTGCCGATACTCTGCACAAAACCGTTGCTGTTCTTGTATTTGACACCTTCGAGACCCAGCCCGTAGGGATAGTCACCGCTTGTCTGCAGGAAGTATAGCCCATTCTTTCCATCAGGTTTAGATGCGTGGCCCATGTAACTGAATAAAAAAACATTTTATTATCTTTAAAATTTTACTAAACATCTAAAATATTCTACAGGGAACACGTCTAGGACAGTATTAAGTAAAGTAATAATATCTAATGTACACACACCGGCATATTCAGCGGAACATAAAAAAGGTTTGATATCAGTATCATATAAGGTTGCTGGCTGGTTTATACGTCATTTAATTTAAAAAGAAATATTTCGAAATTAGGAAACAACTGAACATCACAGTTTATGCAATTGTTTTAATTTTATTCAATTACGCCTTATCTATAGCGAACTTCGAGTATGTCTTCCTTCTGAATTTGATTTACAATTTCATTGAAATACTGTTTTTGTTAGTTTTTTTTAAATCGCGTATCTTTCTGGAGTTGAGGACTGAATTATGTCTGACAGCCCCAACGGAGAATGCCAGGGCACTCGGAATGCAAAGAAATGGTCAAACGTACAGTGTGATATTCAGAGATCTTCGTTGACCAGTTTCAACGATCCATCGCAGTATTCAAGGGTACAGGGAGACCGGTACTTATGTGAGAAGAGCAGGACAAGGCAGAAGTGAAGACGCACTTTGAGTAGGGATGATCGTTTCATTCGGCTGCGTATACGTAGGAACACCCGTTTGACGGCTGTCCATGCCCGGCATGAGTTAGAAGCGTGTAAGCGGGTGTAACCGTAAGTGAGCGTACGGTACGAAGAAGGTTCGAAGAAGCTGGTTTGGGTTCATTTATGCCCGCCAAGGCTCCAAGGCTCGAGGTAAATCATCGTAGAAACAGGTTAAGTTTTGCTCAGGAACATCGACTTTGGAACGCGGACCAATGGAGTAAGGTATTGTTTAGTGATGAGTGCAGAATTCTCTTAAATCAAATTGACGGCAGGCTAAGAATATACAGACGCAAAGGAGAACGATACATTCAGACAAATTTTAAAACTACAGTTGCATACGGTGGTGGATCAATAATGGTTTGGGCAGGAATTTGTTAGGGAGCTCGCACAGACTTGGTAGTGATTGACTGAGGAAGTCTGACTGCAGATCGCTATATCAGAGAAGTTTTAGAAGAAAATGTCGTACCGTTTTCCCCATATATCGGTGACGATTTTGTTGTTATACAGGATAATGCTCGGCCGCATACTGCTCGGGTAACTCAAGCTTATCTTAATTATATTAATATCACTGTTATGGAGTGGCCGGCGCGATCACCGGATATGAACTCAATAGAGCACGTTTAGGACTTGCTGAAAAGAAAAGTTAAGTCCAGAATTCCAGCTCCTGCCAACGTGGGTGAACTACGAATCGCCGTAGTTGAAGAATGGCGGAGACTATCCCAGGAGACCATCGATAACATCATTCTCAGTATGCCTAGACGGGTAGAAACTTTAATAAGAGCACGTGGAGGAAATACGCGATATTAATCACCATTTTTGTAATTTAATTAATTGTTATTTTAATATTAATTTTCACTTTTCCCGGTTACATGAAAAGTTCAAAAATGTTTTTTTCACAAATAGCCTTTACTCGCAAAATCTGTTCTTACTATCATCTAATTTTAAGTAAAACAAACTTTAAATAACAAAAGAAGTGTAGTAAGTAGATTTTAAAATAAAACCATATTTTTTTAATTTTGGACCTTTTTTATGTTCCGCTAAATATGCCGGTGTGTTTATATAACGTGACCCCCGGTAATTTAACTTTTGGTATTATTATTATGGAGTAACACTTTCAGCCCGTCTACCGAATTAATAAAGCTCCAAATGCCCTTCTAAAATAAAATTCAATTAACACGGCTGTAGTATTTCTCCGGACCAGTCTGAAAAAATCAGTTCACAATTTTCAAGTATATACCTTATCTGTAGTTCACAGTCTCCGTTCTCGAAAGCGTCCCAGTCCTTGCACCGCACAGCCGGGAACGCGTACGGGAACAGCACCGACGCACCGTACAGCAGCCAGGAGCGCGTGTGCGAGCAGGACTGCATGACACAGTTGGGCTGCATCGTCCCGCTGTTGGGGTAATAGTCCTTGTGCCCTGGGGGACGGAAGCACAACGAGGTGTGTTACACTTTGTAAATCTATTACAAGCCTCTTCTATATATGCCTCAACGTATCTAATCTTTGTCTTAGGTCTTTGTTTTTAAACCGACGAAAAAAAAACGGAGGAGGTTCTCTATTCGACACGTATATTTGTGTTTTTTTTTTTATGTATGACCACGCATAACTTTTTACAGAGTTGTCCGATTTTGATAATTCTTTTTTTATTAGAAAGGGCATACTTCCAAGGTGGTTCCATTGGCATCATGTTAGGATCTGATGGGGATATCCTGGGGAAATTGAAGGAACTCTTCAAATTTTGGAGGCACGCTTACAGCGATTACAGTTTTTGTCTCGGTATCGGTAGCTTTTTGGGTACTAGTGCCGTACAACATACTATGACAGTATATTACGAGTACGATACGTGGCGATAAGTCACTAAAAAGTAAGAAATAAAAATAGAACCGACTCAAAACGCACTAAAAAGTAAAAAATAACTGTGTCATTTAGTTGCTTCAATTTACTTAAGCATATCTAGGAGTCGGTGCCAGCCAAGGTTTCTACTTTAAGGACGTTACCTAGAATCCACAAACTGCTTTAGTACGTAAAATAAATGTTCCTTACACTTAGCTGGCACCGACTTCATAGATATGCTTAAGTAAATTGAAGCAACTAAATGACACGGTTATTTTTTACTTTTTAGTGCGTTTTGAGTCGGTTCTATTTTTTATTTTTGTTTATCACCATCAAAAAGCAAACTTTTAACAATAGGGTGAAAGTTAACTTATAAGAGAGCTGAATTTGGATCCCCCATGGAGCATCATTTTTTTTTTATCTACTACACGTTGGGCCTTGACTGCTATCACACCTGATGTTAAATGATGAAGCAATCTAAGATGGAAGCGGGCTACCTTGTTAGGAGTAGGATAAAATCCACACCCCTTTCGGTTTCTACACGACATAGTACCGGAACGCTAAATCGCTTGGCGGTACGCCTTTGTCGGTAGGGTGATAACTAGCCACGGCGACAGCCTCCCACCAGCCAGACCAAGACAAATTAAGAAAAATCTTACTCTGCCCCGCCGGGAATCGAACCCAGGACCTCCGTCTTATAAATAACCGCGCATACCACTGCGCCACGGAGGACGTCAAAAACATCATCCAGTCAAAAGGGTCAAAAGCTTTGATTTGGTTTATATTTAATATTTAATTTTATAACGATCAGGACACGGAATGGTTACTGTCCTAACACCACCAACTTTTGCACTCCCGGCTTTTACTGAGAAATTGGAAAGAATATTTCATAGTCCAACCCAGCTTTCAAAACCAGAACGATATGAATGTTAGCCGCATATGCTAAGGACCATGTGTGGAGACAAAATCCTTTTAATAGTAAATACTGACCAAGAGCATCTTTGATTCCAAAAATGCCAGCATTCGTATGTATGACGTCCACGTACGCGGCGTCCGTGTGCTTGAGCCGTAGGTCCGGGTGGACGTGGCTGAAGCAGGGCCCCGCCGGGTCCAGCCCGGATATGCGCCCGATCAGCTTGCCGGTCAACGCGTAGAAGGCTTTGCCAGCAAAACCGGCGATGTGTCCGCCCAGGCTGTTGCCGATGATGTGGATGAGAGCTGGGTTCTGTCCATCTGAAAATAACAGTGGATACAGTGGAAATAAAGGTGTATCTTAGCAGACCGAAGAGATTGATAATATCTACATAGCTGTATCTGAATGTATCTTGACGACCTCCGTGGCGCAGTGGTACGCGCGGTGGATTTATAAGACGGAGGTCCTGGGTTCGATTCCCGGCGGGGCAGATTGAGATTTTTGGGCTGGTGGGAGGCTTTCGCCGAGACTAGTTACCACCCTACCGACAAAGACGTACCGCCAAGCGATTTAGCGTTCCGGTACGATGTCGTGTAGAAACCGATAAGGATGTGGATTTTCATCCTACTCCTAACAAGTAAGCCCGCTTCCATCTCAGATTGCATCATCACTTAACATCAGGTGTGATAGTAGTCAAGGGCCAACTTGTAGTCATAAAAAAAAAAAAATTCAGTATCTATAACGTGCGGCTTAAATAGATATAATTGATGCCCTAGAGTCGATGACCCTTTATTTTATTGCGATGTTTTGTGGCTTAGAAAAACTTTCTTCATCATCATCATTATCAGGTGAAGTTGGCGCTGGCGTCAACACAACATACTTACATTGTATCCGTATTTTAACCTCGAAATATAATTAACATAATACAACTTTCCACACTTCAAAGTGATATTCTCGGTGTTAATTGTGTAAATTCATAGATAAAAGTGTTAGATTTATCTAAACCTAACGTATAAAGAAGTTATTACGACTAAAAACTGTCTATTGTTTCGTGAATCAGCTGTGACCGGCAAGTGTAACTGTCATCTTTGATCTTATCACGCGATTTGCGTCCTAATAACTACCAAGTGACGGGTCAATTTCGCGTGATCAGTCCAAGCGTTGGGAAACGTCATAATTTAACTGCCAGTTTAAACGTATTTGTTGCTGTTTTGTGAACTCCTGACTTACTAACACCCAAAATGCCTCGAAATGTGGAGTGCGGCAGTGGGTGTGGACGTCCAGTGGTGAAACAGTCGCTTATGCAGTGCCATCTGTGTAAATCATCGTACCACTATGAATGTTTAAATATCAATATGCATCAGTTCGCTACACTGTCTAAAGAATACCTATCCTCCTGGCAGTGCCCCTCTTGCACCAATGTCTCTAATCGCCACAGAGGCAACCGGGAGAACACTCCAGTACGCAGTTCTTTGATTCCTTCTGAGGAAGAAACTATTGTACTACCACAACAAAACCGCACTCATACAGACCAAGATTGGCGTGCTTTCACACAGGAGCTCCAGGGAATGCTTAACGGGTGGCGTATTGAGATTGATAACTCTTTAAGCCAAATTAGCACTGATATAAAAAGCGCCTTATCCGATATGAAGCTGGAAATACAGTCTTTGAGGACAGACCAAAACAACTTGAAGAGCGGCTTCTCCAACATATCCCAAGACGTGGCTGAGCTAAAATCGTCTACTCAATACCTATCTAAGCAAAACGAAGACCTAGAAAAAAAAGTTCACACTCTTGTAGGTCTCAGGAAGGAAGCCGAGGAATCCCGTAGCCTTGTCTCAAGCCTCGAATATAAAATTGACTGTCTAGAACAACAAGCCCGGCAGTGCAACCTTGAGATCGTCAACGTTCCTGAGAAACGAAGCGAGAACCTCTTATCGATGGTGGATGCGATAGGCTCTGCTATTAAATACCCTATTCATCAAAAGGACATCGTCTCTGTGCACCGGGTACCCCATGCTCATCATCAAAACAATAAACCGAAAAATATAATCATAAAATTTTCAGCTCGCTCGGTCAGAGATAATGCGTTAAGCGCATATCGTAAAATAAAAAAGGTTACAAGCGACCAATTGGGCATCTCGGGGCAGCCGCAAAACATATACCTAAACGAACACCTCACTTTGAAAAACAAGACTCTTTTTCGTCAATGCCGCGAGGAAGCTAAGAAATGTAACTATAAATATGTATGGATTAAGAACGCAACAATACTCGTCAGACAAAACGACAATTCACCTGCGTTCGCTGTACGATCCTATAATGACTTTGTTAAGTTTAAATGCTCTCACACACAAATGGAAACCTAATAACCTACTATTTACGGGCACTAGTTTTTCTTTACTTCATTTAATGTATTCTGTGAACGTAATTTTTTATTTTTTTCTTTTATATTTTTACAAACTCAGGATAATCAAACTTTTTAATGACAGACACTCACTCATCTTTTGTATTTATACCTTTCACATATCTGCAAATAAAGACTTTATTTGTATTATAATAAAGCTTGTTTTCATGTGTATCCGTAAACATGCAATACAACTGCCTACGTTATATAATCCTTTCACTTATACCTCAACACTGACAAGCATTGCAAATAAACTTGCTATAACCTTTAACATAAATTGTAAGACCTGCCACACACTTTGTAATGATAACTTACTGAAATGCTTTACTCATCTTAATACTATTTATTCACTAATATTTATTTATACTCGGTATCTTAACAGTGTGTAATGTAATAATATACTATCAAAACTGTGGGGGTATACGTAGTAAGTTACAGACTCTGCACATGAATATTCTTTCAAATTCGTACGACATTATAATCCTAACTGAAACCTGGTTGGTGCCTGAGATCTATGACAGTGAATTTGTTGACCAGCGGTATGCGGTATTCCGCTGTGATCGCGACCGCGAGGCTACTAAAAAAGCGGACGGAGGAGGCGTCTTGGTAGCGGTGTTGAAGAGTTTGAGACCATCCGAAATTACTATGTCGAGTCATTGCGTCTTGCATAGCTACCTGGAATGTATTAACGTAGAAATTCCTAGTAATAGATCATTTGCGCGTTTTATTATCTCAGGCGTATATATTCCACCTAGTTCGCCTATAGAAGCGTATAAAAGCTATCTGGACATGTTCTCAAACCTATTAAGTGAAGATAACATGGATATTTTTTACATAGTTGGAGACTTTAACCTACCTCACGCATCTTGGACTCAGAATTCACAAGGTATAGGGCTGTTATGTGATGATGCCACCCCCGTCACCTCGGAAGTGTTGATCTTTCTGTCAACGTTAAATGCCTCTCAATTCAATACCATTCGTAATTCTTATAACGAAGGTAGAATTTTAGACTTAGTGGTTTCAACTAGTGAATGTACCGTTAACAAACCTGACATTCCCCTACTTAATGAATCAATTCACCATCCACCGCTCATAATAAAAACAACCGAATCAGGTCAACCTCTCATTCAAAATAACACTCCCCGTTATAATTACCGACAGGCTGACTTTGAAGCTATCAACGTATGCATTAATACAATACAATGGGACGCCTTATTTCTTGACAAGAGCGCAAAGGACATAATTGACATTTTTTATGAACATATTTATAGCATCATAAAATCACATGTACCCTTAAAAGTAATGCGTACCAAATATCCAATCTGGTTCACACCATCACTTATTCGCATTTTTAAACATAAAAACAATGCGTGGATTAAATGGAAAAAGTACAATAATATTTCTGACTACGAATCATTTTCAACCTATAGAAAAAGATTTAGTATTCAATGTGCGAAGTGCTTCGCTACATATAAAAAGTCGGTGGAGGACAGCGTACGTTCAAACGTTAAATATTTTTTTTCTTATGTTGCCAACCGAAAAGGTAAATCAGGAATACCTTCTTCAATGAAGTACAAGTCCAAACATTCTTCCGATCCGGAAATGATATGCAACATGTTCTCGGAGTTCTTTCAATCTGTCTACGAACCATCATCACTATGCTTGGAGAAGTGGTCCCCTCCACATGGCGATTCTTGTAACCAGTTTCTAATAGACAGTCTACAGTTCAGTCTTGAGCAAGTTTGTAAAGAATTAAAATCTCTGGACGCCTCTAAAGGAGCAGGTCCCGACCACCTCCCAGCAACATTCCTTAAAAACACACACAAATCCATCTGCAAGCCCTTAGTTCTCATATACAATAAATGTCTTAAGGACTCCATCGTACCAGATATGTGGAAACGAGCAAATATAGTGCCTGTCCATAAAAGTGGTCCCAAGAATGATGTTGCTAACTACCGCCCCATATCCTTGCTCTGCATTTTGTCAAAGGTTTTTGAAAGATTAGTACACAATGCTTTGTACCCACTCCTACAAAATATTATTATTCCCGAGCAACATGGATTCGTTAAGCGTAAATCTACCGTCACTAATTTACTAGAGTTCACGAACCCCCTTTTTGAGAGCCTTGACAGAAATGCACAAGTTGATGCCGTCTATACGGACTTTTGCAAGGCTTTCGACAAGGTGGATCATGAACTCTTACTTCAAAAGATTTCTTTCAACGGCATCCGAGGAAATCTCTTGCGATGGTTTGCATCTTATATCACACGTAGAAGCCAACGCGTTGTGGTCAATGGTTTCCACTCTGTCTACCTACCCGTAACATCTGGTGTGCCCCAGGGCTCTATCTTAGGGCCCTTACTGTTCATTCTTTACATAAACGACATCAGTAACTGCTTTGAGCATACAAAGTTCTTCTTGTATGCTGACGACCTAAAAATTTTCCTAGACATTAATAAACCATCTGATTGTCATTTAATTCAAGAAGACCTAAACCGTTTATCGGAATACTGCATACTGAATAAATTACATTTAAGTATACCTAAATGTTACGCTATCACATTTACTAAAAAAAAAAATAAGTTTAATTTTTCTTATACCCTCAACAATGTAAATATAACCAAGACTTCCTCCGTTCGCGATCTCGGTATTCAGCTCGATTCTAAACTACACCTAGATGAACATATTAACAAAATTGTCAATAACGCCTACCGCTTATATGGATTTGTAATGCGTTCAACGAGGGACTTTACAAAACCATCGACCTACTTAGCTTTATACAAGTCCCTGATTAGGCCCCAGTTGGAGTATGCGTGCTGTATTTGGAACCCTCTTTATAACAAATACAAGCACCAGCTTGAAATGGTCCAAAAAAAGTTCCTTCGTTCAATGCATTACAGATGCCATAGGTCAAGACTTCCTTACGTCGAACTACTAAAAAAATACAATCTTGTAACACTTGAATCTAGGCGCAAGTTGCTTGAGGCAATGGTATTGCATGGTCTCATTAATAACAAGTACGATTGTCCTGAGTTAGTCAGTAAAATATCGCTGAATGTACTGAAGTACGCAGGTCGAAGGCATGTGCGTGCTTATAATCTATTCACCGTGAACTTCTGCAAAACTAAGACTGGAACACGTGCACCTGTGCGTCGACTTGTGGACACATATAATAAACACTTTGACGAGGTTGATATATTTGCCTTCTCAGCTTGCAAATATAAAAAGACTATATCGAATGTATTACAAAAAACTAATTAGGCTTTTTCCTCGTTCACTTATTTAACTTCTTTTACTTATTTTACTAATTTTTGTTTACTTGCTTTTTATTTTAATAATTTTTGTTTATATTTATGTTTTGTTATGTTTTTCCATATTTGTACTGTTCATTGTTGATTTATGTCTGTATGTTTTGTGACGTCATAATCTTTCTGTGTATTCGTGGATAGTGTTGTTGTTTACATATTTAACCATCTCTGTGTATGTACCTTAGATTTAAGATTCCAATATGTAAATGTTTGCTTTCCCAAATAAAAATAAATAAATAAATAAATATCAGTTTTAAAAGGCCCATCACCACAGAGCCAGGTCTCCCACCTTATAGGAGAGGGGATAAAAGTTACGTTTGAGAGATTTCCAGGTGTAAAAATGCTATATTAGATAACACCCTTTCTTCACATGTTATTAAGACGGATATGGCGACCCGGAATAGCTGGAGAATAAGCTGTTTGTTTCGCTTTCCTTTTTGATCTACTAATCAATTTGTGGCGGCAATGCACTTCTGTTGAATCGGCAATGTTCTTGAAGCGCACGTAAGAACTAAAGAACGCGGATGTTGGAATTGGCTTCCTGTGATAGCAGGCTCACGTGGCAAATAGAGTCAGGGAACTCACGCGCGAGGGTGGCGGCGAGAACTTGCCCTAGTCTAGTCCCGATGAAGCGCACGTAGGAGCTGGAGCGTAGGTAGAGCCAGCGGATGTGTGAGCTGGCGTCCAGTGCTAGCAGGCTCACGTGGCATATAGAGTCAGGGAACTCACGCGCGAGGGTGGCGGCGAGAACTTGCCCTAGTCTAGTCCCGATGAAGCGCACGTAGGAGCTGGAGCGTAGGTAGAGCCAGCGGATGTGTGAGCTGGCGTCCAGTGCTAGCAGGCTCACGTGGCATATAGAGTCAGGGAACTCACGCGCGAGGGTGGCGGCGAGAACTTGCCCTAGTCTAGTCCCGATGAAGCGCACGTAGGAGCTGGAGCGTAGGTACAGCCAGCGGATGTATGAGCTGGCGTCCAGTGCTAGCAGGCTCACGTGGCATATAGAGTCAGGGAACTCACGCGAGAGGGTGGCGGCGAGAACTTGCCCTAGTCTAGTCCCGATGAAGCGCACGTAGGAGCTGGAGCGTAGGTACAGCCAGCGGATGTGTGAGCTGGCGTCCAGTGCTAGCAGGCTCACGTGGCATATAGAGTCAGGGAACTCACGCGCGAGGGTGGCGGCGAGAACTTGCCCTAGTCTAGTCCCGATGAAGCGCACGTAGGAGCTGGAGCGTAGGTAGAGCCAGCGGATGTGTGAGCTGGCTTCCTGTGATAGCAGGCTCACGTGGCATATAGAGTCAGCGAACTCACGCGAGAGGGTGGCGGCGAGGACTTGTCCTAGTCTAGTCCCGATGAAGCGCACGTAGGAGCTGGAGCGTAGGTAGAGCCAGCGGATGTGTGAGCTGGCTTCCTGTGATAGCAGGCTCACGTGGCATATAGAGTCAGGGAACTCACGCGAGAGGGTGGCGGCGAGGACTTGTCCTAGTCTAGTCCCGATGAAGCGCACGTAGGAGCTGGAGCGTAGGTAGAGCCAGCGGATGTGTGAGCTGGCTTCCTGTGATAGCAGGCTCACGTGGCATATAGAGTCAGCGAACTCACGCGAGAGGGTGGCGGCGAGGACTTGTCCTAGTCTAGTCCCGATGAAGCGCACGTAGGAGCTGGAGCGTAGGTACAGCCAGCGGATGTGTGAGCTGGCGTCCAGTGCTAGCAGGCTCACGTGGCATATAGAGTCAGGGAACTCACGCGCGAGGGTGGCGGCGAGAACTTGCCCTAGTCTAGTCCCGATGAAGCGCACGTAGGAGCTGGAGCGTAGGTAGAGCCAGCGGATGTGTGAGCTGGCTTCCTGTGATAGCAGGCTCACGTGGCATATAGAGTCAGCGAACTCACGCGAGAGGGTGGCGGCGAGGACTTGTCCTAGTCTAGTCCCGATGAAGCGCACGTAGGAGCTGGAGCGTAGGTAGAGCCAGCGGATGTGTGAGCTGGCTTCCTGTGATAGCAGGCTCACGTGGCATATAGAGTCAGGGAACTCACGCGAGAGGGTGGCGGCGAGGACTTGTCCTAGTCTAGTCCCGATGAAGCGCACGTAGGAGCTGGAGCGTAGGTAGAGCCAGCGGATGTGTGAGCTGGCTTCCTGTGATAGCAGGCTCACGTGGCATATAGAGTCAGCGAACTCACGCGAGAGGGTGGCGGCGAGGACTTGTCCTAGTCTAGTCCCGATGAAGCGCACGTAGGAGCTGGAGCGTAGGTAGAGCCAGCGGATGTGTGAGCTGGCGTCCAGTGCTAGCAGGCTCACGTGGCATATAGAGTCAGGGAACTCACGCGAGAGGGTGGCGGCGAGAACTTGCCCTAGTCTAGTCCCGATGAAGCGCACGTAGGAGCTGGAGCGTAGGTAGAGCCAGCGGATGTGTGAGCTGGCGTCCAGTGCTAGCAGGCTCACGTGGCATATAGAGTCAGGGAACTCACGCGAGAGGGTGGCGGCGAGAACTTGCCCTAGTCTAGTCCCGATGAAGCGCACGTAGGAGCTGGAGCGTAGGTAGAGCCAGCGGATGTGTGATCTGGCGTCCAGTGCTAGCAGGCTCACGTGGCATATAGAGTCAGGGAACTCACGCGAGAGGGTGGCGGCGAGAACTTGCCCTAGTCTAGTCCCGATGAAGCGCACGTAGGAGCTGGAGCGTAGGTACAGCCAGCGGATGTGTGAGCTGGCGTCCAGTGCTAGCAGGCTTTCGTGATCTGCGCGAGAGGAATCGATAAATATGGCGGAAACCTTCTAAAGAACTACTCTGTTTAGCGTATTTTATTCTGTCTAATAAAATTATTATTATAAAAAAAACCGACTGCTTAGAAATTATGAACTGAAAAGAGAAAAACAAGGATCACTATATCTGTATAAAATTCTGAATACTTTATGGTGCTGCAAACAGGGACAAAATATTTTAACCTGCGGGAAAAGAAAGATCTACCAAAACTGCGTTTGCCCCCGCCTGCAGCACCATAAAGTATTTAGAATTTTATACAGATATAGTGATCCTTGTTTTTCTCTTTTCAGTTCATAACTTTTAAGCAGTCGGGTTTTTTGTTTTTATAATAATAATTTTATTTGAGACTTTTTAGTTTTAGTTTATGGTATAGAAATCAGACGGTACACTTAGTACACTTTTTGCCATTTTTCGTTAAAAAAAGTAATATAAACATGATATGATATTTATATTTTTGAAATGGTCTTTTTACGACCTTTCAATTGGTACCCATATTGCTAAGATAAAAGAAAAAAATACACACATCCCCCCTTATTTCCCACATTTACAGCCGCCATTTTGAAAATTTATATAGCCTATGTCACTACCACAATTTCGACAAATTCAACGACACCTCACATGTCAAAACCCGTTCAGCCGCTTAGGCTGTAGCGCGTGCCGAAGAAATGGACATACATACATACATACGCTCGAAAACATAACCCTCCTTCTGACGCAGTCGGTTAAAAAAGCAGTATTAGTGTATAAATACGGGCCTTTTTCGAAGAAGGAGCGCGTGAGATTAGTAAAACCGTCCTTGGTGGGGTTGTCGGTGAAGCCGTGCAAAAACATTATGAGGCGCTCGTCGCGATCCACCTGCCTCATTTGTCGCAGCGCCTCCGCAGCTGTGGTAATGTTCATTATCGTAGTAAAATACCTGCAATTAAAGCAATTCTCAAATTCGAATCTCTCGTGAAACAATAGCCAATCTACAGAGATGTACAAAATGGTTCCATAAAAGCATTTAAATACAAAATGCAAAATACTTTTCAGATTTACTATTTCAAATACAAAATACCAAATGCTTTTGAGTTTTGTATTTCAAATGCAAAATGCAAAATAGGTATTTACAAAATGCTTTTTTAAAATAAAATACTTTTTGACCAAATCGTATGATATTTTTTTTTATTTTAGAATAGTCACTTATAACATTACTAAAATAAGATTAACCTAAGTTACTTATAACTGTAAGTATACAGTCTAAGTAAATAAGCGTCGAAAGACCCGTCAAAATAGGTCCAGCTGTTTCAGAGATTAGCCGGAACAAATAGATTGACAAAAAATTGATTGTTAGTGTAGTAATAAGTAGTTCTATAAAGATAATTTGATTTGAATATTTAAATTAAGAACATTTAAAAAAAAATTTACATACAAACTTTCAACCCTTATATAACGCTATTGGGAAGAAATTTTGAAAATTCCTTGAATAACATATTTATTTATTCAGTAGTTCATATACAAAATTTCATTAACATAACTACAAAAATTGAAGACTTTTCATAGAAATTTTCAACCCCTTCTACTTTAATTTTCGCGACAAAATCTATCCTATACAATATCTCAAAATATGAACTACAAACGTGCCAAGTTTCATTTAAATACATTCAGTGTTTTAGCGGGAATCGTGACCGATAAAAATCCGTATAGACAGACAGACAGACAAACATTTTTTTAATTAAATTTTTTGTCATTGACACTAGTCAGACATAAGGCGGCGCACTCTGGCCAAAGACGAAAAAAAAATAGGCACGCATGGCTAGCAGGCGCCACTATCGGTCAAATTCGGCAATACAAGCGTCATTAGTTCATTTCATTTCGTTTGACTGGTAATGTTGGCTAAACTTAATCACAAAGTATTTTGCATTTTGAAATGAATTTTTAAAATGCAAAATACATCTCGAAAGGTATTTCAAATAAAATACAAAATGTTTTTGTTAAAAAGCATTTAAATGCAAAATACAAAATAGGTATTTTGCATTTTGTATTTGCATTTTAAATAGAAGTATTTCAAATAAATCACATCTCTGCCAATCTATAATGGTTCACTGCACTTATGCACTTAAACTATCTTATACTGACTAACTGAAACGAATGCGGAATAACCTACTGCTAGTATTCAAAGCTTACACGGTCACATGACACTTTTTAACCAACAAAAAAAACGGAGGAGGTTCTCAATTCGACACGTATATATTTTTTTATGT
Organism: Mycalesis mineus; assembly: GCA_034621355.1. Taxonomy (NCBI): domain Eukaryota; kingdom Metazoa; phylum Arthropoda; class Insecta; order Lepidoptera; family Nymphalidae; genus Mycalesis; species Mycalesis mineus. The sequence continues at coordinate 21,846,137 of CM067882.1, forward strand.
ACGACCATGCACAACTTCTTACAGTGTTGCCCCATTTTGATAATTCTTTTTTTATTAGAAAGGGCACACTTTCAAGGCTGTCCCATTGTCCTCATGTTAGGATTTGATGATGATATCCTAGGAAAATTAAAGGGACTCTTCAAATTTCATAGGCACACTTGCGGCGATTTCGGTTTTAGTGTAAGTATTGGTAGTTTTTTGGCTACAAGTGCAGTATAATATACTATGACGGTATAGTACGTGTACGTTACGTGGCGATAAATCACAAAAAAGTAAGAAATAAAAATTTTTAATAAAAAATAGAACCGACTCAAAACGCACTAAAAAGTAAAAAATAACTGTGTCAATTAGTTGCTTTAATTTACTTAAGAATATCTAGGAGTCGGTGCCAGCCAAGGTTTCTACTTTAAGGACATTACCTAGAACCCAGAAACTGCTTTACTACGTTAAATAAATGTTCCTTAAACTTGCTGGCACCGATTTAATAGATATGCTTAAGTAAATTAAAGCAACTAATTGACACAGTTATTTTTTTCTTTTTTAGTGCGTTTTGAGTCGGTTCTATTTTTCGTTAAAATTTTTTTGAAGAATTATTTGGAGAACGAATCTGCGAAGAGCAAATCGTATTGATGCTTTTATGATCGCTGTTGTCTTTGAACCTTTGACTGTGGTTTGGTAGGAAGTACGAATATTAGTTCTTACTTAGTCTTGTAAACCAGGGTGAGGGCGTCCATGCTGGGTTCTGCATCTTCTTTCATCTGGTCGTGTGACATACCCAACAGCTTCTGCAAGTTCGCACCTGTCAAAAAATAGAACTGCTCTTCTATTTTGAAACGTCACCTATATGTGATACAAGCCTTTCGAAAAACAGATATTGAAAAATATTAACTGATGTTAAACTTAACCGAGTTCCACTATGTCATTAACTCTGCCACTTCTCTTGGTGTATTCTTAATTGGTTTCACGTATGCTAACACACTCACAGGCGCTTGATCCCACATGGATTATAGCTTCATCTACGGGCTGCCTGATACTTTGGAATTCCTTCTGGATCCCCTTCCCTATCATATCAAACACGTTTGGCAGCGAGTCTTCATCAGCCAGCACTTCAGCGATCACCTCATCTGTGACGTTAACAGTGACGTCAGCTGGCATCGCCGTGATACACGCGAAGATGTTTGGTACAACAAAAAGGAATAGACTTTTCATTTTGACGGTTGAGCTAGCTTATAACTAGCCGCGGCCGAAGCCCGCTAACAACGATACTGTACAACTGTGCTATTTCCCAACAGTAATTTATTAAGAAAGTCAAAACACGCTATAGTGGAGCGTATCACTCAATAAAGGAAGTAGTTAGTGATAAGTCGTAGAACGGGGTAATAATTCGGGTGTTTTATGAATGTGCTACATACTACAGCCGCGATGGCATAGTGGTTAGTATGCAAAGTAACCATATCACAGATTCAAACTTCTTTTATAATAAATGGTAGGTATCTAATATCTAGATGTAGGAACAAACAGACCACCTGGCATTGATAGAAAATCATACACACAAGGGCATAGAGCATTGTCAATTTTTTTTTATCGACTACAAGTTGGCCCTTAACTGCTATCACACCTGATGTTAAGTGATGATGCAATCTAAGATGGAAGCGGGCTAACTTGTTAGGAGTAGGATGGAATCGAATAGAAATCCACACCCCTTTCGGTTTGTACACGACATCGTCGGTAGGGTGGTAACTAGCCACGGCGAATCATTTAACATCAGGTGTGATAGCAGTCAAGGGCGAAGTAGTAGTCCATAAAAAAAAATAGAAATGAGCACTTAGCTTCGGTGGTAAAAAGCTTTTTACCTGGATGAATTACAGTTTAGTAAACTAATACGCCTGACAGGTTACTACACGAAATCACAACCGAACGCTAAATTGCTTATCGACAATTATGTTTGCCGGTACGATGAAACGTAAGCTTAAGAAACTTTTCTTGTTTCGCAAAAAGGCAATGTATTGTAAATATTTAATCTAGTGAGCTAAAAGAAAAACTTATATAAACTGTCCACCAATTCTTGTTTAAGTTGAAAATCGTCGTTGTGCAGCGAATTGTGGTTTAAAATTTCGTAGGCGCATTTACACGTGACATGGAAAATATAAATCTATTAAAGCCAAACTCGATTGAGTATGACAAACAAATTAAAAATGAAGGTAGAAATCAATAGTAATTTTACACCTAATTTTTTAGTTAACTTGTTAATAACGAATTCATGACAATAAATAAGATTAGTAAGCTTAAAACTAATTAATATATTCAGTATCTTTTAAATAAGATTAAAAAAAAAACAAAAATAATTTTAAATTTATTAGGCATAAAATGTGTTGCATTTTCCACCTTCATTTCAAATTTGTTTGTTGACAAGCATTCTCAATCGAGTTTGGCTTTAGTATAAGTGAGAGCATCTTGTTACAACTTTTCGACACAATTTGCTAGACGCTTTCTTGTAATATCTAGTATATGATGGTGAATGATTAAAACATAAAAAGAAAAGAAATAAATTTATTTTCAAAGTAAAGTAAAGTAAAGTAAAGTATCGATTCCGACACCGCGATGTACTCGAGCATCCAGAATGTTTTTCTTCAATCTTTCATCCACTACCACAAAATCAGTCATACTTCTTGCATTCCCTTCTTCCCTTGTATACATATGAATCTTTTTGTGGTCAAACATAATATTTGCCACAAAAAGATTATATTCCAGATATAATTCAAGCAAACTTTCTCCATTTCCATTCACTCTTTTGTCACCAAACGTACCAAGTACTCTCTCATACCCATCACGCTTCACACCAACCCATCCATTAAAATCTCCTAACATAATTATTCTCTCTTTCTGTCCACATTTATTCAAAGTATCACCCAGGCTTTCCCAAAACTTATTGCCAAATATATTTCACTATTTCTTTTGCCAAAGTTTTGGTCTTTCTTGGACCCGGATCCGTCGGAGCATATGCCTACAACAAAAATCCGGGTCAGTCCTACTTTTAGCCTGATCCAAATGAGTCTTGGGCTCACATACTGAACTTCTTTCACACAATCAGTCATTCTTTCGGAAAAGATGATACCTGACAACCTCTTCTGTCCCTGAAAACGTCAGACCTGACGCTGTATAGGAGTTGTGGTTAGTGGTATCACATCCTCTCCTTTTTGTTTCATTCACACAAAGCACATCTATACTTCTAGCATCCATCATCTGGCATACTTTTTTTAACTTTTCGGCCATTCCTCCTCGAACGTTCGATGTGGCAAATCGGCTCTCCGTAGCCCGCTTTTCGCCCCCATGAGATGTGATGGATCGCGAATCTCATCGCCGCCATTCATGTCTTAATTTTTAACCGACGAAAAAAAACGGAGGAGGTTCTCAATTCGACACGTATATTTTTTTTTTATGACTACGCATAACTTTTTACAGAGTTGTTCGATTTTGATAATTCTTTTTTTATTAGAAAAAACATACTTCCAAAGTGGTCCCATTGTCATCATGTTAGGATCTGATGATGACATCCTGAGGAAATTGAAGGAACTCTTCAAATTTTGGAGGCACGCTTACAGTGATTTCGGTTTTTGTCTCGGTATCGGTAGCTTTTTGGCTACTAGTGCCGTATAATATACTATGACAGTATAGTACGAGTACGTTACGTGGCGATAAATCACTAAAAAGTAAGAAATAAAAATTTTTAAATAAAAATAGAACCGACTCAATACGCACTAAAAAGTAAAAAATAACTGTGTCATTAAGTTGCTTTAAATTACTTAAGCATATCTATGAAGTCGGTGCCAGCAAGTTTAAGGAACCTTTATTTTACGTAGTAAAGCAGTTTGTGGGTTCTAGGTAACGTCCTTAAAGTAGAAACCTTGGCTGGCACCGACTCCTAGATATGCTTAAGTAATTCGGTTCTATTTTTATTTAAAAATTTTTTAAACATTGCGTTCCCCCGAGTACTAAACTCCAAACTATAAAATACTAAACTAAAAACTACAAACTATAAACTATATGTAGTAGAAACTTATGCATTTTATATAGGTATCATAATACAATAATGTTGCTTATAATCTTTTTGCAAACGGTTTTAGATTCCTATGATTCCGAGACGCTGAATATAATGGCCACGTAAGAATGTTTTGATCTATTCTTCACCCCCCGGGTGCCCCATCATGTTGTCATAATGCTGTTATGTTGTATATTATCAATAAAAGTTCCACTCCACCTGACCAAATTTAACTTAACACGGCTGGTACACAACAATTACAATATGTCTCGGTTCTGACGTTATCCAAACAACTGAAAAACAGACGGAAAAATTGTAAAAACATAGGTAGTTACATGGTACCTACCATAGAAATGTTAATAAGGAAGCAATAAGATAGGGGGGTGTATGAGTGATTCTCGCCGAGTACCTACCTACCACGTACGCCACGTAGTCAGGTATACTACGACCGATTTTTTATTTTATTAATTAAAAGTTAGCCCTTGACTGCAATCTCACCAGATGGGAGTGTTGATGCAATCTTAAATAAAAGCGGGCAATCTTGTTAGGCGTAGGATGAAAACACACCCTTACGGTTACGGTTTCTACAGGACATAGCCTGACCTGGATCAATGAATAAAACCTCCAGCCCGAGATCGAACCCAGGACCTCCATTTTGTAGATCCACCGCGCATATCACTACCGACAAAGACGTACCGCCAAGCGACTTAGCGTTCCGGTACGATGTCGCGTAGAAACCGATAGGAGTGTGGATTTCATCCTGCTCCTGACAAGTTAGCCCGCTTCCATATCATCACTTACATCAGGTGTGATAGCAGTCAAGATAAAAAAAAAAAAATCTACGCCACGGAGGCATGGCTAAGTTAACCCTTGAATGCATCTCATCTGATGTTAAGTGATGATGCACTCTAAGACAGCAAAATGGTTTCTACGGGGCTTCTCGGGACCTTCACCTTCGGATTTTGCAGGTGAAAGCCTCTCACTAGCCTGACCTGGATCAATGAAAAAAACCTCCATCAGCCCAGCCTGAGATCGAACCCAGGACCTGCATTTTTTAATTTTGTAGATCCGCCGCGCATACGACTACGCCAAGGAGGCCATCAAAACAATTGGTTATGCCTTAGCTCATAAAAGAGAGGTCTTGCGTTCGATTCCCCGAACGAATTTAGAGTTTCATAATTTTCTGAATTGACTCAGATCGTCTGAGAGCCTAGTGTGAGTTTGTTACCGAGCAATTGCGTAGAAACGTAACGCCAATTTATATGTAAATAAAATACCGCCATCTAGTTCTAGCGAGAGTAAACGCTTTTTTATCTAAATAACTTTACGTTACGAGTTTTTATGCAGTCGCTCGGTGAACAACTCGCAGTTGCCCCACTGATAGCGGTCCGCCCACCATTCCGGCAAAACCGAAGAAGAAAGTTCCGGTGATGCCCAATCCAACCATTCAGATGCTTGGTTAGTCAAGGCAGCCTTCTGCTATCTTAGAGTGCATCATCACTTAACAATAGATGAGATTGCATTCAAGGGCTAACTTATACTAAAGCCAAATTCAATTGAGAATGCTTGTCGACAAACACATTAAAAAGGACGGTAGAAAATGCAACACATTTTATGCCTAATAAATTTAAAATTGTGTTTTGTTATTTTAAAAAATCTTATTTAAAAGATATTCAATATATTAATTAGTTTTATGCTTATTAATTATAAAAATTTATTGTCATGAATTCGTCATTAACTAGTTAATTATAAAATAGTTGTAAAATGGCTACTGATTTCTACCTTTATTTTAAATTTGTTTGTTGACAAGCATTCTCAATCGAGTTTAGCTTTAGTATAGTCATTGAATTAAAAAATCTAGAAATACTTAATCTCTCTCCGTTACCAATGCATTGCCTTTGTAACTGCATTGCGGCTCTCGTTCTATAATAAGTAGAGTGAGTTGTTTTTAAAAGAGAAATGTACTACCACTATAAACACTCTAGATCTAAGGTATCCATCGGCGACACCTTGTAAGTTACTTGGATGGGTACATGCCACTTCTATTTTCTTGTTATTAAAATTCCTATGGTACCTGCCAACCTATTTATGTTTTCAGTGCTTACATCACCTGTTACAAAAACATCTGGTGCAAAATATTCCACTGTGGAAAAACCTGCATAAAAATAGACTTTTGAAAAATATTTGACGGCCGAGTAGCGCAGAGGGTAGTGACCCTGTTTCTGCGTCCTAGGCTGTGGGTTCGATTCCCACATCTGGAAAAATGTTTGTGTGATGAGCATGGATATTTTCCAGTGTCTGGGTGTTTATCTATATATTATAAGTATTTATGTATAATATATATAAAAATATTCATCAGTTATCATAGCATAGCACCCATAACACAAGCTACTTACAAGTTCGCTTACTTTGGGGCTAAATAGCGATGTGTGTAATTGTCCTATAATATTTATTTAAATTTATTATTACATTAAAATATGTTTTTGTACAAAAACAAAATTGAATTTTCATAAAAACAATTACTTAGGTACTTGTCATATAAAAACTGAAAACAGTGACGTTTAATATGGCAACAGGTGTAGTTGTATATCGCGAAGCTTTAGAAAGCTCTCGGTGTCGACACATAAGCGAAGCTTTAAATCTGTTTAACCCTGGGTTCAATTCTCAGCTCAGGTCAATTCTTGAATTCATATTCTTAAAAGGATCAGCAGTCTAGGGAGCTATCATATCTGCTTCCTACTTGGGACGTCAAAGAGTCCCGGAATCAGACACTTTGACACTACTGAGTGCTCGCCAGCTCATCGGTGTATTCAATGGTGTCTAAATGGACGGCAGAGGATGCGCGTATCGGCGTCTCCTTCCACTCGTTTTGCTTTTGGGGAGCTGGTGAGCTTCAGCCGCCTGCGCTTTCTCCCGCTCCGAGGTCTCTTAGAAGCCGATAACTAATTAGGAGTACCTATTTACTCTACTGCCAAAAAATAATCACCAAGGCACCAAGGAATATGTTGGCGCGCAGGTTTGCCCGGTGTACAGACGCTGTGAAGGTTCAGGTTCAGGTTATTCAAAGTGTACTGTACATCTTTATATTCAGCGAGCCTGTGGGTCCAGTATTCGCAAAGGGCTCATAATGCTCTGCGAGTCCAGGGTGCTGTTGCGGCTGCCACGTTTTTGTAGTGCATCTTCTATGTTTGTGGCGGCGCGAACAGATTCCTTTGACTCTGTTTGGAGAAAAAAATCCGCGTCACTGCTAGCTAAGATCCGTGGCAGCAGCAACGGTATCCTGAGGATGGTGGGAGATAGCATGAATAGTCCTCTGGTGTGGAAACTCACGCAGAGGACTAAATCTCTTTTAGTTCTTAAGTACTAACATAGTTTATAAGTTTTCATTGTTACTAACCCTAAATGGACTTTGTTGTCTGAAATATATAAATAAATAAATAAAATACTGTGAGGTTATTAAATTAAACCAAGAGAAGATTTAAATTATGCTATATTGGAACTAATTATATTTAATTTACAATAACGACATCGAGGTTAGAATATTCGAGAGTCATTTGTCACAGTTAATTAATTTCGCTGAACCATAAAGAACGGCTACAGATAATATATAGCATTACAGGTTGCATTCAAAATTATAGATTACATACTAACAAATACGTTAATACTTACTTAATTTTGGAATGTTAGTATTTGACATTTATTAATGAACCACATTAAATAAAATTAAGAATTAAAATTATAAGTGTAAATTACTTTTCCATTCCTAAACCTCAATGTAATTAATACAATTTTGAATGATTAATTACTTAATTTAATGCAATCACATAATTGTTTTTACCCTTGTTAAATAATTAATCTTTATCGTTAACATTTCTCTGAAGTCATTTCAATTTGCACTATAACTTTATATTAATTAATTTTTCAACTGCCCCTCTCAGCCACTCATTGGTAGTGACTGCTAACTAGCAAGATGAGGGTTTTACGAGTAACGAATTCTCAGTCGCAATTTGCAGTTTGCTAGCATTGCACCCTGTCCCAGGAAAAGCACCGTGTTAAGTATTTGTTTTACGAGCAGATAAAGCGAGATCGTAGCAGCGTCGTCAGTATTTAGACAGAAGTAGAAACTCTGCCAAAGGCGAGCCACAAGGTGACGGACCGCCTCTATAAGGGTGGACTTTGATTCTGATGGGGTTACGGCCCTATCCTATGACAATGACCTTTGTACTCTATGCCTTCTGTCCTTTTATTGCTTTTATTTCTTACGTGTATTATGATGTACAAATAACTAATGACTATATGAAATTATTACCATCCTAAGACCTACCGCGCGAATTTGTGTTTCGACACGATGTCTTATAAAACCGAAAGGCGTGTTAACTTCAGCCTATAACTAACAAATTAGTCTGCTTCCATCTAAAATTGCATAACCACTTATCATCAGGATTGATGCAGTCAAGGGTTAACTTGAAATAAACAAAAATACATTAACTAGCAGTCCTTAATTCGTCCGCATGAAAACCAATTGCCCTTCTATTTTTCTATGACAGACTTTTATACAAATTTTTTATCTCTATGTCTGCTTCTGACATCACTGGATTCACTCAGTGTTTCCGGCAAGACGTTTCGTTTAACGTTTGATGTGTTAATTGGTGAGGTGTTCTAAGATGGCGACTGCGTTTGTTTGGATAGCAACTACGGTTTGTTTATCAGTGTCATAAGAATTTGACTAAATTTTCCCTAATCCGAATTTTACGGATATCGACTCGAAATCAATATTTTTTTATATTTTGTTATGTATCTAAGATTTTGATCGAGTCTACCGTACCCCTTGACGAAATTATTAATATAGATTTATAGGAGCATGTCCTACAATGTCTGTCTACCTGCGCCCTTCAACCTTATGCATGGGTGTTAATCTTTGTGTTGGTATATCAACAACACTTAGTAATACAATGTTATAATGACTTTGATAATTTATGGTGATAAATATATATGGAGATGCTTAGAATCGGAATACTTTACTACCATAAACAAGATGGGTAATCTGTTTATCTACATAATTTTGTAATTGCAATTAACTCTGTTAGAGTTGTGCAATAAAACATGTACCTAACTACTATTCTATACTAATAAATATAACACAAAATAAGTACTTAATGGTAACAGTTAATAATAATGTCAACTCGACCAGGAATAGCTGAGACCAACATACGCATGCGATATACTTACGCAAGCCAAAGAGAATGGGTATCTACTACAAAAATTCAACAGGTCGGGATAAAACTCAAATCCTTTTTTTTTTAATCGACTACAAGTTGGCCCTTGACTGCTATCACACCTGATGTTAAGTGATGATGCAGTCTAAAATGGAAGCGGGCTAACTTGTTAGGAGTAGGATGAAATCCACACCCCTTTCGGTTTCTACACGACATCGTACCGGAACGCTAAATCGCTTGGCGATACGTCTTTGTCGGTAGGGTGGTAACTAGCCAGACCAAGACAAATTAAGAAAAATCTCAATCTGCCCCGCCGGGAATCGAACCCAGGACCTCCGCCTTACAAATCCACCGCGCATACCACTGCGCCACGGAGGTCGTCAGAAAGTCAAGTCAAGTCCTCTCGGTTTTGAGTTCGATCTCTTAATTATTGATGCTGTTTAAAGTTGAAATTGTAATTGTCTAAATAACAAATTTTATTTAAATACCAAAGTCGCACTATACGCTAAGGTCTATAAGATCATCATCATCATCACGTGGTGCCATCCTCTGAACCAAGTTTGGCGGTCATTATGCGAAAAGCTTTCCTATTTTCTACAACAGCTCTCTTTAGTTGCGGGTAATTGAGTCCGGTCCACTCTCTTATGTCGTCCAACCATTATCGCCTTTGACGACCAGGTGCACTCTTGTCCTGTAGCTTTCCTTCCAAAATAAACCTTGGAAAGGAAAACTGAGCTCCTCTTTGAAGGTGTCCAAAGAAACTTAGCTTTCTCTGCATGATAGTGGACAAGAGTTTCCTCTTTTCATTCATCTTCTCCAGTACCCTGTTATTAGGTGTGAAGCTGTTCCAGGAGATTTTAAGCATTTTCCTGTATATCCACATTTCAAAAGCTTGCAGCCTGTTGACTGCTTCTTTTTTAAAAACCCAAGTCTCACAACTATACAAGAGAGCTCTATAAGAGCCCAAGTGTTTACTTAGGGTATTAAAAGTGAATATTAAATATACTTATTTTTTTAATAAAAACATGGATCATTCTGACCTTCTTGTGGTTTGTGAGTTTAGAACGCTTTTTGACGTGACAACGTCTTATAATTCGATAGAGCCGGCTGCACGCACGAAAAAACATGACGTCATGCGTCGTTACCTCGCTTGGAGGCGTTCCATGTAAGGCTTGAAGTGCAAACGAGAGCGCGGAACGAGCTACAAAGAAGCACAATCGGCCTTTGCGTTCGGCAGCGTTCGACATCCGTCTATTAAATATAATTATTAAATATATTAATTTTAAATTAAAAATTAATATATTTTTATTGTTTTATTAATATATTTTTATTTTTATTTAAAAATTAATATATTTATTATAAATTTATAAAATCAAAATCAATTATTTTATTAATTTAAATTAATATTTATAAAAATATACTTAAATTAAAAATTTTAATAACCAATTAAATGCTACCATTCCATCAGTATTTTCTTCAGACGTTGTCACGTTCAACTATCGTCAGTAAACTGACTTTACAGACAACCAATTTTTTTAATAAAAACATGGATCATTCTGACCTTCTTGTGGTTCGTGAGTTTAGAAGGCTTTTTTGAAATATCTACTAAACCTGTTTTTGTAATATTTTCTAAACAATCTGAGCAGGAAGACGACATAAAACCTCATCGTACGTGCTAAATGATCTAGTTAGGTCAGAATAATTTAAACACGTCTTCAAAAGACAATTAGTGCTCTACATAACATTATAAGTACTTAGTCTAGTATCTACCATTCGAAACACATACCTACTTATGTAATAAGTACACAAATATTCCACGCATCTTCGATCGATCTTGGCTTCTCGGAATTAATGCAAAAAATGTTGCTATTATTTAAATGGTAGAGTTTAAGAGTTTAATAAATACCTACGTAATAAGTTGATGGTCGAGGTTAGGCAATGATGCTTCATCGTAAATATATCGAATGCTCTGGATAAGAAACACTGAGGCAAGCCTGGTGACAAATACCTTTAGCTTCAATACGAGTAAGTTCACGGTCAAGGGTCGCCGGACTAGGCCATTGGTTTACATACATGACTTCGTATCGCGAGATCCCAAGTTAAATTCTTGAATCGGATTATAAAAAAAAATTAAGAAAAAATAGAACAGACTCAAAACGCACTAAAATGTAAAAAAATAACTGTGTCATTTAGTTTCTTTAATTCACTTAAGCATATCTATGAAGTAGGTGCCAGCAAGTTTAAGAAACATTTATTTAACGTTGTAAAGCAGTTTGTGGGTTCTAGGTGACGTCCTTAAAGCAGAAACCTTGGCTGGCACCGACTCCTAGATATGCTTAAGTAAATTAAAGCAACTAAATGACACAGTTATTTTTTACTTTTAATTGCGTTTTGAGTCGGTTCTATTTTTTTTTTAATAATTTTTATTTCTTACTTTTTAGTGATTTATCGCCACGTAACGTACTCGTACTATACTGTCATAGTATATTATACGGCACTTGTAGCCAAAAAGCTACCGATACTTACACAAAAACCGAAATCGCTGCAAGTGTGCCTGTACTCAAAAGAAATACTGTAAAAAGTTATGCGTGCTTATACATAAAAAAAATATTCCGTTTTTTCGTCGGTTAAAAAAGCTAGCAACTACTCAGCCCGTAGTTGGGAAGTTGGTAGAGTTACACCCCTGTGCTTCGGAGATCACGTTAAGCCGTCGGTTCCGGTCATTTTCATTACCACCCTGTACCTTAAACAATTTTTATTGGAACAGAATATCGGGTCTAAACGCAATTCACCCTCTTCTTTAAGGAGGCCAGGCTCTCGAGAGCCACCCGGGTGACGTTTTCAGCAACATTTCACTCACGTGTGCTGCTTTAGGGGTTGAACTAGATTAACAATAAGATGATGTTAATATAACTTGTGAGTACAGTACATCAATAAAGTCGGATAGTGTCGATGTATTCACAACTCGCGTCGCCGCGTGTACCTCAATCGCAAATGTAACGCCCTTATAAAAAGATGTAGATCGCGAATTATAGCAGTAATCGACGTTACATCAACGAGCTATCACAGACAATGTGAGTCCATCTTGACTATACGATACTTTGTTTACGTACAAGTGCTTTAGTATAAATTAATTTTATTTATTTTTAGCTTTAACATTGATTTCTAAGATTTGGTGATTATTGATTTTCATTTAAAACGTAGTACCGATTAACAAAGCGATTAATATTAATCAAAAGGTTTTTCGAAAAGATATTTTACTTAGTCACTGACTGGAAAATAAAAAGTGCCTGTTCCAGACTGTAATCTATCGCTGTTCTAAATTTCATTGAGATCAGAGCAGCCGTTCTACAATAATGAAACTATCAGAAAACATGATAAAAGATGACACTCTAACATTATGTCGTTCTGGGGAGTCCCTTAGGCATATAGTTCTCGGGTGTTCTCATCTTGCTAACGGCGAATACTTGCACAGACACAGACAATCCACCAACGATGACGGCCGAGCGGCGCAGTGGGTAGTGACCCTGCTTCTGCGTCCCAGGCTGTGGGTTCGATTCCCACGTCTGGAAAAATGTTTGTGTGATGAGCATGGATATTTTCCAGTGTCTGGGTGTTTATCTATATATCATAAGTATTTATGTATATAATATAGCGATGTGTGTAATTGTCCTATAATATTTATTTATTTATAATAAGTTGGTCTTCAGTATGGCCTTGTAGATTTTGAGAAGCCTTACTATAGGTACGACCCAGCGCCTGTTTTTGAAAATAGCATAAATCTACTAAAATCGAACGATTTATCATTGATAAGTATACCTATTGATAGTAGTTTCATTCAATGGTCTTAGTGCGTTAAACTTCGAGCAACATTTTAAGAAGCTTTCGCTTGGTTGTTGAATAAGGGTCGGTAGTTAGTTGAAACGTCGCGTATAGTGAGGAGATTTTATATATATTTTTGTATATTGATCAACATTGTTAGGAATTTAAAAAATGTACATAAAAATGAGAAAAAACATATTGTGATATCTACCAAAGAAAAAAAATGCTTCGAGATATAGGTATATACTTTTGTTGCTCTGGTTATCATGTTTCTTTCACCTACTTAATTTAAACTCGTAAAATAACCTTGACCTTATAATTATTAATAATTATTATTGACTTTATAATCAAAATGTTATTTTAATTTTTGATCTAACATTTGTAACCTTTTTATCGTATTAATTTATTACAGTGAAGCGAAGCATAGAACATAACCGACAGGCGACATTTTGAAATATATACAATATTAATATATAGCATTTATTTATTTACAGTTAAATATGTACATTGAATTAAATATTTACAATTAAAAAAATAAAAAAGTAAAAGCTTAAACACTACAATATCCTAAATTATATATAATATATTAAACATAAAAAAAAAATAAAAAAAAATAATTAAAAATAAAAAAACAATAAAAAACTTAGGCGTCACAATATTCCTCCGAATCGGTGTCGAGCGGTAAAGTGCCCAGAAGGCTGGCAGCATTGCCACGTTGAATGGCAATGCTGATCCTCTGTCCTAAAAAGAGACCAGCCTTCTGGTCACGGGAGGCGTCGATTAAACGCTTTGAGATTTCTCTATAAAAAAAGCGAGTACTCGGACCCCACGGTCCCAGCGTTTTAACTCCAAACGGCTCAAATACATAATCACCGATATTAATATATAATTTAACAAGGAAACTTGGCCGTTTGTAATTTTAACAACAAAGCCTCTCGAATCCTGCGAAGACCCTCGGTGTTTTTGGCGATTATTACGCAGCAGATAACGGTGCTAATGCGTTTATCAAAATTGTATCATTTCTTTCTTTCTGTGTAGGTATTTCCTAAAACTCAGTGCCGTATATTTAACTCCGCAACTGAAACGTTCTTAGGATATATGAATTTTACAATATTCTATTGACTTTTCAACTTTATATTGTGAATAGTTAGTAATGTTTTTCACAAATATGCGTTTTTAAATGTAAAACGTTTTCAATTTGCCGGGCGATTTCAGTCTCACTTTTTTTTCTAGGAGGAGAAAATCCTCATGGACATCCTCACTGATAGTGCCGGACTTCTACCTGCTAAAAATCCCCCACTATCACCTCGGCACTGGTGTACCTGCCGTTTTAGCCTACCACCAGTGCCCTTGTCTGTATCACCCTTTCCTTGTCCTTTTATCCTTCTCCTTTATTTTCATTATGCTTTCTAAATACATTTTAATCACTTCCCAGTTCTCCTTCGTCTCTAGCATTAAAGTGCTTAGGTTCTGAACTTTAATCTGGCTCCCAAGCTGAACACTTAGCAATTCTCGCTCTCTTTCGAATTTTGAGTCTCTACTTGCAGTCTCTATTAATAATCATTTGTGATGATGATGAACAGCCAAGATGAACTCAATGTAAAAGTAACGTCAATGTAGCAGAAACCAAAAGCTAGTAATAAGCTAGTCCATAAATACTGGTAAGCGACAGTGTTGTCATGTTGCTTGCCTTGCTACTTGACCCGATCGACCTCTGTCGGCTTTCCGACATCCTCCGCACGATTACTCGTTACATATCAAACGGATATTTATAAAAATCTACATATTAATTATTGTTATTAATAGATAAACACGTCACTATTACATTACGCTACGCTATAAGTTAATTGTTTCTATGTATCTACTCAGATTGGTAATGAGAGAAAAAATTCCAAGGCTTAACTCAGACTGAAAGCAAAACGGCGCGTCAACTTCGCTAACAACAAATATTCATTTAAATTTATTGTTAGCAAATTGATTCAAATTCAAATTCAAAATCGTTTATTTCAAGTAGGCTTATTACAAGCACTTTTGAAACGTCAAATTGGACTATTTGTAGTGACTCTACCACCGGCTCGGAAGGCAAGCCCTGTTGAGAAGAGCCGGAAAGAAACTTAACAGTTGATCTTTTTATAATACTATCAATTTTACAATATTAAGCGTGTTGTTACATAAAGATATTTATTTCACTTCCTGTGTGAAGTTGAAAGCCGATCCAATTGCCTTTGAACATCTTTGTCATTTAAAAATTTATCAATAGTATAATAACCTTAACTCAGTGAGTTTTAATACATTGCTTAAACTTATGCAATGGCAGATCTAAAACTGAATTGGGCATCTTGTTGTAGAAGATTATATCCAATCCTACGAAAGATTTTTGTACTTTTCGGAGGCGATAAGCTGATATGACTAACTTATGTCCATTTCTAGGAATACGATCGTTTAAATCCTTTTTCTGTTTATACATATTTATATTTTGTTTAACAAAGACTAGGTTATTGAATATGTATTGACAGGATTTGTAGTTAGTAGGCGCTCGAAATCAAATTAAAAGACAAACAGTTACGATTACGGTAATCAATAAAAACGAATCCACAATAATCATAAAATAAATGAGAAATTAATTAATGTTACGGCTCACCAACTGCAGATTATGTACGATAGAACAACCGTCCGAGGATTGGGATTTCCTTAATGACTCTACAACTTTATTAAGCAATGTCAGCAACAATATAATACAACACCGCAGTTAGGGAAAAGTTTTCATCAGAAACTACATTTTACAAATTAAAGACAGAGCGACTTTGCTAGAGAAGGTAACCATGGTGGTGCCCGGAATAACATTTATGTTAAGTGATTTGCCTGTGTAAATTTTTTGAGCAATATTTGCCTTCCCTTAAATAAGTCATATACACTGTATTACTTTAAGCATATATTACATAACATTTTAGAAATAGTAAGGGGGTGAAGCCCGTGACTTCAATATGAAAGTTTCACCCCTTAGCCTTTTTTTTATTGACTACAAGTTGATGCAATCTAAGATGGAAGCGGGCTAACTTGTTAGGAGCAGGATGAAATCCACACTCCTACCGGTTTCTACACGACATCGTACCGGAACGCTAAGTCACTTGGCGGTACGTCTTTGTCGGTAGGGTGGTAACTAGCCACATCGAAAGCCTCCCACCAGCCAGACCAAGACAAATTAAGAAAAACCTCAATCTGCCCCACCGGGAATCGAACCCAGGACCTCCGTCTTATAAATCCACCGCACATACCACTGCGCCACGGAGGTCGTCAAAAAGTGTTAAGTAATTTTCCCTTCCCTTAAATAAGTCATACACTGTATTAGTATACGCACATAATACATAACATTACAGAAGTGCCGCAATAACCGGAATCCTGTGAGCTAAATATGAAAGTTTCACCCCTTAGCCTAATAGCTATTGAGGCTTAACTACTAGGTCTAATAGTTCTGCTGGTTTCCCAGAGTTACAATGCGAGGTGTCTCCTCTATGCTGGTCTGCTGGCTGCTGGCGCTTGCCTCAGCTGAAGATTCAGATTCTCCCGGTCCCTTCAACTTCTTCTCAAAAGGCATCGACTCAGTCGGCTCCTTTGTTGGTGCTGCAGGAAATAACACCGGTATGTTTCTACCATTTTTAAGCGACGAAAAAAACGGAGGAGGTTCTCAATTCGACACGTTTTTTTTTTATGTATGACCACGCATAACTTTTTACAGAGTTGTCCGATTTTGATAATTCTTTTTTTATTAGAAAGGGTACACTTTCAAGGTGGTCCCATTGTTATCATGTTAGGATCTGATGATGATGTCCTGAGAAAATTGAAGGAACTCTTCAAATTATATAGGCACACTTGCAACGATTCGGTTTTTGTGTAAGTATCGGTAGCTTTTTGGCTACAAGTGCCGTATAACCATGACAGTATAGTACGTGTACGTTACGTGTCGATAAATCACTAAAAAGTGAGAAATAAAAATTTTTAACAACAAATAGAACCGACTCAAAACGCAAAAAGCCAAACTTTATAGATATGCTTAAGTAAATTAAAGCAACTAAATGACACAGTTTTTACTTTTTAGTGCGTTTTAAGTCGGATCTATTTTGGTTAAAAATTTTTTTTAACATCATCGTCATTACCAGCTTATTAACGAGCCAAGACGACGACGAAGGCGAGTTGGCAGGCTTAGGGTGGTGAATAAAAACTCTAACTAAAAAATAATATTCTACAATCTCTTCCGGGAGTCGATCCCAGGACCTCGTGGTCGACGTCACCTTAAAGGCTAACCACTAGAACAACGATTCAAAAATGTTAGGTCGCCAAATTATTGATCTTGTAGATTCGTACCATATCACGTTAAGAGAGCATCTATAAATTTCGTTACACTGGCGATTTTTTAACCCCCCATTTTAGTATGGAAAACATGTGTCGCTAGCCACGAAAATTTCACACCGAACATATAGACAAAGTAGTTTTACGGCGCCGGCTGTTGCTGACCCGATCGGCAACGAACTCGCACCTTAGAAGAAAATAATAACGAACAAACCTTACAAATTAATATTATCTACACGTAATATTAGCCAAGACTTTGCTGTTCAAAATATTAAAGTAAAAATTAAATTCTCTATTTGTACAGATGGGTACCAATTAACAATTATTAACATTGCTGCTGTTTGGTGTAATGACGAATTGTTGTTTTCGAGTTATTATGTGACACCGAGAATTTTCTAGATAACAAGCTGTACCCGGCAAACGTTTTTTGCCATGTGTATTATTTCTAGAAAATATTATTTTTACATGTAGGGGTTGATCGTGTAGGGGTGAAAATTTAGGGTTGTATGTATTTTTTATTGCCACGTTATAAAAAATTGTCCAAAAAATTAAAATACAATGTGAGGGGTGGACAACCTTTATCACTGAATATGCATATAAAATTTCATAAAAATCGGTCAAGCCGTTTCGGAGGAGTATGGTAACTAACACTGTGACCCGAGAATTTTATATATAAGACTAGCTGACCCGGCAAACGTTGTTTTGAATTAAAAATTTAAAAAAAAATGTAGATGAAAATTAGATAGTAGCCGATTCTCAGACCTGCTGCAAAGTTTGGTAAAAATCGGTAAAACCGTTTCGGAGGAGTACGGTAACTAACATTGTGACAGGGAAATTTTATATATTAGATAAATATGTAATAACTTTTAAATTTAATCTAACGCTATTTTAGAAGGAATAAAATCTGTAAAAACTTCTGCTCATCAGGCTATTTTGCGGCACACAGTGCTAGCCTCCTTAAATAGTAGGGATTTGGAACTTAATTAATACCACCATACTCTTTCAGTGCAAGTTAGCAGGCTTGGGGTGAAGATATAATTAATAATGAAAAAATTTTTAACAAAAAATAGAACCGAAATTATAAGCAACTTCTCAATTGAAGGGTTAGAATATTTAATAAACATTCTGCTTCATCGCTTGATTCGAATCTACCACTAACCGACTGCATACCTACCCCCTCAAAATTCATTTAAAATTAGTTTTATCAAAAAAACAGACCGAGCTCGAGATCGAGAGAAAAGTACCTGCAGAATAAAGCAGTGGGATCTTGGGATATAATAACAATGAGTGTGTCTATACAGCTGCAGCCGCAAAGACCTTCGGGCAACCCATCGGTTCCGCTGCTGAGAAATTCGGTGCGGCGTCTGGTGAGTCTAATATTTTACCTATACAAATAAATAAAATTGAAATGTCTATTTGTAATTTTGAATTGTCATCTTTTCACAAAATAGTCACATTTGGAAGTATAATATACGATACTAGCTGACCCGGCAAACGTTGTTTTGCATTAAAAATAAAAAAAAAATAAAATGAAAATTAGATAGTAGCCGATTCTCAGACCTGCTGAATACGCATACAAAATTTGGTAAAAATCGGTTAAGCCGTTTCGGAGGAGTATGGCAACGAAAACTGTGACACGAGAATTTTATATATTAGATTTACATCAAGAAATCAATATTTAAACTGTCTATTTTTTTAGCTCGCTTCCATCTTAGACTGCATCATCACTTAACATCAGGTGTGATAGTAGTCAAGGGCCAACTTGTAGTCGATAAAAAAAACTACCAGTCGGGTTGTAAAAATTTGTACAATTTCCTATATCTATATATATATATACTCTCTTACAACGCCTCTGCTCATAGTCATCAGACTGATCGCATGAGTTAAAACAAAAAAAAAAAATATTTTTGTATATGATAGCTAATCTCATGAGGAATCATGCATATGACTCGCCACCCTATGCTCCTTTTGCTGCTGTGATATTGACCTTTCTGTCCACACACTTGTCATTTGCTGCACCTTCGACTCACGCATAAAACCGACAGAATAGGGACATGACGAGGAGCATAACATGCGGCATGACTAGGGTTGCCATCTCTAAAATTTGGAAAATAGGACAAGACGCGTGAAATCCCCGGATTTTAGAGTTCGAAAAACCAGACATGTCAACAAGATCTTTTAAACATATTCAATGTAATAAAAAATAGTTGAAAATGTCATAAATCACCTTTTTTTATTTGGAACGGTGAATATACTTGGTTCATCGATTGATCGTGGTGTGGTGCGAGCATAGTGCGTGTCTTGCGGGCAGTCCAAATTTTTTTTTTAAAACCCGGTCTTCAAATTAAACCTTCCCCGGATACTCCCTGGATGCCATCTAAACTAGGACAAATCCGGGAAAACCCGGACGGATGGCAACCCTAGGCATGACGAGTAATGTTGCCATACTACGTCTCTGCCTCCTTTCCTCGCTTCCCATGTAACTCGTCGAGTGTGTGGCAGTGTGTAATATGTGTATCCTGTTATTGCCATGAGTATGGGAACTACTACTGAAAATATTAATTTATTATGCAGCCGGAGCAGCGAAGTCCGTCGGCGAAGGGTTCGAATCTGCAGGAAAAGCGGGAAGTAAGTTCAAATTTGTTTATAAGTATTTTTAAATATAGTAAAAACTCAATCATTCGGTCCTCAATCTATCTATTTGCATAGATGATCTGGTTTAGTTGACATATCACAAAACTGGCACCTGGACACCCGGGCTTATAATTAATTATCCTCATAATATTCTTTATTTCAACAAATAGCCCGGGTAATCGAGCCTGTACTAAGTACTACTACCTAACTGTAACTCTCTTAGTGAAAATTAAAAATTAAATATTCACATTCAATAGTGTACTGCTGTTATTTGGATGCAGTTACTTTTTATATTATTGGTTGACCAAAGAGGCAGATGGCTCACCTAATGTTTAGTTGAAAATCATCGGCCACAACAAAACAATACTACCAATAATGCTAAGACGTTTTGCATCGCGCTATCCTGTGCCTAACAACCTTACAACCTTGTGCTGAAACGCTGATACTGGCATCGTGACCGGAACACAGCAAAGCTGCTTGCTGGCGGAAATAAGCATGCCACTTTCCCGGACGAGAAGCTCACAGAGTTCTTCATCTACTACTAAAAGTAATAGAAGATAGCCTAATATCCTTAATGTGTTCAACTAAAAGTAGTTATTTATTGCAGTCGGCGCAGCCAAGTCGGTTGGCGAGGGATTCGGCACTGCGGGCAAAGCGGGTGGTGAGTATTGGGTTGCTAATAAATATTTTTGAAAGAGCTCAGTTTGTTTTATAGAGGTAAAAAATGTGGGACAGCTTGCCGATAGAAGTGAAGACTACTTAAGTAACTCGTGAATTTTGTTTACAAAAAAAGTTTCCAACGTGCCTAAAGTAGTTTTTACTTCAACAACTGTGTATGTCAGTAAAGAAATATCCAAATTAGAGTATCTTCTACCAGACAATGTCAACTTCAAATATTATCCATGTTTACTGAAACTTGTTGTTTATAACTCCTCCTACTCCTATAACGACTGGAAAAACGTGTCGTTTAAGACAGGGAGGAGCACGGAAGAGAAACTTGCCCCATGCGCTCTCTACATTTATCCTCCGTCTCTGGGCCTGACTTAAATCTAACATATTTAGCGTATTTGCTCACCTCTAGTTTTTTTTTTTTTTATCGACTACAAGTTGGCCCTTGACTGTTATCACACCTGATGTTAAGTGATGATGCAGTCTAAGATGGAAGCGGGCTAACTTGTTAGGAGTGGGACGAAAATCCACACCCCTTTCGGTTTCTACACGACATCGCCACGGAGGTCGCCACGGAGGTAGTTGGCTTAAGTATTTTGCATAATTACTCGTAGGTACATTGAACGTAATTGAGATTGAAACCAACATACACTTCCCACTTTCGCCTATATAATATTAGTATGATTTTCAGTGGCGGCAGCAGAGACCGTGGGCCAGAGTGTACAGAAGGAGATCCAAACTGTCAAGAACCCCGTCGACAGAGCCATCTTCTACGGGATCTCATCGCAATGTAAGTAGTATTTATAGAATAGTAGTAATTAGGTACAACGCATCTCTTCTTTCGCCCCAATGCAGAGAAAGAGCGAGCGATATTTTTATTTGCACGCTATGAGACAACCATAAACAATAATTATTTTTTTCGCGGGTAGGTGCATAAAAAGTCACACGCGTTTTTAATTGTCTCTATATTCAAATTGCAGTTTTAAATGTTTTTAATGTGTTATATATTATCAAATGTGTTAATAACAGTTAATCTACATACCAGCCAGTGATTCAACATAATTTCCTTTTTGTTTTCACAATATCTATTAACTATTCACAGTTCACTTAACCTTAACACTAAACAAACAATATGACAGATTTAAAATCCATAGAACAGTCAATTTCGGCTTTAACTGAACATTTTAATGAAAGAATTGCTGAGTTCCAACGGGCTATCCAGACATGTACTCCAGCATCAAGTCCAACTTCAAATATAAATGCTCAGTTGGGTGCGTTCAGAGTGTTTGTTATGGGTTCTCTTAAGAGCCTGCAGCTGCAAGTGCAAGTGCTCTCTCGGCAATGTGATGTCGTGGAGATGAGGAGCCGGAGAAAGATGTTGCTGCTCCATAGTGTCCGTGAAAATTTGCAATCCACGGTAATAAAGGCTGTACCGAATCATCTCTACCTTTCTGAACTTACAGAAACGAAAATCAGTTACTGCAAGCGCTTGGGTCAGCAACGGGACGGCAAACCGCGGCCAATCGATAATACGTGTTTCTCATTTTCTCTAGTCGACATATTATCTCACCTAAGTGCATCTTAGACGTACCTGTAGGTCTTTTAGAACTCTAGAAAACGATAGCTGGAAATGCATGTCATAAATTCAAATCAAGAACAAGGATACGTTTTCTACGTATTCATGGGACTTCTTATTTAAAAAAAAGAAAGAAAGAAATTCTGATATTTTGTTTTGTACCTACAGGTAAAAACGTGCAGAAGGTGTTGGGAGTGACGTACGAGCAGGTGGCTGACAGTGATCCGAACTTCGACGATCTCGAGTTGGTTTTTAAGACGGAGTAAGTTCTGATCCATACGAGTATGTCATCATCATCATCATTACCAGCCTGTAGACGTCCACTGCTGGACATAAGCCTTTTTAAGGGACTTCCAAACACAACGATCCCGAGCCGCCTGTTGCCAGCGGCTCACTGCGACACGTTTGATGTCGTCAGTCCACCTGGTTGGGGGTCGACCAACGCTGCGCTTTCCGGTGCGGGGTCGCCAATCTACCACCTTGGGCCCCCAACGTCCATCAGCTGTTCGAACTACGTGCCCATTGCCACTTCAGTTCTGCGACTCGCTGAGCTATGTCGGTTACTTTGGTTCTTCTGCGGATCTCCTCATTTCTGATTCGATTACGCAGAGATACTCCGAGCATTGCTCTTTCCTTCGCCCGCTGAGTGACTCTGAGCCTTCTTATGAAGCCCGCAGTTAGCGACCAAGATATGTATACGAGTATGTACTCCAACTTAATCATACTACAATTATAAAGGCGAAAGTTTGTTAGTGTGTGTGTGTATGTTTGTTCTTCACGACTAAACGGCTGGAGCGATTTTAATAAAATTTGTTATGGAGTTAGCTGTCACCTTGGATTAACTCATAGGCTACGTTTTATCCCGAAATTCTCACGGGAATCAGAACTACGCAGGTGAAACCGCGGGCGTCCTCTATTTATAACAAAGATAATATTAAGTCAAGTTTTGGTGTTGCGGAAATTGTTCCTCTAACTAACTAAGAAACTGGAGCTTTTAGACAAGGTCTTCATTGGTGGGATAACGTGTTTTGACTGAAATATAAACAAAAGTTTACATACTAAATGTACTAGGTACCGAATACTTTATTAGACGAATTCCTGTACAAAATTGAAAATTGGATGAACTTACCTAAGTGAAATCCAATTGTAATTTTATGAGTGTTGATCTGAAATATAAATTGTTTAACAGAGTAGTTCCCTTTTCGCTATTCGATGGCATCGCGAATTTATTTAGAGCATAGATAAAAACAAAAAATAATAACTATGCGCTAGTGGTACGACTATTACATCTTGTCTGTGGCAACCCTAAACGTCACTGATTTAGAGCAAATCCTGGATATCAACCAACTTTGGTGAATTGAGCTAGGTACCCATTATGCACTGGGATAGCTTTCCGCGAAAGCAGGGTAGGGAGGGTATTTATATTTCAGATCAACACTCATAAAATTACAATTGGATTTCACTTAGGTAAGTTCATCCAATTTTCAATTTTATTTCATGTTGATCTGAAATATAAATTGTTTAACAGAGTAGTTGTTCAGAGTCAGATGCATAATGGGTTGTTTTAAGATATTATGTCAATATTATAATAATATAAATTCTTTGTAACTGAAAATTTTGTTTATTTATTTATAATCAATCAATCAATCATCCTTGAATGTATAAAAACTTGGTAATGTTACAATTATAAATATGCCTATGTTTAAAGAAAAAAAATACAATTCCAATCTATTTTATAACATAATGTATAATAAACAATCATTGTGTAAGGTTAAAAACTGATTGAACAAAATCATCATTAACATTTTCTTGAATGGGTATGTTATAAAACTTAGCAAATGTTAGTGAGCTATCAGACCAGCCAGCTGTTTTCCTAATAGTGTCCAAGGACACACCAGCCCTATTAGCAAATGAGGTGGCAGAGTGACGAGTACTATGAGAAGTGAATTTACTTGTATCAATACCGCTATCAGAGAGGGTGCATTTGATCCATCTGCTTATTGTTTGTTTTGATGCACGACGGTAAGGTTTTTTGAAAGTGATAAAAAGGTATGGTTCCTCATTTCTAATGGCTGCTGTGTTCTGGATATAGGCCTGTAGTGTACTAGCAGGACACACTTTAGGCTCTTGAGTATAAAATGGGAGATACAAAGTAGTAGATTTTTTAGTGCTAACAGATGTTTTCACTAAATCACTTAAAGTTATAGTGATTTTAACATTAGACACTGATATACCGTCAAGCTTAATTAAAGATATAGTTTGTACCCTCTGGGCAGTTGCTAATGCAAGAAGTGTGGCTAGCTTTTTAGAGAGCATTTCCAAGGTTAAGGCAGAGTTTTGTGGAAGTTAGGCAATATGATGCAATACAATACTCGGGTTCCAAATTTCTGTATACCGTGGCATGGTTGGTTTCAATCTGAATACTCCCTTAAGGAACCTTTTTATTCTATCATCTGTACCCAGTTTTTCACCCATAAGAAGGGATAGTGCTGATCTATGGCAGTTAAGGGTGTTATAGCCTGCACCGCATTCATATTTTTCTGTTAAAAATTTAATAACAAATGGGACAGATGTTAGAAGTGATCCCTGGTTATGTTTGTGGCAAAAATTCCACCAACTTTTATAAGTAGTATTGTATTGTTTCATAGTACCTGTCGATATAGAAGCTAGCATGATATTCAATGAGCTTTCTGGCAAACCTCGCCGTCTGAATGCTTGCCGCAGAATATGCTCGCTGCCAGGGTAAGGTGGCTGCTCAATGGATGCACTGTCCTAAGAGGGGATATTAGAAGATCAGTATTGGGTTGAAATATAATTGGTTTAGTTATCATTAATTTCATGGCGAGAGGATACCAGGGTTGTGACTCCCAAACTGGATAGACCATGATGCCTTTTGATTTATCAACTTTTATCTTCTTTAGACATTTGGTGATTAAGGCAAAAGGTGGGAAAGCATAGAAAAAATATGGTTCCCAGTTAATCGTGAAGGCGTCTATATTAAATGCATATGGATCTCTTTTCCATGAGATATATATGTCACACTTTTTATTGATTCTAGAAGCAAAAAGATCAATGTTAGGTTCTCCAAAGTGGTGTTTTATTAAAGAATAAGCTTCATTGCTCAATTCCCATTCAGTATCCATATTTGTGTTGCGAGACTCCTCGTCAGCATGGATGTTATCCTTGGACTTTATGTAGGATGCATATATGTTAATATGTCTTTCTTCACACCAAGTCCAAATATCTCTAGAGATGTCATTTAAATGAGGGAATTGGACACTGCCCATTTTATTGATACATGCAATGGCAGTTGTGTTATCAATTCTAAGTAATATATCACAATTATTTTGTGTCTTAGCAAAACATTTTAACCCAAATGAAGCAGCTAGTAATTCTAACTGATTTATATGCAGTTTTTGTTCTGAGTGTGACCACAACCCTCCATCACTCTCACCATTACAGTGTATGCCCCACCCAGTTAGAGATGCATCTGAAAATATCTCCATTTTAAATTGTCTATCAGAAATATTTTTATTTATTATTCCTATACTAGAAGACCACCAATTTAAATCAGCAAATATATTACAGTGTAATGTCATTATTGCATCATAATTGTCATGGTGTTGTAATAATGCTAAATATTTTTCACGTTCCATTATTTTTGTATGTACCATGCCATATGGTATGGCTGGGCAAGCGGCAACTAAAGTGCCAAGTAATTTAGCAAATTCTCTGATTTTACAATATTTCAAATTTTTAAACTTTGCTATTAAGGCTTTAATAGTGTTTTGTTTCTCTTCTGGTAGCTCTAGGGTCATATTATGAGAATTAATTGTGAATCCAAGGAATTTACAGTACATACTTGGCACTAAGCTGCTTTTTTCATAGTTTATAATTAAACCTAAACATTGAAATAATTTCAGTGTTGCATCCCTATTTGCTATACATTCATCAAATGTGCCACCAATACATAAACAATCATCCAGATATATGGTTGACAAAAAACCTTGTTGTCTGAGGAGGCTGACAACCGGTTTCAATAATTTTGTAAAAACGCTAGGGGCTGTACAGAGGCCATAGGGTAGGGCTGTAAATTGATATAAGGTCTCTTCAAATTCAAAGCGTAAATATTTTTTGCTTTCTGTGGCCACTGGTACTAAAAAATATGATTCTTTTAAATCTATGGAGCACATGTAATAGTTTTGATCTACAATTTTGATGGCTGTCCTTATATCTTCCATCTTAAAATGTTCAACTTTAATAAATTTGTTAAGAGGTTTTAGATTAAGGATGAATCTAAACTTCCCATTAGGCTTTGGTCTTAGGAAAATTTTGGAAATAAATTGATCATTACTATGAGTACATGTTTCTACAGCCCCTAGTTGTAGTAAACTTTTTACCGCTTGGCGCATATTATTAAGCTGTGTAACAGGTAGATTATTCTTGGGCATAGTGGTTTGCATAGGTTTTCCCTCAAAGGGGATATGGTAGCCTTTTACCCACTGTAGAAGAACGGGATCATTAGTGATGCATTCCCAACATGAGTAATAATGGGCAATGTTGCCTGCATGTACCTGGTTATTCAGCATTTGTATCTCCGTGGAGCAGCCCTCTCGGGGCGTGTCCGGGTGTAGCTGCGGCTGACTTGTCGAGGCGGCGGCTGTGTTGCACGGTTCCGTGGTCCACCTCGGGGTGCTGCCGCTACTGTCTGCTGGCCTGGTTGGGTCTGAGGTGGACCATAATGGTTTCCCGATGTTCTGTGTTTCGTTGTATGCTTTTGTGGCGGTTTGTATATGGGTTTTTTAATTTGACTTGAAGACTTCTTCAAATCTAAGCTATTTTTAATTTTGTTTGCTAGGTTAGCACCATATAAATTTTCGTCTCTCTTCACCTTTTCTACTATGGTATTAAAGTTTTTGTCCAGTAAGGGGGAAATGAGAACGCGCCGAGTTTTTGTATTTTGAAAATTGATGTCGGTCAGTAATTTTGAAGAGTCAGCTAGCAGTGAGAGTAATTCTATGTTGTTGATTTCCTTTTTTCCCTATTAATTTTGTCATGACCTGACCTATAATAGCAGAGGCCAATCCTAGTTGTTGTTGGGTCATCTCAATAGATTTGTCCCTTTGTTTGGAGCTCTCTGTCATAACAGCCTTTACTTCCTCATTGAGTATAGGTGCTGCTAGGAGCTGGCAATTTTCTGGAAATTTATATTTTTTCATTATGTTCTCTCTTTCTTCTTTTGTAAGGCCATTGGTTAGGATGTGATTCCAGCGTTTTGTAATGTCGGATTGAATTTCCCCCTCAAATTTAGTATTGTCCTCGTATTCTGTGCCCAGCGCGTCACGCAAGTCAGCCGTTATGCTTTCGGGTTCGACGACATCTTCATATACACATTCTGAAATTATTTGTCATGTTGTAATTGTTGTGAGGTTATATTGACAAAAATGGAACATCGCGTGTTCATA
Source organism: Mycalesis mineus (assembly GCA_034621355.1). Classification (NCBI taxonomy): domain Eukaryota; kingdom Metazoa; phylum Arthropoda; class Insecta; order Lepidoptera; family Nymphalidae; genus Mycalesis; species Mycalesis mineus. The sequence continues at coordinate 21,873,905 of CM067882.1, forward strand.
TTTTGATAGTAGGTATCTCGTACATATTGTTGGTATCTCGTACCGAATTGAAGCTATAGTATCTCGTACTACGTTCAATTTTCGTGCTCAAGAGTATCACGTACAGGCACGGTTGTTGTGTGGTAGGTATGAAATAAAATTATTGTTAAAGATGAAAATCTGTAAATTGGGTTAAGAACATAAATTTACCTTGTATTTCCGAATGATCTGAGATGTGCGAATCTGGCGACGGGTTTCGAAGAAGAGATCTGGACCTTGACGGGCTCCGACTAAGCTTCCTTTGAAGCCGGTCGAGGCGTCGTTTGTATTTTTCAATTTTCCGTTCTAGACTTCTGCCACCCATATTTTGTATAGAGCGTGACGCAGTTTACGATTTTGAGCCACTTTTTACACTTATTAGCACCAATAAGGCAAATTTATTATAAATTACAAAGAATTGCACGATGCCGAGCGAAAGCGCGAAAAAGAAGTGACGTTTAGGGTTGCCACAGACAAGATGTAATAGTCGTACCACTAGCGCATAGTTATTATTTTTTGTTTTTATCTATGCTCTAAATAAATTCGCGATGCCATCGAATAGCGAAAAGGGAACTACTCTGTTAAACAATTTATATTTCAGATCAACATGAAATAAAATAATATATTACTGGCACTACGTGTTTTCCGATGTCCATACGAGCGTAGATACCTACTCTACGTGGGTAAATCGTGGGGCACCGCTAATCCCATATATTGACGCTGTTTTCTTCGCAGACTTGGTCAAATCTCACACCAGCCTCTGTGTTGTGTGCGCAGGTTGTTCGAGACTCGCATGAACATCAACAACGCGGCGGCCGCGTTGCGCCACGCGCGCACCTACGACAACGACTCGCACTTGGTGGTGTTCTGCCACGGCTTCACCGACGACCCCTCCAAGACCAGCTTCACCAGCGTTAGCCAGGCTTACTTCGATGGTGGTGAGTTTTTATACTACAAGTTACAAGTTATTCCTTGACTGCAATCACACCAGATTGGGCAAAATACATGCATTGTGTTAATCAATACTGCAATATTTAGTAAGTTTAATTTAGATTTTTTGAATATGCTGCATTTTGGACGACTTCCGTGGCGCAGTGGTATGCGCGGTGGATTTATAAGACGGAGGCCCTGGGTTCGATTCCCGGCGGTGCAGATTGAGATTTTTCTTAATTTGTCTTGGACTGACTGGTGGGAGGCTTTCGCCGTGGCTAGTTACCACCCTACCGACAAAGACGTATCGCTAAGCAATTTAGCGTTCCGGTACGATGTCGTGTAGAAACCGATAGGGGTGTGGATTTCATCCTACTCCTAACAAGTTAGCCCGCTTTTATCTTAGATTGTATCATCACTTAACATCTAACATCAGGTGTGATAGCAGTCAAGGGCCGACTATCACACCTGATGTTAAGTTTTGATGCAATCTAAGATGGAAGCGGGCTAACTTGTTAGGAGTGGGACGAAAATCCACACCCCTTTCGGTTTCTACACGACATCGTACCGGAACGCTAAATTGCTTAGCGATACGTCTTTGTCGATAGGGTGGTAACTAGCCACGGCGAAAGCCTCCCACCAGCCAGACTAAAACAAATTAAGAAAAATCTCAATCAGCCCCGCCGGGAATCGAACCCAGGACCTCCGTCATATAAATCCACCGCGCATACCACTGCGCCACGGAGGTCGTCGTAATAATAGGGACCTAAGGTTCAAATACGGATTCATTTATTTATTTACTAGATACCTAGATACTTATCTGATATTGTAATGAATGTCAATTCCGCGAATATCAAGGACCTATGAGACCAGTCATGTTTAAAACTTACTCGTTATTCAGCTCTTGTTTAAGATCGAGAAAAGAATAACAATGGATTGAAATAACGTGTTTCCCTGAATTAATACGCGCGTATGTAACTATGATCTAATTGAAGCATAGATTAGATGTAAGTATGTGAGTCATCTGTATTGTCTCCGGTTATTCATGAGGTTTTAAATTGAATACATTAATGACAGAGGATCGATTATGTATCTGTAATCTATATAATCGTGGGGATGAGTTGCTTTTATTTTATTAGCCTCAACTTTTTCCTTGGGTCAATAAACGTTTATAAAAAGACTGTATACGATTGTGAGCTATTAAAAACTAAAAGAAAAAAAAATTTTAACAAATAATAGAACCGACTCAAAACGCACTAAAAAGTAAAAAATAACTGTGTGATTTAGTTGCTTTAATTTACTTAAGCATATCTATGAAGGCGGTGCCAGCAAGTTTAAGGAACATTTATCGTTCCCTTTCAGATATCTAGAAATCAGATAGTAGTGTCACTGTAACACGTCGCCTGATGCTATTGTTTTGTTGCAACCTTTTTTTTATTTAACACAAGTTAACACTTGACTTCAATCACAATGGTGATGAGGCTGTGGCGGTTTCCGAAAGCACTATTTAAGTTGGCAAAATTGCCACGCCATAGCTAAATGCTTGCGCGGGAATCTTTCCCGCCACTTGGCGTACACGCGGAAACTGGGGTTGCAAATTCGCCCTGACACACGCCAGTCTCTCCAGTCTCTCGCGGGGATCGAAACACGCAACGTTCCAATACGTGAACGCTTAACTTTAAGAAACGTCTTAATGTAACTTAGCCAGTAGTGAACCAGTGTAAATTACATTCACAATTATATTGAGTAATACACTATTGTTTAGTAGGGAGTTTCATTTAGGATACAACCCAACTTCCATATCCCAAAAGGCAATCTAAAATGGAAGCGGGCTATCTTCTTAGGTATAGGATAAAATACTGTTACGAGCTAGGGGTCGGGGATTGCAAGAACAACCACACAACAGGGAGAACTAGACGTTTGATGCAGCACGCTGCGACGCCGTCGTTTTACGCTTCTAATCCTGAAGGAACCCATCACGGTGGCGACGGTGATCTGCCTCGGCACCTCACGGCCACACGCCCCAACCACACTGGGGGACCTCTACAGATCCATCGTCCTTACACGCACTCTCAGGGAACATCTCCCTACATTCCTTCAACCGTCTTGACTCAACGACAGCTCGCTTTGAACTCACTGAATCTAGTCTTTGTTCTGCATACGAAATAAATTTGAATTGTTCCATTCTTTTTTAACCCAAATGAGGTTTCCAACTGTAAACTCTTTTACTTCGTAATTCCTCCGAGGGGTCATCCGTAACAATACACACCCCTTTCGGTTTCTACCGTCATCGTTTGGGAACGCTAAATCGCTTGGCGGTACGTCTTTGTCGGTAGCGTGGTGACTAACCACGATCAAAGCCTCTCACCACCCAGACCTGGACCAAGTAAGATAATCTCAATCGCCTCAGCCGGGAATATAATCCATAACCCCTAACCTCCGTCTTAAAAATCCACCGCGCATGCCACTGTGCCACGGAGGTCGTCGACCTTATGCTTATTTTCCAAATTGGACGCGGATGAAGTCTCGAGCGTTTGCTAGACTCTACATATAGCGTCCTCTGTCCGCAGACCGCAGGATGAGCCTAATAGCGGTGAACGCCAGCGCCTACATCCGCTGGTTCTACCTGCGCGCCGTCACGCTGGTGCGTTTCATTGGGGAGCGGTTCGCCGAGGTGCTGTACGCGCTGTACAAAGGTAAGTGTTCCCTGTGCGACCGCTGCCTGAGCTTAATGGCTAACTGGTTCTAATAACAAATACTAGTAATTGAGTACGACAACCGGATGTTAAGATATTTTTTTTTTCGACTACAAGTTGGCCCTTGACTGCTATCACATCTGATGTTAAGTGATGATGCAGTCTAAGATGGAAGCGGGCTAACTTGTTAGGAGTGGGACGAAAATTCACAGCCCTTTCGGTTTCTACACGACATCGTACCGGAACGCTAAATTGCTTGGCGATACGTCTTTGTCGGTAGGGTGGTAACTAGCCACCAGCCAGATCAAGACAAATTGAGAAAAATCTCAATCTGCCCCGCCGGGAATCGAACCCAGGACCTCAGTCTTATAAATCCACCGCGCATACCACTGCGCCACGAAGGTCGTCAAAATATTCTAACATTTGACCATTTAAATGATAGATTTTTGTACACTTACCTATCTATTAAAAACCCCGCAAGTCTGTTTTGCAAACATTTCTTACGTTAACCAAACAAAAGTGCATTTTTTTATTAACATATTTGGACAAAGATCCAAATCCAACAGACATAGCTTTATTGAAGTGTTCAAATATTTGAAACCTTGTCTGGCGCCGACATAACAATCATTTGTAGACAAATATCACAAACAACACAATAATAATATCTAAGTAGCTTCTAGTAGGTAATTACGCAATGCAGTTTATCGATAGCATCTTCGCGTGAGAACATAAATTATTTCAAGATGTTTGACGTGGACTTACCTAAGTATCTATTTATTTATTAGCTAATGCCATCGGTTCTAAATGGTCTAACCATTGGCTGCGATGGCATGAACTTTAGAACTCTGATTCTCGCAGCCTTCTGCGGAATTATTTATACGGTAATCGCTAAATAATCATTTACAAAGAAGAACAGTTAAACTTATTAACTAACCGTTGTATTTTAATTAACTTATCCTCAATTTTTGAAACACGGGCCCGAGTGAATCTTATGCAAGCCTACCCAGTGCCTCACTAGTTGATCATCTTTCAATAAGAGTGTTCATAGTGCCTTAGAAAAATTTGGTTAAAAGATACTTAGGCCTGTGTGCACCAAGATTTCAGTTATCATAACCAACGGTTAACATAAGCTAAACGTAAAATTTACTGTTCACGCCAACCCGTACGCCGGTTAAGGACGTAAACCGGGCGTTTATCTTAACCGATTTATCTTAGCTCGCATTCCCCGGTTATCCCTCGGTTACAGAGTTTGACAGATACATTTCTAGGTTATCTAATCTATACTTGATTTGTGGTGATTTCCTAGCATTTGTTCTGTCTATCCGCTTATTTTCTATGATATTCTTATATTTTTGTATTAATTTAATCAAGACATTTATTTTATTTTTTTATTAAAATTGGAAGTACGCTTTTTTGAAGTAGTATTAATTTTAAAATAAAACTAACAGTGCAATGAACAATATAACTTCAAATTTTAGTATACCTATTACTTTACTTTTTGATTTAACACAAAGGAGAATGCCAGACAATGTATAGGGCTTTAACCCACTAATAAAAACATATTGTACAACAATGTATTATGCATCATTTTATTGCATTTTTTTTATTATTTTATATAAATTACATTTAAAAGCTCTAGAACTCGGAGTATTCGACAAGGGCCTAACATTGGTTATCGTCCATTTCAGTATTGTTGTTTCGTATAGTTGTCACACTGACATGAATGTCGCAAAGTTTCACGAAATACATTTTTAAACAGGCCAGGCAGAGGCGTTACTCTGGATACTAGCCTTTTAAAGCCCAAATTTGATGAAAACGCAATAAAAACGCTTTAAAAGGCTAGAATCCAGTGCAACAATAAAGATTTAGAAATGGGTAAAGAGTGTAAATTAAAAGGTAATAGTTTAATTACTTTTTTTAACAGAATTTTATTCCGAGGTCCAACAGTAAAAATGGCTGATTGTAAAACATTTATATAATAATAGGATATTTTTAGTATATTTACAATTTGTGTTCTTTCTGGGTTAGGATCTGGCATTCTCCTTTAATATCCACAGAATAACAACGTAGATAATAATGTAAATAACTATCTTCTTTGACAAATTAACATGCGGCCATAAAGGACTCGATTCCAGGCCGTTCAATTAATTAAAAACAAATTAACATGCACTAGAAAGTGACATAAAGAGCAAATTGTGTCTACAAAATATGGAGGGTAGAGGAAAGGAGAGTCATCTTATATGGGAGAAAACAGTAAATAGTACGGTTATTGATATATAAAAATTTAATTTTATGAAAAAATGAGTGAATAACAGAACAGTTATGGGTAAAATTTGTGTTGTGAAAAGTTGTCCAAGTGGACGTAAATCTCAAAAAAATATACTCTAACAATATTTGGCGCTTCTTTTGAGAGTTACTTTGATGCAACTGTGGCGCCATCCTAATTTAATACATTTTGACGGACACTTTTTCATATACACAGATGATCCTCCTTTCCTCTACCCTCCAAACTACAAAATTTGTTACGATGACAAATTGAGATTTCTTTGATATATGCGTCCGTCCTATTCAAAAATAAACATTTACATTTCGTTAAATAATATTTTTCACGAATCGTTCATTCACCATTCGTTCAAACGCCCGGTTAACAAACCGAAGTTAGAATGCGTGTGATGAACAGTAAATAAACGCTCCTTGTTTATCGGCCATTAGTGTAACGCGCGCTTAGATATTTTTCCGACATTTCTATTTACGTATAGCACCAACTATGCTTCAAAGTCTTCTCGTAGTTTAGCAATGATGATACAGAAGTCGCAATATACAGTGTTTGAACTGCAATCTGTTTGTTTCATACGGCTTTTTTATTTTATTGGCAGAGGGTCAGAATCCAGATAAAATCCACATGGTAGGCCACAGCCTGGGCGCACACATCTCGGGGTACGCGGCCAAGAGGTTCGAGAATCTGAGCGGGCGCAAGCTGGGGCGCATCACGGGTCTGGACCCCGCAGGGCCCTGCTTCAGCCGCCTGGACCCCGCGCTGAGGCTCAACAAAACTGACGCGACCTACGTAGACATCATACACACGGACGCTGGCGTATATGGCATCACGGATCCCGTGGGTTAGTGCTTTTTCCGTATTTTTTGATGTGACAACGTCTTATAATTCGATAGAGCCGGCTGCACGCACGAAAAAACATGACTCATGCGGCGTTACCTCGCTTTGAGGCGTTCCATGTAAGGCTTGAAGTGCAAGCGAGAGCGCGGAACGAGCGACAAAGAAGCAAAATCGGCCTTTGCGTTCGGCAGCGTTCGACATCCGTCTCTCTCCTACTTGTGAGTATAAATATTAAACATGTGTAATAGTGAATATTACACATGTTTAAAAGTTGTAAAACAATTGCTCAACGCACAGTTATACTTGTAAAAACTATTAAATTGTAAAAAAAATTGACATAATTGTATTTATGCGTAGGTACAAATAAATCTAACTTGATCAATTTCATTGTGATTTCCAATTACCTCCTTCTCTATATACATACAAATCTATTAAACAAATGAATTTAAAATGTTCATTTGAAAAATGCTATCATTCCATCAGTATTTTCTTAAGACGTTGTCACGTTCAACTATCGTCAGTAAACCGACTTTACAGACAACCAATTTTATTTTCTCTCCATTTCTTAGCCAGGATTTGGGATGTTATTGTTAAGCCGTCGATCCCAGCCATTATCGTCTATATATAAGTGGTTGATCCCCTCTCTTATAAGGAGGAAACTAGCCCTGGCCCTTTATGAGGTTGATAAAAGGCTGATAATATGGGTTACGATAGACCACATGTATGTAGGTAAGAACAATCAGCGCTAAGACATAAGTGCAATTTGACGGTCTAATTTATAAGACGGAGGTCGTAGAGTCGATTCCTGGCTGGACCGATCGAGGTTTTCTAAATTATCCAGGTCAGGTGTATAGTAATATATATATAGTAAATATGGACAGTAGGTAGGTATATTGAACTTGCCGACAAATACGCACCGCCAAACGATTTAGCGTTCGCTTCGGTTTCGTATAGAAATTGAATGGTCTGTGGATTTGTTAGCCCGTTTCCACCTTAGATTGCAACATCACTTACCGTCAGGTGTAATTGCAGTCAATAGCTAACTTGTAGTTGATAGTAACGTCCTCCACCCGCAGGCGACATGGACTACTTCCCCAACCGCGGCTACAACCAGCCCGACTGCCTGCTGCAGACGTGTTCACACTCGCGCTCCTGGGAGCTGTACTGCGAGTCCGTGGTGCACCCGTACGCCTTCCCCGCCGTGCGCTGCAAGGACTGGGCCGCCTTCGAGGCCGGGGACTGCGACTACAATGACATAAGGTAGGTACATGAAAATGCGATGAACTGGATAACATCGGGTGACGGGAGACTGGGACTTCGATAACATTATATACAAGAAACTGCGATGAACCGGAACATCGGGTGACGGGAGACTGGGACTTCGATAACATTATATACAAGAAACTGCGATGAATTGGAACATCGGGTGACGGGAGACTGGGACTTCGATAACATTATATACAAGAAACTGCGATGAACTGGAACATCGGGTGACGGGAGACTGGGACTTCGATAACATTATATACAAGAAACTGCGATGAATTGGATAACATCGGTGACGGGAGACTGGGACTTCGATAACATTATATACAAGAAACTGCTATGAACTGGATAACATCGGTGACGGGAGACTGGGACTTCGATAACATTATATACACGAAACGGCGATAAACTAGACCATCGGGTGACGGGAGACTGGGACTTCGATAACATTATATACAAGAAACTGCGATGAACTGGAACATCGGGCGACGGGAGACTGGGACTTCGATAACTTTATATACAAGAAACTGCGATGAACTGGATAACATTGGGCGACGGGAGACTGGGACTTCGATAACATTATATACAAGAAACTGCGATGAACTGGAATATCGGGTAACTGGAGACTGGGACTTCGATAACATTATATACAAGAAACTGCGATGAATTGGAACATCGGAACATCGGTGACGGGAGACTGGGACTTTGATAACATTATATACAAGAAACTGCGATAACCTGGATAACATCGGTGACGGGAGACTGGAACTTCGATATCATTGAGTAACATCAGTCACGGTAGACTATGACTTGTCTAACAACGGTCATATTATGTTATCCCACTACTTGTATTAGATGTTATTAAAAATGGTCGTATTATTAACATCTTGATAGTGATAATTAAGCGTTCAAGCTTTTGGCCTTAAGAAGACTTCATCTCCTCAACCCACAGTGGAACAGCATAGTGAGTCTTAGCTCCAAATCCTCCATAGATTAAAGACTACTAGATGGAGTCATAACGCGTCTGTAGGTTCAAGAGCGTGACAGACTTATTTCATTCGGCCTTTATTAGAAAGTGATACAAGATTATTTTTTGTCCCTTTCAGCGTGTTCGTTTTTATTATTTGTCAAGAGTGGAATTTTGTGACAGACAAGGGACATATCTGAGCAATTATTAGCTTTTTATTAAATTTGCTGACAAATAATATAACTTTGCGGTTACTATATTAATTTAAACGTTATCGTGCTATGGTCGGTTGTAATATTTTCGGCTGCAACAGTCGCAGCGAACAGAAAATCGAAGGAATTACGTTTCATACGTAAGTAGGCACAAACTTCATTGATTGATGATTTAAAGCTTAGATATGTTATTTTTTAGCAAATTTCATGTATTATGCGTTTACTCAACTATATTATATAAAGTAATATTTCGTATTTTACGATATTTTAAAACATAACGTTTTATGACGTACTTTGAATGTTGACATGTCATGTCAATAATGCTGATTTGCTGTCTCACGAGTGGACACGCTATGGGCTCTAACTAGTAGTCTTAAAGTTTCACAGCCCCGAGGGGTCCCCTGGCAACCGTCAGGCAAATAATGACAGCTGTCATTATAGCTCCGTCGCTACCCGGGTAGCCGCGGGCCTCAAAGAAGGTTTGAATGTCAGGCCCACAGGGGTTAAATCTATGAAATCCCCTGTTCTATCAGAAAGCAGGCCTGGCTAACAGGCTTATAATGATATTTGCTTGAAAAACACCCGATAATTTAATATCCTACCTTAGTAGTTAGTTATTATGAAAAAATACAATAAGGAACTTAAGTTAGCTTATCCTAATAACTATACAAATCATGCCCACGTGGAATGATGGCAAGTATACTGGCTGCATTTCCGCGTTGGATAGCCAGGCTAAGCCTTTGCGCAAAAAACGAGCCAACTCTTCGGGGACCAGTTATTATTAGGTATATTTTTTTCATTTCAGGTACATGGGCTGGGCGTCGCAGCCAAAAGAGGACGACGAAGAAGAAGGTTTGTACTTCCTGCAAACAAACATCACCGACCCGTTCGGGCTAGGCGAGGCGGGCATCAAATACAGGAACACAAACGGCATCATTGAGAACATAGCTGACTTTGCGACGGGATAACATCAATGTATATAATATTGTTAATTAGTATTGCAAATAGTAGTTATATATACATTTATAAGTGAAATACAACTGACTGACTCATCGCGAGATCTCTAAAGCATATTCACTCATTTTGCGTTGTAATCGTTACTCCCACTGGAGCGAAACTTACACGGGTGAAATCGCTAAGCACAACGAGTTCAGTATGAAGACCTGCAGTGTCGAAGACCGTAAGCTATCTGTACTAATAACAATTTCTTCGTTTGCCAACTTCATAACAGTTAACAAATATGAAAAATAGAACCGACTCAAAACGCACTGAAAAGTTAAAAAATAACTGTGTCATTTAGTTGCTTTAATTTACTTTTTAGTGCGTTTTGAGTCGGTTCTATTTTTATTTAACAATGTTTATTTCTTACTTTTTAGTGATTTATCGCCACGTAACGTACTCGTACTATACTGTCATAGTATATTATACGGCACTAGAAGCTAAAAATATACCGATACCGAGTCAAAAACCGAAATCGCTGTAAGCGTGCCTCCAAAATTTGAAGAGTTCCTTCAATTTTCCCAGGATATCATCGTCAGATCCTAACATGATGACAATGGGACCACCTTGGAAGTATGCCCTTTCCAATAAAAAAAGAATTATCAAAATCGGACAACTCTGTAAAAAGTTATACGTGGCCATGCATAAAAAAAAAATATACGTGTCGAATTGAGAACCTCCTCCGTTTTTTTTCGTCGGTTAATTATTATAGTTGAAATGCATAAATACTTGTTCTGTACCATTACTTCTGCTTAGCTGGAGAACTTCACATTTGTATCATAGATATTTCATAATTTTTAATCATATTTCATAATAGTTTTCAACGACTTGAATTAATTATTAAATCTGAAAATGAAATTTAAATCAAATGTGCAACCCACCAGAATAAAAACAAGCTTTTTTTCGTATTATTAATTTTAATCTAAGAAACAGGTATTTTGCTGTATTTTTTATTTTTTATGTTTGTTATGTTTTATTTAAATCAGTAAACATTTACAATTTTATTTACTTTACTTATATTATAATGTGAATATCTTATAAGGGGGCGTCCATAAATTACGTGAGGTGTTTTTTTTTATTTTCTGCCCCTCCCTCCCCCCCGGTGAGATGTCGTGAGATTTTATTCAACCCCCTCCCCCATCCCCGAATCTCACGTGAGATTTTTCAAAATGTGAGTTTCTTACGTAAACGCGTTGGATTGTTATTGTAAAAAGAAAAAAACAAATTTGCATCGCCCTTTTATTTACGACTAGTTAAGACTAGTAATCAATATTGCTGAGAGTTTAATTATAAGTGTTCTTTAGTAATCTTAAGCATGTACAATCTGGATTAAATAGACCAAAATAGTATAATTTTTTTTGTCCAATCAGAAAAAAATTGCGTGATATTTGCCGAGACCCCCCCCCCTCTCTCCAACGTAAGATTAGATGAGATTTGAGGAAGGAATTGTTATTTTTCAACCGGACAAACTTTTTTCATATTCTTTATTGAAATACCAATAAAAAAGGTTCTATGACTTTTAACGATAAAGTTAATATTTTTAAAGATATGAATTTTTAAAGGTTCGAAAAATCTCAAATTTGGGTACTTTCGACCCATGAAAAATATATTAAAAAAAAACATAATGTCTAAGTAATATTTTTTTTTAATTCTCTATACAATTGTTAATAATATTGTTAAAAGAGATTTTAAAAAAATTTCATTGTTTATATCTTTTTTTTAATTGTTAATTCCGCGCGCTCGCAAGTATGCGTCGCTTACCTCTAAGTATCGCTGTCTCTCTGTGACTCATGCGTTGCGTCGTTTTTTTATTAGATTTATCATTTATCTTAAAAATTATCAACTTTATCAAGATTGTTAAAGAGAGCAATGTTATTAATAATTAAATTGTCTACAATTTGTTTTTAATAAATTTTTTTCTGAAATCAATTTTTCAATAGTTTGCAGTTTGTTAAATAAAAGTCCAACTTTAAAACAAAGCATTTTTATTTGTAATATCTGTGACGTCATAACTTCATTAAATATCAAATAATACGGAGCTGGGACTCTTAGAAAAATAAACATCTTTAATAAATATAAAACACGAGGCCCTTGCGTTTACCAGAGCAAAAATTATAATATCCGATATACGCTAAATCTTAATATGCAGTATTTCACCAATTTATCGACAAAAGTCAATATTAGTACTAAAAAAATTATTAATATTGATTGTCATTATCGAATAATACAATTTTTTCCTCTAACACACGCAAGCAATTCGAGAATTTGCGATAAACATGCTATTTTTTTTTATATAAATCAATGCATAATATATTTTATTTATATAAAACAAGACAATTTAGTCAAGGTTTTGAGGTTATTAAAATATTATACGTAATGTATTTGAAACGTTTTCTAAATGACACCCTTATCGCATATTCAAGAATTTCACAATTAAATAAAATGTCGAATTTATATAATATAAAAATAAAGACAAATAAGAGAAACTCTATCATTACACTCTGATTCCGTATCAGAATAAAAAACTTAATGTTATACAAAAAAAAATTTACGCCTACTGTACGAAATATATTAATTAGATAGTTATGTATAATTAAAATTGTACAAAATCAGTGTTTCATCTGTAGGGTTGTCTGTGGGCGAGTCATAGACTAAAAGTAAACTTTAAAAAAAAAATCCTTTTATCATTTCCATTTCTATTGCAAACTGTCAAATGTCCATTATGCAAATAATTCCTTTAATTAACGTTGTTATTGTAAACAATTTTTATAGTATAATTGTCGTAAAAAAAATTAAAATAAATTGACAATAATCAGTGTCAAGTTTTCTAGGTTTCAAGTCAATATAAAAGTCTAAATCTGAATAAAATCCAGCCTCGTTTAGTTCAGAAGGCTAGATTTAAACGCAGTAATAAAATTAGTTGACATGAAAACCTTGAATTTGCCACAATATAACCTTAAGATATTTATACCATAAACAAAAGTGATAAAATGCAAAAATAAGTACTGTTTCCTTGTAAGGTTCATGAGTTTATGACAAACAGGTTTATGATATAATTAGTCACGCAGAAAACTATTTTATTAATTTAAAATTGCAAGAAGACCTTTACGTACTTTATACTGACCATTTGCCTAATCTTTCAGCAAGAAACAGCTATAAAAAATATATATCTGGAAAATTTACATCTAATCTTCGCCCACAGAATAAAAAAACAATCGGTTGTCTATGCTTATAGAAACAAGTATAAAATTAAAAATAAAAACGAAAAACTATTTTTAAAATCTAAACAATTGTGAAATACGCCAGGTATTTTGGAATGTCCGGTCGTTTTATATAAAAAATGGCGATGCGATGAAACTTGATTAAATTTTTTTTTTTTATAATTGTACGAATATTTTATACAGATAATACGATCAGGTGAATACGTACGTACTTGTACGCGAGCATTTAATACTTTTATGTAATTAAATAATTAAAAATAAATGAATGAGTCGTGGACTTCAATAAGCAGGCATTATTATTTTATTTTTATTTATTAGTTAATTATCTCAATAATAGTATAGAGACAAACATTTTATAATAAAATAAAAATATATTTTAATTTAATCTGTATCAACTAATACTGCAATCTACGCAATAGACTGCAGTACACAGTACACAAATCGTACAGTAGGGTAGGGTAGGGTATAAAATATTCGTACAACTAGTGTTGTGCTCGTGATATCGACAGGAAATGCTCCTCTGGCTCACCTACCTACGCTAAGGACCCTAAACATCGACCGTGCAAGCCATTTCACAGCAGAACTGCACCACTAACGTGACATATCAATAAAAATAACTTTTAACAATGAAAAATGATCTCAACCCTCTATAGATATAGGGTTCAAAATCTATAGTAATAATAACGATAGAACAATTACGAGTACTGTATTTTCACCCATCTTTAATTGAAAGAAAATTTTAAAAATGAATACGCAATAAGTAATCAATAATTGCATAATTAGTTACAAATTGACGACCTCCGTGGCGCAGTGGTATGCGCGGTGGATTTATAAGACGGAGGTCCTGGGTTCGATTTCCGGCGGGGCAGATTGAGATTTTTCTTAATTTATCTTGGTCTGGCTGGTTACCACCTTACCGATAAAGATGTACCGCCAAGCGATTTAGCGTTCCGGTACGATGTCGTGTAGAAACCAAAAGGGGTGTGGATTTTCATCCTACTCCTAACAAGTTAGTCCGCTTCCGTCTTAGATTGCATCATCACTTAACATCAGGTGTGATAGCAGTCAAGGGCCAACTTGTAGTTGATAAGAAAAAAGAAAAAAATAACTTATTATTACACAATCATTACGAAGTAATTAATTAACACAAAACAGTGTCCAAATTGTCATTGTAAGGCACTCATCGTGTACAAAATGTAACTACAAAAAAAAATCTAATATATAAAATTCTCGTGTCACAGTTTTCGTTGCCATACTCCTCCGAAACGGCTTGACCGATTTTGATGAAATTTTTTGTGCTTATCCGGTATCTATGAGAATCGGCCAACATCTATTTTTCAACTAAATTTTTTTTTAATTTTTAATGCAAAACAACGTTTGCCGGGTCAGCTAGTATATATATATATACGGTCGAATTGAGAAACTTCTTTTTTTTTCAAGTCGTTTAAAAACACAGCATTATTTGTAACTTGAATATGTCACATTAGTCGAAAGTTCGAGAGCGGGAAGCGACTCCAGGTTCCAGCTTAAAAAATATAAAAAGTACGGCACTAAAATACACAAGACACAGAATTATTACATTAAACCCTTAATAGCACCTAAATGGTGAAATATATTAGAATTAAGGCGGGCGCACACTTTGAACACGAGACGCGAACTCTACAGAACAAAGATATCATAGAGTCGCGTCACGAGTTAGTAGTGTGCATCCTGCATTATCACACAGGGAGACTCGAACTTTAGGCAAAGGCACGCCATATAAGCAGAAATCTTTACCCACTCGAAAAATTTAAAGTTTTCAGGATGTTCGTAATAATCTACCTGGGTATGGAAACCCACCATACAGCGCAACTGCAGATGGATATTAGTCACGGCGCTGTTAGGTCGCCCCGTGTGAGAATCGCCTTAGTTACAGCAACATGTCATAAATATACTTCTTTTTAACATTTTAGGTCCCGATTGCACGTACAAACCGAAAGTTGCCGCCAAAAGAACTTTTGTAACATTCAAACACGCACGGATAAAAAAATAGGTTTTCCAGTTTAAAATCAAATTCTAGCAGTTAACTATGTTTTACACCAGTAAACATGTCTTGTGGGACCGATAGACGTTGAGTGGCGTGCAGAGCAGGTCGGGGTAAGCACTGCATTTATGCTTTTATCGGCTGCGAGCCACTGACGTTGGGGGTCGTCAAAGTGGTGTTGGTATTAAAATATATAAATACGAAATCGTATGACTCTACTAGTTCTGCTGTAGACGTCCATCGGTCAAGTTGATGATGTTAAAATATACTCTTCCTTTTTGGAAGTCGGTTAAAAAGTAAAATTGTTATTTAAAGTACGATGTACATATTCGGCTGTCAAAATCAACTTACTGTTTAATTACTTAAGGGCCTAACCCACTATGGCCAGCGTGCTCCAAGATTTCGGTTATCATAACCAACGGTTAACATAAGCTAAACGTAAAATGTCGGTTATCTTAACCGAGCTTACGTCCTTAACCGGCGTACGGGTTGTCGTGAACAGTAAATATTAAGACCTTACTAATGAACTAACCAAAAATGGCTATGTGGTTAGTTTATACGCGGTAGAAGTGGGTGCGAGGGGTATACCAGCGAAGTCTCTCTACAACCTGCTAAAAGACCTTGGCCTTACTAGAAGTGCAGTAAGCTCCATATTGGAACGAGTGTCCAAAGCAGCTCTAGTAGGGTCCTTCCGAATTTGGCTGGGCAGGGAGAATAACTTGAACAGAGGAGGTGAGTGTTGACGCGCGTCACTAAGGGTACCCTTAAACCTACACCCGTGTCACAAGTCTCGGGCTCTGTTCGGAGTTGTTCTCTCAGCCACGCGATGGACCCGGCACCCGCACGGTGAATCCATGGAACGCTAAGATATTCGTCTCATAGTCAGCTTATGTTAACCGTTGGTTATGATAACCAAAATCATGGTGCACACAGACCTATGACATTCAGATTGCATATAGAATTTTTATGACATTATTATATCAAACGATTCTATGTACAATGTCAATGTCACATAGAAAAGCCCCAGTGTATTCGTATGACCTGTCAATCGAGTATTATTGTATGTCATTTTGAGATTTTTGATAGAGAGAGACAGAAACATTTAATTTTTTAATCTAAATACCGGTGGTTAAGTTCGTGTGACATGTTTTAAAGCTAACATCGAAAGGTTTAGACAAATTACACAGCCTTAAGGACGTGAGAATATTTAGAGACTTAAAATTAACTTAATAAGTGAAACTCTCAAATAAGAAGAATGAGAAGATGAAGAAGAATGAATAAAATATCAAAAAACCTATTTCAAAGTGCTTTTTTATTCATTTTAGATTTTTTTTTAATTTTTTGTATTAAGAATAAATGAAAAATCAACAAGATTAATTCGTAATTTTCAAAAACAATTGTAAATAGGATTTATAAAATATTGACTTCACATGAAATTTTAAAGCGTACTATTTTTTTAATGCACTTTAAATAAACTGTTTTACAAGTCACAGAAAAATGTTCTCACGTACCTAAGGTAGGCGCACGCGATCATCTTGTACTCCCGTTGCAACACAAGTGTCGAGGAAATAAAAGTCGATCGTGTGAGCGCGCCCTTAAAGACAAACACGTCGATTTTTCCACTATGGCAACTTTTACACGCCCTAAAAAGCCCAGTAACGTATCGCTTAGCCTAAGCTTACATTAGAACCCCCCTTCCTTAAAAGTAGGTCAAACTTTGAAAATGCTGCAAACTTACATTATTTTTACATTATCTGAATTGCATTTTTTAACGCTTAATAATATTAATCATAAGATACATTTAATAATAATAATAATAATATTAATTAATAATAATAAATCGGAAAGTGCGTTTTCGACACAACATCAATATAATATAATAAAAAATAAACTAATACGACAATTATTATTAAATTGTCGTTATATAAAACTTAATTAATATTCGCATTTGTCGCTTAAAAGTATGCGTCCGTATGTAACTCCATATACATACAAATATTATAAACGAGCGGCCATCTTGATAGAGAGTCAAAAGCCGAAACGACACGATTGGTCGTGCGATCGCGTCGCATGGATTTAGCGTTCTTATATACACGATATCTTAGATAACGTTTTATTACACAAATAGATTTGTTATACATTTATTGCGACGCGCGCGCGACGAATCGCATCATATAAAAGGCACCGAAGCTCGCAAGCGGAATACCCTCGACGATCGTGTCGTGTCATGTAAAGCTGACGTTTTGTGACGTAGAGTTCGTCTAATTTAAAACTACCCTCCACAACCTACTTTGTTGATGTTTTTATGCTACATATACAAGTGGTGGTATGTAAGTAAAATTTATTTCAAACAAACAAGACAAAATGAATTTTCGTTTTAAAATTGTGTCTATGAAATTTTCTAAGAGCACACTTTGTTAAAGATTTTTGTTTTTAAAACTAAATCATTCTGAGATGTATTTATTATCTTCCGGGACCAATTTGCACAATATTATTAGCAATCAAAATATATACAGCGCAGTACAATGCTACAATATAAATACCACAAGTACAAATAATATATAACTATTAAAAAAACACGGTAAATGGAGAGGTGATAATTTTTAAATAAGACGATCTCTACGCTGGGAGTTTACAAAATGGCGATTAATTACATCTTGCACACAGCTCGGTCCTAGAGACAGCGGCGATATAGTGACGTCACTGTACCCAGCCAGTGTGCAAGCTTTGTGCAGGGTTTCATTGCACGCAGCGAGGGCGTCGAGTACAGTGACGTCACTGCACGCGGTGTCTGGGCGGGGGCAGGGCGCGGCCGAGCGTTATGGCTGCGTGCTCTGCTGCTGGATTTCGATCTTTTCCACTGTCATGTCGGGGTTCATCGCCGTTGCCTCCTGCGGGATCACAAACCAGAACGTTAGAAAATATTACCTTGAGAAAATTTCATCCAATCTACCCTTCTTCAAGCAAACAAACAACCCTAAAGACCATGTATTCGAAGTGAATAAATATTATGACCTTACTAATGAACTAACCAAAAATGGCTATGTGGTTAGTTTATACGCGGTAGAAGTGGGTGCGATTGGTATACCAGCTAAGTCTCGCTACAACCTGCTAAAAGACGTAATGTAAGCTCCATATTGGAACGAGTGTCCAAAGCTGCTCTAGTAGGGTCCTTCCGAATTTGGCTGGGCAGGGAGAATAACTTGAACAGAGGAGGTGAGTGTTGACGCGCGTACCCTTAAACCTACACCCGTGTCACAAGTCTCGGGCTCTGTTCGGAGTTTTTCTCTCAGCCACGCGATGGACCCGCACGGTGAATCCATGAAATGTTAAGATATTCGTCTCTCTCCACCATATTTCGAGCATTCACTCTCCTTTCAATATCACTTTCACAATGTGTTCACAGAGAAGAATTAGTGCCAACACTTATGTATGGCAGTGAAAGTTGGGTATGGCAGAGAAAGCATACAAGTAAAATAAACACAGTAGAAATGCGAGCATTGAGAAGTATGAATGAAGTAAAACTGAGTGACAGAATTAAAAAAAAAGACGTGTGGCACTCGGAGACTGCCGCGGTAACTCCTAACAAGTTAGCCCGCGTCCATCTTAGACTGCATCATCACTTAACATCAGGTGTGATAGCAGTCAAGGGCAAACTTGTAGTCTATAAAAAAAAGCATTTTTTATCAACTTATATTTAACTACTGACGTCATCGGGACCGTGGCCTAGCGGTAAGGCGCTCTAAGTGCCCGGATTGCCAGAGAGACGCGGGTTCGAATCCCATCGGTTCCGCAATTAAGAAGTCGGAGCCAAAATTGTGCTTTTGATATGTTTTTTATATCCAGGGGTGTTAGGTTTTCGTTACGGAATTTCTGGATTCGGTCTCCACGCTCAAGGCCCGCGATAGAAGCTATGCAATAGCTTAAAATAGTATGATAAGAGAGCATTGTTGTATAAAAGAAGATGTAGTCACTAAAATCGAGAAAGGTGTCCTGAAACGGTTTGCTTACGGAAACGGATTTATAAGGCGAGAGTGAATGGAAGGGGAAGACCAATGCGAACGTTTCTGGATCAAATCCAGGACATTCATAATCATAATCATAATCATTTGTTCATTAGAAAGTAGGTACATAATATAATGGATATTCTTAAATCTAATTCCCCTATACAATCTACCAATTATGGTGTATGAATATTGCATATCAAATAAATTTTACAATAGTCCATATAAAATAAAATAAATATTATCTCTGATTAAAATTACCACAACTATGTCAAAAATTAATACGATGACAAAAAATAAAAGAAAGTCATTAAAAATTGTGGTCTAAAAATGAGTTGATATATGTACATAAAAATAATACCTATACGATTTTTTATTAATATTAATATTCTGATTAAAGGCGAGGTTATAAGCAGCCTAAACCGATATACTTGTTAGTGACAGAGGGATATGTGCCTAAGGGTCGTGGCAAGTGGAAGCGCGTGGTTTCCTCCTACCTCTACGGGAATGAGGCGTGACATACGTAGGTATGTAGAAATTTAATGTGAGATACTTTAGATTGGACATATCTCACGATACGGTATAATGCGATTCAAATACCAATGGGAAAAAAGCTAGCGCCATCTTGGACCGCATTGGTCGACAACTTCAGACTTTGTAGTATGATGTGCAAAAAAAATCAGTGTATAGTATCAAAAAATAAATTTATTTTTATTGTACGTTTCATCTTCACTCTCTTGTGAGTTTGAGTAATAACTATCTAGAGATGAGACGAATATCTTAGCATTCCATGGATTCACCGTGCGGGTGCCGGGTCCATCGCGTGGCTGAGAGAAAACTCCGAACAGAGCCCGAGACTTGTGACTCGAGTGTAGATTTAACAGTGCTTTTCATACGTGTCCATTAATATAGTCTAATCAGGAGCAGAGCCCAGAATTGAATTGAATGAATAAATATTGTGTAAATAAGTACGAGTATCAGTAAAAAGATTTGACTGAAATAAAATATCAATTCCTTTAAAAAAGTTACTAATAGAAGTATTTAACTACCCACACTATTACATATTGTAGAAGTACGAAAAAAAATACGAAAAGAAAAATTTATTATAAAACTAAAAGGGCCATTGCCGTCATCCTCTCGAGTCCAGTACTCTTGCTCTGTTATATTTACATGATTGACTTCTCGCCGCCAATCGTCAGCAGTAATGCTTGGAACTGCTTCTAATGTCAATTTTTCAATTTCACTTTCTAGCTGGCTCACATTCATATCTGCAACTCTCCTCTTGATGAGGTACCAAATAAATTCGATAGTAATTCTATCGCAATTGTATGGTGGCAACCTTAGCACTGTCTCATGTCCGTGGTTTCTAAATAAATTGTCCACCACCTAATCTTTAGGAGGTTTATTTGTCAATAGGAGCGAGACGGCCATCTTAGATCGACACTTTATGATTATTATTATATTATTTAAGTTATGTTAAAATTAGAGTCCGGCCGAAACCGAAACCGAAACTCATGTGGTCAAGTATAAAATTCCTTAAAATGCTGAAATTTGATGCATTTTACACATTATGCTGCATTAACTGACTAAGTTTTGTTGCTACGGAGTTATCCGTACGGCGCAGGACAATTCCCGAACAGGGCCGCCTGCGTCCGCCATAGTGTTGCCGCGAGAAACGAAGTTAGGCCAGCGTGCACGACTACTTCCGAAATCAGTTTCGGTTTCGGCAAAAGTTTCGGCCAATTTAGGCCGAAACTGAAACTGCCGCCGAAACTTTTGGCCTAAACGGCCGAAACCGAACTTTCGGTCGGACACTAAGTTAAAATAATAAAGTTTTATTTTATTATTTTAACGTAATTTTTAGTGTTCGGTGTTTGTGCTAACGCTACTTTTACGCTGTTTGCAGTATGAAGTTGGTCCAAGATGGCGCCAGTTTCATTCCTAATGTCATTTGAATCGCATTATATGTAATGTTTGGTGGCGGTGGTGTTTTTATTAAGAACAAATGGTGCTTCGATTATACACGAAGTGAGACAAGTACAATACTCGTATAATGCAAGTTTTCGCTTGCGGCTCTCACCTGGATGGCCTCGGCGAGCGCGCGGTCGTGGTCGATGGGGTCGCCGTCCGACTGGATGGTGATCTTCTGCTCCACGCGCGTCTCCACCACGCCGTTGCGCTCCGTCTTGTACTGCATCATACAACCGTATTAATATACGATACGATCACAGTAGTACTGTTATACAGACTAACTTGTATGAGTAATTTTTAATCGCTGAATAAAAACGTATTGATTCATAGAGACGAATATCTTAGCATTCCATGGATTCACCGTGCGGGTGGGGGTCCATCGCGTGGCTGAGAGAAAAACTCCGAACAGAGCTCGAGACTTGTGACTCGGGTGTAGGTTTAAGGGTACCCTTAGTGACAGCCGTCAACACTCACCTCCTCTAATCAAGTTATTCTCCTGCCCAGCCAAATTCGGAAGGACCCTACTAGAGCAGCTTTGGACACTCGTTCCAATATGGAGCTTATTGCACTTCTAGTAAGGCCAAGGTCTTTTAGCAGGTTGTAGAGAGACTTCGCTGGTATACCCCTCGCACCCACTTCTACCGCGTATAAACTAACCACATAGCCATTTTTGGTTAGTTCATTAATAAGGTCATAATATTTATTCACTTTGAATACATGGTCTTTAGGGATATAGAAGCGACGCCATGGTGTAGGTATTCTTTTTTCACATTAATTGACATTACGAGTGGTTATGTTTTTACGCAGTCACTCGGGAAAAACTCACGCAGAAGGGGCACTCTGATCTGACAGAATACTCTTGACACTTCGACCTCCGTGGCGCAGTGGTATGCGCGGTTGATTTATATGACAGAGGTCCTGGCTTCGATTCCCGGCGGGGCAGATTAAGATTTTTCTTAATTTGTCTTGGTCTGGCTGGTGGGAGGCTTTCGCCGTGGCTAGTTACCACCCTACCGACAAAGACGTACCACCAAGCGATTTAGCGTTTCACCTAACAAGTTAGCCCGCTTTCGTCTTAGACTGCATTTTCACTTAACATCAGGTGTGATAGCAGTCAAGGGCCAACTTGTAGTCGTTAAAAAAAACTTATAAAGTTGCCTGTCCACTTGAGCGCTAGAGAGCTTTCTTTCTGTAACTATGCTTATCTGCACGAGGATACAGTAGAATGGAGACGCCCACTCACCGTGATGGTCTCGACGGTGCGCGTCTTGGAGCTGATGGTTTGCGAGGAGACCACCTCGCCGTCAGCAGGCGCAGGCTCCTCTTCTGTCACTATGCTTATCTGCACGAGGATACAGTAGAATGGAGACGCCCACTCACCGTGATGGTCTCGACGGTGCGCGTCTTGGAGCTGATGGTTTGCGAGGAGACCACCTCGCCGTCAGCAGGCGCAGGCTCCTCTTCTGTCACTATGCTTATCTGCACGAGGATACAGTAGAATGGAGACGCCCACTCACCGTGATGGTCTCGACGGTGCGCGTCTTGGAGCTGATGGTTTGCGAGGAGACCACCTCGCCGTCAGCAGGCGCAGGCTCCTCTTCTGTCACTATGCTTATCTGCACGAGGATACAGTAGAATGGAGACGCCCACTCACCGTGATGGTCTCGACGGTGCGCGTCTTGGAGCTGATGGTTTGCGAGGAGACCACCTCGCCGTCAGCAGGCGCAGGCTCCTCTTCTGTCACTATGCTTATCTGCACGAGGATACAGTAGAATGGAGACGCCCACTCACCGTGATGGTCTCGACGGTGCGCGTCTTGGAGCTGATGGTTTGCGAGGAGACCACCTCGCCGTCAGCAGGCGCAGGCTCCTCTTCTGTCACTATGCTTATCTGCACGAGGATACAGTAGAATGGAGACGCCCACTCACCGTGATGGTCTCGACGGTGCGCGTCTTGGAGCTGATGGTTTGCGAGGAGACCACCTCGCCGTCAGCAGGCGCAGGCTCCTCTTCTGTCACTATGCTTATCTGCACGAGGATACAATAGAATGGAGACGCCCACTCACCGTGATGGTCTCGACGGTGCGCGTCTTGGAGCTGATGGTTTGCGAGGAGACCACCTCGCCGTCAGCAGGCGCAGGCTCCTCTTCTGTCACTATGCTTATCTGCACGAGGATACAATAGAATGGAGACGCCCACTCACCGTGATGGTCTCGACGGTGCGCGTCTTGGAGCTGATGGTTTGCGAGGAGACCACCTCGCCGTCAGCAGGCGCAGGCTCCTCTTCTGTCACTATGCTTATCTGCACGAGGATACAATAGAATGGAGACGCCCACTCACCGTGATGGTCTCGACGGTGCGCGTCTTGGAGCTGATGGTTTGCGAGGAGACCACCTCGCCGTCAGCAGGCGCAGGCTCCTCTTCTGTCACTATGCTTATCTGCACGAGGATACAATAGAATGGAGACGCCCACTCACCGTGATGGTCTCGACGGTGCGCGTCTTGGAGCTGATGGTTTGCGAGGAGACCACCTCGCCGTCAGCAGGCGCAGGCTCCTCTTCTGTCACTATGCTTATCTGCACGAGGATACAATAGAATGGAGACGCCCATCACCGTGATGGGGTGGCGTCTTGGAGCTGATGGTTTGCGAGGAGACCACCTCGCCGTCACTCACCGTGATGGTCTCGACGGTGCGCGTCTTGGAGCTGATGGTTTGCGAGGAGACCACCTCGCCGTCAGCAGGCGCAGGCTCCTCTTCTGTCACCTGCGGGCCCGTGCTCATCTGTCCAAATATACAAATGATTATTTGAAAAACTTGCACAGTTAGTTATGTGTGGCTAAATAAGCCAAAACTAAACACAAATACAACTTTAGGACTTGGGGATTAAATATTGCATGTTTAACAGCATCGCTGTGTAGAATTCTCCAGGGAACCAACAAGAACAGACTGACATGGACTAAAAATTTTTTAACAAAAAATAGAACCGACTCAAAACGCACTAAAAAGTAAAAAATAACTGTGTCATTTAGTTGCTTTAATTTACTTAAGCATATCTATGAAAGTTTAAGGAACATTTGTTTTACGTAGTAAAGCAGTTTGTGGGTTCTAGGTTATGTCCTTAAAGTAGAAACCTTGGCTGGCACCGACTCCTAGATATGCTTAAGTAAATTAAAGGAACTAAATGACACAGTTATTTTTTACTTTTTAGTGCGTTTTGAGTCGGTTCTATTTTTTGTTAAAAAATTTTATTTCTTACTTTTTAGTGATTTATCGCCACGTAACGAACTCGTACTATACTGTCATAATTTAATATACGGCACTTGTAGCCAAAAAGCTACCGATGCTTTCACAAAAACCGAAATCGCTGAAAGTGCCTATACAATTTCAAGAGTTCCTTCGATTTTCCCAGGATATCATCATCAGATTCTAACATGATAACAATGGGACCACCTTGGAAGTGTGCCCTTTCTAATAAAAAAAGAATTATCAAAATCGGACAACTCTGTAAAAAGTTATGCGTGGTCATACATAAAAAAAATATACGTGTCGAATTGAGAACCTCCTCCGTTTTTTTTCGTCAGTTAAAAACACAAACGACGGATTGAGCAGTTCTTACAAATGATATTTGTCCAGCAATGGACATTCAACTGCTGGTCATGATGTTGAGGAGAGACTCACCCTGGCGGCGGCGCCGTGCAGCATGGCTCCGAAGGGCGCGTTCCCCATCGCGGTCGTGGTAGTGGTGGTGCGGTACGAACCGGGTTCCTGTACCATCGAGGATTACTTTATTAACTTGTCAGTTTTCGCATTCCAGTCGTTCCAGGTATAGTCAAAGGCGCTCGGCTGAGCAGCCAAGGCCAATATGGCACCGCATATTGACTGACGTGACTTTTGACTTAAGAAACAATTTTTTATTAATGTTTTAATTATTATACGTAAGTTTTAAAGCAAAAAATCTTGCGTTTAACTTTGATCAGACAAATGACTGACGAAATCTAACTAATATTTCTGGGTTCTAACCGTCCATTGTATTATAGTCGTATCAAATCTCCATAATGATATTTCATCAATTGAAGGAAAGACAATATTTATTAAAAAATTGGTTGTCTATAAAGTCGGTTTACTGACGATAGTTGAACGTGACAATGTCTTAAGAAAATACTGATGGAATGGTAGCATTTAATTGGTTATTAAAATTTTTAATTTAAGTATATTTTTATAAATATTAATTTAAATTAATAAAATAATTGATTTTGATTTTATAAATTTATATTTTAAATTTACAATAAATATATTAATTTTTAATTTAAAATTAATATATTTAATAATTATATTTAATAGACGGATGTTGAACGCTGCCGAACGCAAAGGCCGATTGTGCTTCTTTGTTGCTCGTTCCGCGCTCTCGCTTGCACTTGAAGTGCCTTACATGGAACGCCTCAAAGCGAGGTAACGACGCATGACGTCACGTTTTTCGTGCGTACAGCCGGCTCTATCGAATTATAAGACGTTGTCACGTCAAAAGATTGGTAATTTATATTTAAAAAATGGTATAGGATTAAAATTAAATGATGATAATTTAATTAATAATACAAACCTTTGAAATTACAAAAATGAAACTATGCAATAGTCCAAAGTAACATCGCACACACAACACGGTGGACTATTCGAATGTTCCTCTCATGCAACGCTACGAACTAGGCATGCTCCTGTACACGACATTAATAAACGTACGGAAGTGACGCCAATTTAACTAACTAATATCAACGAGCTCATTAGCTCCGATATCGATATGGGTAATCTAAATTGTGCAGTGGTACACAATGTATGCAGTGGATAGGAGTTTGATATATTTATTTAATTCAAGTTTGTTGTAGAAAGCGGTTCTTAAGCCAGATTTAACCTATGATAGCTAGTAGAAAAATCAGCAGTTGCCATTTTACAAAACCTTACATAAATAAGGTATCGCAGACACGTGGCAACTGAACACAGACGATTGGCGAGAGAACTAAATTCCCTAAAATTGTCAAACCTAATAAACTCATTGACATATTAATACTATGGACTTCGGGTCAACGCTAAAAAGTGTCCGAACCAAAAGGGGGCTAAAACGTGAAAAAGATTTCTAATCGCATTCAGTCTCATATTAGTCCTCTGAGAGAATACACGTCAATAATGTTTTAGAACAACGACTGCATAGAGTTATTTTGTTGTTTAATATTTGAATTTTTTAATTTCTAAATTTTTGAATTAAAAATAATTTTAATTAATAAACTTTTATTTTTTATGTCATGAATATTAATCAAAGTTTTACCATAATGGTAAAATGGAACCCTTCCGTCCGTCCGTCCGTCCGTCGGTCCGTTCTTCACACTCGATTATTTTGATAACTATAAGAATTATCTACATGAAATTTGGAACAGTTATTTAAAACAGTGACCTATTTAGTATTTATTTTAGCAAGTATTTTTTTACTACGTCATTGTATTAAAAAATATATTGGTTGGTACTAAATTTGTCCCAGCATATTGAGGTCACTGATACATTTAAAGTTTGCTGTGAATATAATATAGGTTAAAGATGCCAAAAAAAAAACATTCAAAACTACCTACTCCACACCGCTTATGTTGTTCTATTTTCACGAGAAGCTGCCATGTCAAAAAAAGGCTGCCATGGCAACCGTCAGTCAAAGCTGATTACTTATTGCAAGCAATTAGACCATTGCAAATTAGACTGTATAACAATAATATAAGACATATATTACAATGTTTTAGTTTGTTTATAAGAATACAAATACATTCTAGTATATATAAGATATCTCGGGACACTTTTGTCGTGAATTTTGCATTACACCCGAAGTCCATAGTACTAACTATTAATATGTCAATGAATAAAGTCAACTAATGATGAAGATATTTTAACTGTGCATTAGATTCATCGATTTCTCAAGTCACTCGTATGAAATTATTAGAAATGATCCACTTGCCGACACGTATATGAACGCATGCGCATGCTGTCGATGGAATACACTTCTAAAACAACATTCCGTAGCATTCTCGATCACACAATCGCACATTACAGTCATTCGTTTACCTTCATTACCTTCGTATTCTCATTTGAAGTCAAATCTTCGAAAATTTGAAGTTAAGTTCGCAACGTTGGTCGGTGGAGAATTTTCGTATTGTCTTGTTCACAAAAAATGGTCTAAAGCGATTAACAATTTTTGTTCTATTATAAACATTCCTATATTAATAAAGAATGTGTAACACTGTGTGAATCGCCCCCCTTCCAGGTAGACCGATAATATAAAGGGGGTTACACGGTGCCGCTGGATGCTGGATGGATTAGTTAGGCTGGCAAGCTGGCAAAAAATGGCAAGAACACATAACAGTCCCTGGGTATAAGTCCTGCAACCTTTACCCTTCAGGCCAAAAGTCAACGATGATACTACTTGCAGGATTCTGTACGGCGAACGTACTTTGCCGGATATACCTAAATCGTAATCGTTGGTAATAATACGTACCATAGACGAAAGTTTAAGAACTATACTAAAGCCAAACTCGATTGAGAATGCTTGTCAACAAACAAATTTAAAATGAAGGTAGAAAATGCAACACATTTAATGCCTAATAAATTTAAAATTATGATTTGTTTATTTATAAAATTTTATTTAAAAGATATTGAATATATTAATTAGTTTTAAACTTACTTATCCAATTTATTTTTGTGAATTCGTCACTAACTAGTTAATTAAAAAAAATAGGCGTAAAATGACTAGTGATTTCTACCTTCATTTTTAATTTGTTTGTTGACAAGCATTCTCAATCGAGTTTGGCTTTAGTATAGACCAATTTACGCCACGTTGAATAAACAAACTGTTCAAAACCACGGATTGGTTTCAATAGTGGCGCATATTTTTCTATTGTTATTTTATCGAACCGAAAATGTTTAAATAATTACCTAGAGTTCACAGACTTATATTTTGTACATCAACGATATTATTATATTAAGGTAACACTTCAAAAAGTCTACTCAAATTGTGAATCGCTTTTACCAATTAAAGAGATAAACATCAACCAATACTTACAGTGACGTAATAATGTCCTTCCCCGCCCTCCTCGAAGTCGATAGGTGTTCCGGAATCCCCGCTGCTGAGCGAGCTCTCCGAGCCACGCCTAGTTAGCTGTGCCATGGTACACCATGGGTGCGCGATGGGATCATGGAGTCATGGAGTCATGGAGTTAATGATGAGATGCCCAATTTACGGCGAAAGTTATGCAGTTTTAAAATGCCCGGTTATGGCGAAAAGTCATGTTTTAATATGTAATGAAATTAACGCCGAGTTCCAGGCGAATTGTCGTAAGGTAATGTTATCACGGATGGGTGGTCATTCGGTGGCCCATTCCACGTTCACACCATGCGATTGGGGTTAGGTATCGTCCATGTCGGAGGGAGAGAGAAAAAAAACCAAATTAGAACATAATCATACATGCATAATTATGGCGGCTTTTTCACTTTTAGTTGTTCCATAGATGCACGTAAACGTCTAAATTATTATATTTCATTACAACTGTTGTCATTAAAATATCATACTTTGTACGCTTTTTCTCTGAGAACGGAAAAGTCATAGAAAATTAATCAACAAGTTTCATGTATCAGTATTTTTCTGTTGGAAAGTATATTTTTGTGACACACAGGACACTTCCATCCTATAGAACCAGATTTCAGTTATTAAAACGTAAACAAAATATTTAACTGTGCTGTCGCGATATGACAAAATATCCACCAAGATAATTATACTCCCGAAATTATTACATATCTATTGAAAAAATCAACTCGATAATATCAAATGGCCCACTGAAAATTACCAAGCAAATTGCAATAAATATTACTAATCAAGTCAACATCTTCTGAAGCAACCTCTTATACGTTGCGAGATTATTGCCAAATCTTGGGATCATCAGCTCAAAGAATTTTGAGAATTACGCGGAAATAACAAAGTATTGACACTAATTGTTTATATTGCACCCTTCTATCTAAATATTTTTCAGTATTTCTGTCACAAATAACATAAGTTAAGACCAGTTAACATAATCGCATAAAACAATGTCTTTAAAGTAATTTAAAAGTCAGCTATGACCTATTAGAAATTTGGGATACGGGTGAACTTTTCTTCGTGGAAGTAGATCCATGAAACCAGAACAAAATCTTATAAATATGAAAACTGATCTCTAATTCAAAGCTCAGCATCCGACGGTTCGTTGAAAGCGCATTCGCTCGCAACATTAGCGTGAAAAAGCTGCCATACGAAAGCGAAAATAAAAATCAAAACAAGAAACATAACAAAAGTTAAAAGGTATTCAAACTTAGAAATTAATTAGGAACAAACTTAGAACGTGCCAATGATATGACAAAGTGCAGCAGCCACGGACCTTGGAACTAAATGTTTATTATAATCTAACCTAACATTATAGTTACGACTGTTGTATCTAACAACGCCTGTAATTTGACTGCAGTCTGTACGAGTGAAATGTCTAATTATTTTCATTCGGCAACTTTCAAATTATCGGGGTATTTTAATCTTTATCTAATGTAGATATGGATAAACTAATATTGGAGAAGCAAGGGTACATTCACATTTTCGTTTTGCACGTGCCATGCCTCAAGGCGCAATAAACCCTTCTTCTAGTGGTAAGCGTACCCTTTAATACAAACAAAAAAGTCGATAAATAACTTCCACAAAACAGTTTTAAAGGAAAACAATGCTCGAAATATTAAAGTAAAGTGGTTGGAACCGTCGTAAAACTGTTTGTTAAGTTAACTAAGCATAGCTAGATAAAGTTCCAAGATCCGTGTCGCCGCCGAGCTTATTGTTAACGCACCTGGTCGCCGGTGGTGACGGTGGTCTTCACCTCCTGCGTGAGCACGCGCTGCTCCTGGCGCGTGGCCGACGAGGTGAGCGTGTGCGCCACCGTCTTCTCCTCCATCTGTTGGGTCTTTGCCTTCGTGTCCAGGTCGTGGTGAGTGGTCGCCGTGCGCGTGGTCACCGCGCGCGCGGTCACGTACGGGCTCTTCCCCTCCATCGGCTCTAAGCTTTCCGCCTACGGTCGGTTACACTAACATGCAGTCAACGTGATATTGCGAGTGCACATGAGTACTAACACTGATGTTACTAATGAAGCACTCAAGCTATTCAAACCCAAAAGTAATCCAAATTATTTGAAAAAGAAAAAGTAAAAGGAAAAACTAAATGAACCACAGGCTGCATAGAAAATGATAGCCACGAAAGTAACAGTGTAAAAGTAGAGATTTTTATTCCTGCAAGAAATGAAGTTAATTTTTACATACATTAGTTTTGACGACAAATTCGGTGACCGTCGTTTTCTTTCAGCCGGTGTATAAAGTTAAAATAAAAAAAACGACATTAAAAGGGGTGGTTGTATCGCCCGTTAGTGGAATCGTACGCTAAGAATGAAACGAACCTTGTTGGTGTGCGTGGAAATGGTCACCTCGCCCGTGCCGAGGTTCTCCACCTCCTGCTGCACGTTGTGCGTGACGCCCTCGTCGGTGCGCGTCAGCAGTTGCTTGGTGGTCGTCTTCACCACCACAGGCGGCGTCGGCGTTTTCTTGGCTCGCTGCGAAATCGGGATCTTGGAGTGGGGGGTCGGCGGGGACACTACGTAGCCCTGGTGCCGGATGTGCTCGGACGTCGTATACTCGGTGAAGCTCTTGGGCTCGTCGCCCCGCGCCGGGCTCTCGTCCTTGCCGAACGTCGAGAACTTGTGCGTGTTCACCGTCTCGATATCGATATTCGCCGGCAAGTCGTGCGTTTCCTTCTCTATCGTGTAGTTCCCGCTCTTGTCCTCGAAGTGCGAGGGGTCGATCTGCGAGTAGTGCAGGATAAGCTGGCCCGTGACAGGATCGCGCACGGCCGTGCTTGGGTCTATGTCGCCGGTGTCGGGGTCGATGTCGCCGTACTCGGTCTTTATCCTCCCCGTGATGGGGTCTATTTTGCCGGACAGCGTCATGGTCTGAGTGACCGTCGTTCGCGCGCCTTTCAGTCTTGGGTCGTCCGGATCTACGTCAATGGTTTCACCGGTGACCGGATCGATGATTTGATACACGTAAACTGTTTTGGTCGTTATGATCCTGCCCGTTGTTTCGTCGATCGTGCATTCCTTCGGATCGAGTTCCTTGACGCGACCTTTCTCGTCCTTCTGCGTTATGATATAGATCCTTATAATGATGAGTTTGCCCGTTCGCGGGTCTATCCTGCCGACTTTGGTGTAAATTTCCCCACTGCCGGGGTCGACTTGGGAAGCGGAATACAACGGTTGGTTCTCGTCGTCGAGCTCGCCCGTGGCTGTGTAAATTTGTCCGTTCACCGGATCTACTTTAATGAGAGCTTTGTCGATATCTGACGCTCTAGAGATAGTTCCCGTTTTGGGATCGTATCTGCCGTAAACGGTTATAATGTAGCCTGTGACGGGATCTATTTGACCGGCTGTGTAAAGAGTTTCTCCTGTTTGCGGGTCTTTTGGTCCGGCGATCCATATCTGGCCGGTCTTCGGATCGACCTTAACATTCTTTGGATCGTTCGCGACGATTTGTTTTCCAGAAACGGGATCGACTTTAGTTTGAATTATTCTCAAGCACATGAGTCTGCCGATGTCCTTATCGGGTTTACCTGATTTCGGATTGACTTGCCCGCTACGTAACAGGAATTGTCCAGTGATGGGGTCCACTTTAAGCTCTTTACTTTCAAATCTACCTGTTTTAGGATCGTTGTACGTAACAGTGCCTTTGACGAGATCTATCTGACCGTATTTAGTATCGATTTTGTTGTTGTGAGGGTTGAGTTGCCCAGTGCTGCTCTCGATTTGTGAATTTTTCGGTTCAATCATGCCTTTCTTTGAGTCGAATTTTCCAACAAATGTGGTGACTTCTACTACAGGATCGATATGACTTCCGACTACAAGAACTTGTCCGAGTTTCGGGTCAAACTTTCCAGTCTTGGGATCGACAGCACCAGTTACAGTTATTTGACCATTGTTCTCGTCAATTTGAATAGGCTTAGTATCTTGGGCTCCATAGGTATCCGTCACGAATATGACACCGTTTGAAGGATCGATAACGCCATATTTTGTTGAAATGTTGCCTGTATCCGCATCTACCTTGCCTTTAGTATGTTCAACAATACCGTCTTCAATATTAACTTTGCCGGTTCTTGGATCTACAGGTCCAGTTATTGTAGTAATTTCTACTATTGGATCATCTTGTTTGGCAATGCTGACGATCATGCCCATATTCGGATCAATTTTACCCGTCTTGGGGTCAAGAGATCCCGAATTAATAAAGATCTGTCCAGTCTCATTAAGCACCAAACCGTCTTTGGTAAGTCTCTGACCGGCAGAATCCGTGATCGCGATACTTCCTTTGTTTGAATCAATGACACCATATTTTGTTTCAACCAGACCGTTCGGATCGAGTACGCCGGTTAGATGTTCCACTTCAGCAGTATGGAAATCTGGCTTCTTAGTTTTTGGATCTAATCTCGTGAAAATGACCATGATTTTAACAATTTTCTTCCTCGGCGGTTCTGGGGGAGCTGTCATCGGTTTCGGAGGTGCCACGGGTCTAACAGATGTAATGGGAGAAGCTTTTTGTAACTGGCTTGTAATGGGTGATGATGTTTGAACTGGCGAATGTAGAGGGGTTTGTACTGGCGTGGGGGTGGGGGTTTTTACGGGAGTAGGAATGCTTCTAGCAGGCGAAATACTTGCTCTCTGAGACACTGGTGGTTTTGACAATACATTCTGCTTATCAACAATCATCAACTGTTGCGCGAATGAGGGGTCAACTTTTCCTGTCTTAGGATCTGTAACCGATGAAGTCACGATAATATTGCCCGTTTTCGGATCAATTTCTGCTTGTTTTAATTCCTGTTTTCCTGTAATCGGATCTTTATACAGAATCTGACCTGATTTAGGATCAATAATTCCGAAATCTGTGTGTATTTTCCCATCTTCAACACTAACATAGCCTTTAGAGGCGTCAATGGTTCCAGAGCCGGCATCGACAGTTTTAGTCTTAGGATCGTACTTGCTAGTTACGATTACAAGTCGCACTTCACCTTTAGATGGCGGTTTCGAATGTGGAACGACAGGTTTATTTACGATGCTGTATTGTTGTGCTAGAGTAGGATCGACCTTTCCTGTGCTGGGGTCAATAACTTGACTGGTAATTAGCATGTGCCCAGTTGCAGGATCAACTTGGGATTTTTTAACCTCTTTTTTACCAGTTTTAGGATCAGTAATCACAATTTCTCCTGTGGCCGTGTCAACGGTACCGATTTCTGTGTGGATTTTACCATCGGGACCGACTGTACCACTAATTGTATCTACGTGACCTTGACTTGGATCAATTTTCTTCGTTTTGGGATCATACTTTGTGGTTATGATAACTAAATGAACCTGTCTTTCAACTGGTTTTGTATCTTTATCAACGATACTGATTTGTTGAGCGAGTGAAGAATCAACTTTTCCAGTTTTCGGATCGATGATTCCTGTGGTGAGGAGAAGGTGACCCGTTTTAGGGTCCGCAACAGCGTTTTTAACTTCAGGGTTTCCAGTTGTAGGATCAACTTGGTCTATTTTTCCAGTTTTAGGATCTATTATACCAAAGTTGGAATGTATTCTGCCATCTGAAGCAACAATGGCGCGAGAAGTTTCAATGTGACCATTGGGATTATCCAATTTTTTATATTTTGTATCATATTTACTAGTAATTATTACTAATTGCACTTCCTTTCCTGGAACAGAAGCAAATGTATCCTTGGGTTTATTTACAACTGTATACTGTTGTCCTAAAGATGGGTCAACTAGTCTTGTATTGGGATCTACAACACCAGACGTAAGTAGCATATTTCCTGTCTTGGAGTCCACAGTAGCCTTCTTAATTTCCTGTTTACCGGTAACTGGATCAGTTACTGTTATTTGACCTGTTACTGGATCAATAACACCCAGTTCTGTATGAACTTTGTCATCATCATCAAGTTTTCCCTGAATGGAGTTTATGTGGGCATTCGACAAATCAAGTTTTTTGGTTTTAGGGTCATATTTTGAAGTAACAATAACTAAATTGACGAGTCTTTCAGGAATCCCTTTGGGGGCATCCTTATCGACAACCGCAAGTTGTTGCGCAAGGGATGAATCAGCTTTGCCAGTCTTCGGATCAATAACTCCGGTTGTTAAAAGGAAGCTTCCCGATTTTGAATCTAATGTCGCCTGTTTAGACTCACGTTTACCTGTCTTAGGATCCGTGTAATAGATTTTTCCAGTATTGATATCTAATATCCCGAAATTAGAGTGTACTTTTCCATCTTTATCACTTACAATGCCTTGAGATGTTTCAATAAAACCATTGGGGTTTTCCAATTTCTTATTTTTAGCATCATATTTTCCCGTTATAGCTACTACTTGAACTTCTTTTCCTGGTAATGTAGCGAATGTCGATGTAGGTTTATCTACTATACTGTATTGTTGTCCTAGTGTTGTATCAAGTTTATCGGTACGTGGATCAATAACTCCAGATAATAGCAGAATATTACCAGTCTTCGGGTCAACTTGGGCTTGTTTGATTTCTTGTTTACCTGTCTTAGGGTCGGTGACCAGTATATCACCGGTTCTTGGGTCAATTACACCGTATTCTGTATATATTTTACCATCAGCACCACTTAGCACACCTTTTATAGAATCCACATGAGCGAAGGATGGATCAAGCTTCTTATTTTTCAAATCATATTTGCTGGTGACTACAACCAATCTTACTTCTCTATTAGCTTTGGTCGCATCTTTTTCGACAATACTAAATTGTTGACCCAATGATGAGTCAACTTTACCCGATTTCGGATCAAGTACTCCCGTCGTAACGAGAAGGTTACCAGTCTTTTGATCGACATAAGCTTGTTTAGGATCTTGCTTTCCTGTTTTGGGGTCGATGTAATCAATTTTGCCTTTCTTCGGATCTATAACACCATAATTTGAACTCACAGTACCATCGGGAGATACTATAGCTTTAGAAACTTCAACATGACCGTGGGAAGCGTCCAATTTTTTATGCTTACCGTCATATTTACCTGTAATTACTACTAAATCAACTTCTCGGCCAGGCTTCGAACCAACTTTATCTGCGGCTTTTTCTACGAAACAGTATTGTTGAGCTAATGTTGGATCTATTTTACCAGTCTTGGGATCAATAACGCCAGATGTAAAAAGAATATGGCCCGATTTAGAGTCCACATGACCGTTTTTGACTTCTTGTTTTCCTGTCACTGGATCGGTAAAGTTTACTTGACCCGATTTAGTGTTAATCGTTTCTTTTTCAGTTTGTATTTTTCCATTGGCTTTGTTTAGAGTTCCTTTTGTGACAAGAATAGTTCCATTGGCATCATCTAGTTTTTTGTTCTTGGGGTTATATCGACCGGTTATAATGACAACTTGGATTTCATTTTCAGATTTAGCCACGACAGGAACTATAGCTACTGGTGCCTCGTGATGAGCTCTTTCGGCGTCTAATAGAGCGAGAGTAGGGTCGATTAGATTTGACTTAGGTGTCTTGGCTTGTTCTTTCAAAGCAGCCGATTGCACGTAATCTATCCCTGGAGTCTTGAGTTTACTAAAATCTTCTGGAGTTTTCCTTTTTTCCGCGCTCTCAGCAACTTTTTTATCTTCTCCTGGCGCATAGTTAAAAGCTAGACCCGCTTTTCTAGTACCCGGACTTTGACTGTCATCCATACCTCTTTGTTTTTCGTCAGAAATAGGTTCTTTCTCGTAACTAAACGCGCCTTGAATAAAAGGTTTTCGCGTAGGACTTCTTTCCGTATCTGTATATTCATAAGGCTTGGTAAAACTAGGCTTTTCATCTTTTACAGGACTCACGTCAAGTGAAGTGTCAGGATTCGAACTGTCAATTGAGGTATCGAGCACAGCGACCTTTGCTTTAGGATCTTTAATTTTCTTATCTTTATCCTTAGGAGATTTGTCAAGTTTGAGTTTCGGAGATTTTTCTTTTGGTGACTTTTCTTCTTTAGGAGACTTCTCTTTCTTGCCGCCGAATAGGGTAAAGCCTCCCTGTACGGGAAAGGGTGTGAAAAAAAAACAAAATAAAATAAGAAATCAATCATACATATAACAAAAAATATAATATATCATAAAATTGAATTTGTGAACGGCGTCGCTCTAAAACAGCAGTTTGAAACTTTCGCCAACGAACATTGAGTGCGAACCGAACATATAATTGCATTTGCATGCTTTGCATCTAAAACGGATATTTACAAATATATTTATCACATAAAATCTACTTCAGTGACATTACATCAAAGAAAAATAATTGCCAATTGTCTCTACCATTCCTGAATATAAATAACATTTTTAGAAAAGTCTGTACAAGTCAATATACCTTAGACTTCTTGGGCGTCTCTACATTGTTTGTCACACCAGGGTCGCTTGTTGTGTCGGTACCTGTGGATTTTATTGAACATAAACAAAAACAAATAATTAATATAACACATTTCGAATCACTCATTCGCTAGTATCTTAGTATTCACTTCTGTTTTCCTAAACTAATAACATAGCATAAAAAAACAGAGAATCATCAATTGGCAAAAGGCGGCCTTATCACTAAGAGTGATCTCTTCCAGGCAACCTACCGTATTGATTCTAAATATTCTGTGAGACTGGAAATTGCACATACAAAAGAAAAGAAAGTAAAACTACAATATATATACATCTAATACGATATACATATTATAATATATATACATATATAAAACTTATACAATACTTTATTATATATATTAATAATCCTAACTAATATTATAAATGCGAAAGTAACTCTGTCTGTCTGTCTGCCTGTCTTGCTTTCACTCTACAACTACTGAACCGATTTAAATGAAATTTGGTACACAGTAAGTCTAGAGCCTGAAAAAGGACATAGGCTACTTTTTATTGCGAAAAAAGGGTTGTAAGGGGTTAAAATGGGGATGAAATGTTGTATGAAAGTATCGTCATTTTGAAAGCTTAAAACCTATTTCTTAGGCAGTTGATTAGATATTAATAAATATGATATTCAAAGCTTAAAAAAATTAGGCTGCCGTATTAACTAATTCCACGCGGACGAAGTCGCGGGCAAAAGCTAGTATTACGTATATTTAACAAAATAATCTTTAAACAAATACCTACATGAACTATGTATTATAATGTTAGATAGTGTTTATTTAACGTTTTTTAAAAATGGTCAGTGACTTTTTATTATAATTACTAATATTATATAGGCGAAAGTTTGTATGTATAAAAGTACGGATATTTGTTACTCTTTTACGCAGAAATTATTGAATAGATTTTGATGAAACTACACAATAGAATGCTTACATATCAGAAAACACCACCACTCCAATAGATTATAGAGAGTTACCACACCAACTATGCCACATGTTATCCCATAATTGACACATTTTTTTTTAGACATAAGTTCTGTGTAGTTAGACTAATATATTTATTGACATTGTAATTATGACATCTTAATTTAAAATTTATTATGCATGTTGTGAAGACCTGTTGTAAGCTGAGCATTAACTAAAGCTCGATATATATATGCAATGGACTAGAAATAATGTATCAGCAGTTGGTTTTCCTTAATAAATAAATAAAATAAATAAAAAAATAAAAAAAAATAATTCCTACGGGAAGGAGGAGCTATACGGGCAAAACTGCGGGCGTTGCTTACCATTCTCCGCAGGTTTCCTCTGTTCAGGCAGTTTCTTGTCTTCGTCTTTCTTGAACAAGGTCGGCATCACCTTGACGGCGCCGGGAGGTGGTTTCTAGAACGACACACATATATACTGAATACTCTCCTAATGTGACCTCCTCAGTTCGTGAACATTTCAAGCGTTCTACTATACTCGTACATAAAACGTATTTATTTTGTTACCATGCAATGTAAAATAATGGTAAATGCTCCTCCATGGTTGAGGCTTAAAAAGAAATGATTAACGGTTTTTTAGCTATTGCATAGCTTCTATCGCGGGCCTTGAGCGTGGAGACCGAATACAGAAATTCCGTAACGAAAAAACCTAACACCCCCTGAGTATCAAAAACATAATATGAAAAGCACAATTTCGGCAACGACGTCATCGGGGAACTTATTGTTGTTAATTGCGGAACCGAAGAGATTCGAACCCGCGTCTCTCTGGCCATCCGGGCACTTACGCCTTACCGCTAGGCCACGGTCCCGATGACGTCGGTAGGTAAACATAAGTTGATAAAAATTGCTATGCAATAGCTTTACCGCGGCAGTCTCCGAGTGCCACACGTCTTTTTTTTTTAATATTGTCAAAGTTTCGCATTATAATATTGTCCAAAAGAACAATAACAGATATACATAGACAGGTTATTTAATATTCAATGTGGATTGATTGCTTAAATCCTTGTATAACAGAGCTTATATTTACTGTTAAAGCTTAGAGAACGTTTGAAATTTAAACGAATGAGGAGGTAAGTTTACAGAGAGCACTGCACACAAACTTAAACGCAGGTCTTCTATTCTAATTAAAACTAAAAACGATTTAGATATACGTACTGCAAACAAATAAAACTAGAAAAACTACAGTTTTGTAATTTCTAAGCTTAAAGCGTAATTTACAAGAACCGTGCAAGGGTTTCCGCAAAACACTAAATTAATATAAAAATAAAAATTTCAACTTGCACTTTTTTAAAATTAAAAACAATGAACAAAGGTGCCAGTAATCTTCCTCATCAAATTGCAAAAGAAGTGCTTGCTTGAAAAATAAGTGATAATAGTCCACCTTAGGGAACGATTGGGTTCGTTATCTAAGGTGGACCTTACAGAACTTTTTAATAGTAGAGGATTTAGAGTCATGGCTATTTATTTTACAGTAAGTAAAAACCCAATAGGCACTACAATACATTACTTTCATACTAAATCAAGATTTTTTTTAAATATAAAAATAGCGAGCAAAAGAGCAAGCGGATCATCTGTGGGGCAAGTGTGAGTTATTCACCGAGCGACTGCGTAAAAACGTATTCACTCATAACGTCAAATTATATAGCAAAAAAAGCGTTTACTCTCGCTATAACTAGATGGCGCTACTAAAATTCGCGTTACGTTTTTACGTAAGTGACTACCGCCGGCCATGAACAACTGCGACACCAGAGGCGCCACTGATGCGTTGCCGGCCTTTGAGATGTTTATTTACGCTCCCCTTGAAAATCCCCAAATTGTAAGAATATGGGAACACCGAGAATGGGAGCTCGTTCCATATCTTAGAAGTGCGTGGCACATTGACATATTAATATTATGGACTTCGGGTCTAATGCAAAATTTACGTCAAAAGTGTCCCAAGATATTTTATACACACTAGGATGTATTTATGTTTTTATACACAAAATAACATTGTAATGTATGTCTTATCGTATTGTTATACAGTCTAATTTGCAACGGTCTAATTGCATGCAATAAGTAATCAGCTTCGATTGACGGTTACCATGGCAGCCTTTTTTTGACATGACAGCTTCTCGTGAAAATAGGACAACATAAATGGTGTGGAGTCGGTAGCTTTCAAATTTTTTTGGCATCTTATATTTAAATAATATATTTACAACAAATTTTAATTTATATTTACATATCCCTGACCTCTATATGCTGGGATAAATCTTGTACCAAATAATAATTGTTGTAATTATCTTGTATAAAATAATAATTAGTTATAATAATATTTAATTACAAATCAAGTCCACAAATGTACAAAATGATATGCCACTCGATATAGTTCTTTACTTTGAAATTTCAAGTTCTCGATATTTTCCTCTTTTTATTTAAACTGAAAATATATTTTTTTACTTCAATGACGTTAGATCACTTTTTTAAATAACTGTTCCTAATTTCATGTAGATAATTCTTATAGTTATCAAATTAATATACCATTATGGTCAAAGATATTTGATTAATATTCATGACATAAAAAATAAAAGTTGACATAATAAATAAAAATTTTTGAATTGAAAATAATCTAATTATTTTAATTCAAAAATTAAGTAAGTAAATAATTCAAATGTTAAACAACAAAATAACTCTATGCAGTCGTTGTTCTAAAACATTCTATTGCTCACGGCAGATCCGAACTAAATGTGGTTAATTAGATAAATATATTGCACTCCTTCTATCCTATACGCGGGTAGCGTATGGGAAAAGGACAGATAGATACTTGTGTTCATTTTGGTTGGTTATGCAATCCGTTTCTATAGTTTATTAAAATTTTAATAAAATAGCCTGTTTCAAAGCAAAATAATACTTTAAAATCATCAGTAAATATTTACTTACTGAAAATATGGTACACCGTCTTCTTTTCTCACCTTACTCGGGTAGTTCTTACAAGTTTTTCATAACACATTACGGCATTATTGACGTGTATTCTGTCAGTCAGCTAATATGAGACTGAATTGCGATTGGAAGTCATTTCGCGTTTTGGCTTACTTTTGGTTCGGACACTTTTTATCGCTGACCCGAAGTCCATAGTATTAATATGTCAATGGCGTGGCAGAAAAGACCTAGTATAGCGGATGGTAGTACTGTATCAGGCATCCAGATGGTGAGGATGAAATTTGTTTCTGCGGCGTGAGGTACGAAATGAGGCAGAGAATCCTGACGGTGGTATTAGGCTAAACAGCTCTTCAGAACACTCCCCATAGTACAGTCTATAAAACACACAAAGGGAACTGACGTCCCTTCGGTGTTTTAAAGACTCCAGACTATTAGTTAACTTGGGATTGTCAACAAGACGAACAGCTCGCTTTTGGATCGGGTCAAATGGAAGGAGTTGGTACTGTGGAGCACCGGCCCACAGGTGTGAACAGTTTTCTACTATAACTAGATACATGCATAAATAAAGCGAAACAAATACTAAAAATAAGCACGATGCAAACTGTTCACATAATTTTAGGTAATAGCTTCTTTTGCGCTTAAATACTGAAACGCAAATCAATTTTAAGTACGTCTCGAGTCGACTTATTTTAACAGATTTCTATTGTGAATTTGATGTGCGTTTTTGGGGTTGTTTTATTTATTTTCATTACATTAAAATTGTATAATAGCTCGGTCTGTCGATTATATTTTATTACGTGTATGTCGTTTTATCGGCAATAGATTTCATGACAAACTTCTTTAAAGCTATGGGCACTCATATGTAATATGTTTTTAAGACTTTTTTATTCAATACCCTTAGCTATTGCCTTATTGCCTCTATAGCCCTTGACTGCTATCACACTTGATGTTAAGTGATGATGCAATCTAAGATGGAAGCGGGCTAACTTGTTAGGAGCAGGATAAAATCCACCCCCTCTCGGTTTCTACACGACATCGTACCAGAACGCTAAATCGCTTAGCGGTACGTTTTTATCAGTAGGGCGGTAACTAGCCACGGCCGAAGCATCCCACAAGCCAGACCTGGACCAATTACAACAACATCTTAATCGGCCTAGCCGGGAATCGAACCCAGGACCTGCGTCTTATAAATCCGCTGTGCATACCACTGCGCCATGGAGGCCGTAAAACTAGACTAATTTTTTATATACAAAAAGATTTTGCAATCGAGTATACTATATTTCTTGCAAGATAAGCATCAGATACACGTAAACTACCGCACTATAAACTACAGGATGATTTCTAATATAACAAGTTTCATAAAAGCAAATATATTATAAATAAAACACACTTGTATGATGAGGGAAATATTGATGTAGCTGACTTTACAAAATGGTAAAAGATCACACCGTTGGCTGATGGTTCGGTGGTATAAGCATTACTTATAAGAGCTCTAGGAACAGGGGTTACCAGAACTTACAGAGCGCTTCGTCATGCCCTTCCGTAACTTTGAGCAATTTAGGCCTGTGTGCACCAAGATTTCAGTTATCATAACCAACGGTTAACATAACTTTACTATAAATTTACTGTTCACGACAACACGTACGCCGGTTAAGAAAGTAAGCTCGGTTAAGATAACCGCTCGGTTTACGTCCTTAACCGGCGTACGGGTTGTCGTGAACAGTAAATTTTACGTTTAGCTTATGTTAACGGTTGGTTATGATAACCGAAATCTTGGTGCACACAGGGCTAAGTCATTAGCTATTTAAATAAAATTCATTACATTCAAGTAGACTAACAAATATTTTTATTAAGTCACCGTCAAATTCTACTGAAAAGAAGAAGCATTTTTAAAAAAGAAGAAATTTTGCACGCCTTGACAACTGATTGTTTCAAATCGGTTTTTGAATTGATCGAATTTACTCGTAAACCAAAACTTAAATGCATCACATAATCATGAAATCAGTACTCTTTCCGTTAAAAATTTTTAAAAATCGTGTGAGAAAATTACAGCTTGGAGTTAACATGCAAACTGATGACCCATATTGGTCCGGAACTAGTCGGGCAAAGGTGAGTTTTAGCCATTTCTATTTTAATAATAAGGCACTCTACTAAGGCCTGTGTGTACCAAGATTTCGGTTATCATAACCAACGGTTAACATAAGCTAAACGTAAAGTTTACTGTTCACGACAACCTGTACGCCGTTAGGACGTAAGCTCTGTTAAGATAACCGCCCGGTTTACGTCCTTAACCGGCGTACGGGTTGTCGTGAACTGTAAAATAGTAAAGTTATGTTTACCGTTGGTTATGATAACCGAAATCTTGTTGCATACAGGCCTAAGAATCGTGGGACAAAAGGTCAACTACATCAATATGTTATACGAGCTGTACACACTCAGCTAGAGGTTTATAAGAACAGTCACGCTCACAAGGTCTCCGAGGGGAATACTACAGCCATTGTGACAGTTGTAAACTGAGAACATCGTTCACCGTCATGACAGCACTATACTCCAAACCATATAGATTGACAATAAAGGGCGTTGAACCTTTAAAAGTTTCTACGAGCAAAGCAGTAGACAAACTGTCTTTCTCTTCTAGAAAGCTTGGCAGCGACTTCATAGATATGCTTAAGTAAATTATAGCGTACTAAACGATGCTATTATTATATTTTTTTTATGGCGTGTTAAGTCGGTTCAATTTTTTTATTAAACTTTTTTCTTACTCTTTAATAATTTATTGACAGTGAAAAACCTATTCGTACGAAACATATAGCACTTGTAGCCAAAACGCAACCGACACTTTAAAAAATGCCGAAATCGCTGCAAGTGTGCCTATATAATTTGAACAGTTCGTTCGATTTTTCCAGGATCTCATCATCAAATCCTAATATGATGACTATGGAATCATTTTAAAAGTAACCTTTCTAATAAAAAAAATAATTATCAAATTGAGAACCTCCTCCGTTTTCTCGTCGGTTAAAAATACGCTCGCTCTCGACCTGTGAGGCTAGTGTAAGATTTTACTGCGTCGATATCGAGAACGGTAAACGCAAATTTTATATGACACTGACACTCACCCATTTGAGCTTTCCCTCGATATCGCCAGGGGCGCTGCTTCAATTCCATATAAAATTTGCCTTTACGCGAATGTCAAGATTTGTTTTGGTGAAAGCTCACACTAGGCATTCAGATCTAGCTTTACTTGGCTTAATATCACGGCGAGTGTGTACAGTCGGCAGTGGATAGTGGGTAGTAGGTAGCGGGTAGTGGGTAGCAGTTAGCGGTAATGTCAGTGCGGGGCACCTGCGTGTCGGCGGAGTAGTCTCCCTCCAGCGAGGAGGCGGACGAGGCGGACGCGCCGGCCGAGCGGCGCCGCAGCTGCCCGCCACACACACGTTAATGAGAGGAAACACTACGCGCCAATACACTTACGTCAAATCTGCGTGTCACCATTTATATGCATACCAGCGCGAAACCCTTGCTCTTTCGAAGCTTACAGAAAGTGTCTTTTTAAACGAGACTCAGATACATACAGATTAGATCAGGTCGTTTGACTTTCATTTGAAAATCACTGAGTTTAATGTATTTACTGTAAATAGTATTTAACAGATCACTATTAAACGCCAATTTGGTAATTTCGTATTAACTTTACGATCGATTCAAAAGGTAGATTGTAATAAAAAATAAATGCTAGTATAATTTAAACTGCATTTCATTCTGCACACGAGACCAATATAATGCCAGAGTCGATTGCTATCATAAATCTTTGTCCTGAAGTAAGTCATCAAAATCTATTTACTTTTTTAACTTAGCATAGGTGCTATTATTATTTAGTTTTCATTTTAATATAATGTAATATTATCAATAGAAAAGGTAAAATAGTTGCTGCATCTCAGAAGATACGAATGTAACGCCCTAAATCGTC
This sequence comes from Mycalesis mineus, assembly GCA_034621355.1. NCBI lineage: Eukaryota > Metazoa > Arthropoda > Insecta > Lepidoptera > Nymphalidae > Mycalesis > Mycalesis mineus. Next base: position 21,918,686 of record CM067882.1, read on the forward strand.
TACAAATTATTTGTTTACAATGCAATTCTCCTCGCGATAACCGCCTATAAACATCTGCAGCAAATTCATTAGTTTACCTCGATACTAACGAGACGGCATTTAGCATTTAATGGCGAGTGTAAACATCTTAGTGTTGCCAGTAGGGTTGCCTGGCCAAACCAAACAAGGAATATAAAAAGTATATCTTAAGCCGGACAAGTCGATCACACACGCATTTACAAAGCCTAACTACATCCGACTTTATCTAGAGGCCTGGCAATGCCTATAGTGCGGCGACGCAGTGTTTCCCCGCGCGTTAATGACAACCATGGAGTTCAAATGAGATAGTTACCGTGCAAACACTATTAGTTAACGTGATTCCGTTTATATGAACTGCAGTTAGGGTTGCCACCCGCCGACCATTTACAACACTATAAACACAAATGCTATGTAGTTTATTTCCTTTAATATTTTTTATATATTCCTGATAGTCACGTGTGTAAATGCGGTATAAAAACGCATGCGGTGTTTACCTGTAATTAGATTTATATTTAAAGATACGATCTCGATCTTATTTTTTAGTTTTAAAGCTTTGTATTTTAAATGTGATTAAAAGTTGAAATGTTTCTCAGATTTCAGTATGTGTATACATTCAAAGGTAATATCAACTGCAAAGCCATCTTATCCGTTTCTCGTATAAAAGCGTAGTAGTAAAAATTCCAGCACTAGTTTTAAATTAAATTCCTGCAACAATCCTTAAGAAACGATGTGTTAATGTTAATAATTATCATTAAAGTTTAAATAAAACGCAGTCGGGTGGCAACCCTAGCCGTGGTTAATGTCCCAAGTGGAAATGCCAAATCCCCGTTAATCGCTAGTAGGTACTGAAACTGATAGAAACGTAAATTATTTGTTTACCAAAGCGTTACTATCATGCAAATATTGATTTTCCATTTGCCATCGTCGACTGAAATGTTTGTTTCTTACTCGAAATTTATTGTAGCGTATATCATTTTACATTTATGTATTTTAATAATATGAGTGTTAGATCATATATTTGGAAGTTTTTTTAGATAGTGCCACACGTCAGAGGTTACTCGTGCACCTATACTAAAGCGAAACTCATTTGAGAATGCTTGTCAACAAACAAATTTAAAATGAAGGTAGAAAATGCAACTCATTTTATGCCTAATAAATTTAAAATTATGTTTTGTTATTTTTAAAAATCTTATTTAAAAGATATTGATATACATATATTAATTAGTTTTAAGCTTACTAATCTTATTTATTGTCATGAATTCGTCATTAACTAGTTAATTAAAAAAATAGGTGTAAAATGACTAGTGATTTCTACTTTCATTTTTAATTTGTTTGTTGACAAGCATTCTCAATCGAGTTTGGTTTTAATATACAAGATATTAACTCGACTATTTTTTTATTTAGAGGACCTTGATTAATACGCATTTTAAATCAAACGACAAGCACCTAACCGTTTTACTTGGTGTAATTTTTTTATCGACTACAAGTTGCCCCTTGACTGCTATCACACCTAATGTTAAGTAATGATGCAGTCTAAGATGAAAGCGGGCTAGCTTGTTAGGAGTAGGATGAAATCCACACCCCTTTCGGTTTCTACACGACATCGTACCGGAACGCTAAATCGCTTGGCGGTACGTCTTTGTCGGTAGGGTGGTAACTAGCCACGGCGAAAGCCTCCCACCAGCCACACCAAGACAAATTAAGAAAAATCTCAATCTGCCCCGCCGGGAATCGAACCCAGGTCGTCAAAATAATGACAAAATTTTCATGATCGGAGGGAACAGTTTATTTTAACCCCACCTTTACCTTTGACTGGATTTTACGATCATGAATGTCACAGGCGCTTGACAAAGCAGCCAAGGCCAAAATGAGCCCGCAAAATTTCACTTGCATCTAGGTTTAATTTTTTTTACATAACTCTTCAATGAGCCACACAGACTGTGATAGGATTTGATGCAAAACTGGTATCGTAGTTTAACTACTGACTAGTTGGGTTGTAACGTCTGACGTATGATTGACACAAGTTATATTACAAACATTTATTCCTGTCAGTTTCATACAAAAAAGTACCTTATTACTATAGCAATACTGTTGATAATACCTTGTCTTTGATGGTGGGCCTAGCCGCCGGCTGCGGCGGCATGGTGTGTCGCTTGGTGGCTTCGGGCATGGGCTCCTCTTTGTCGCTCGCCGCCAACGCTGTAATGGAGATAAATGCTTTTTTAATAAAACACTAGCTGCTGCGCGGTGTTTCGCACAGTTTTGAAAAGCGATACAACAGTTCCTTTCTCTTAATCAAATGAATGAAGTCGATTCAGACTGACGAGACGAATCTTGTTTAAAATAAATCAATGGCTACGTGGTTAGTTCATATGCAATAGAAGTGGGTGCGAGAGGTAGATATACCAGCTTTGACGACCTCCGTAGCGCAGTGGTATGTGCGGTAGATTTATAAGACGGAGGTCCTGGGTTCGATTCCCGGCGGGGCAGATTGTGATTTTTCTTAATTTGTCTTGGTCTGGCTAGTGGGAGGCTTTCGCTGTGGCTAGTTACCACCCCACCGACAAAGACGTACCGCCAAGCGACTTAGCGTTCCGGTACGATATCGTGTAGAAACCGATAGGAGTGTGGATTTCATCCTGCTCCTAACAAGTTAGCCCGCTTCCATCTTAGATTGCATCATCACTTAACATCAGGTGTGATAGCAATCGAGGGCCAACGTGTAGTCAATAAAAAAAAAACAAGCTGCTTAAAGCCTTGGGCCTGACTAGATCTGCAGTGAGCTCCATTCTAGAACGAGTATTCACAGCTGTTCTAGCAGGATCCTACCAGACCAGTTCCTCTCTCTGCCACACCATGGGTCCGGATTCATTCATTATTACAATGACTTCATAGATATGCTTAAGTAAATTAAAACAACTAAATGAATCAATTATTTTTTACTTTTCAGCGCGTTTTAAAGTCGGTTCATTTTTTTTTTATGTTATTGTACTGTGTATTGTTATTGTGTAATATAACTACAGGGCTAGGGCTCCTCCTCCTTATAGGAGGGGGATATGGAGCGTACACCCACCACGTTGCTCCAATTCGGATTGGCGAGCTTATGGTGACAATGTTTAGCGTGACAACATTTATTAACGATCACTATCAGATGTTAACGATAGTGAACGGGTCCGACGGCTTAACGTGCTCTCCGAGTCACGGGGGTGTAACACCACCAACTTCAAGACTCCGGGCTTGGAATGTCCTGAAAATTTCATAGAAGAATGAAAAAGCTCAGAATTATTCAATGACCCGACCCAGGAATCGAACCCAGGACCTCGTGATCAAAGCCACGTAGGCTAACCACTAGACCCACGAGGCAGTCATTGACCAATGTTACCCTCAAAATAAGCCACCGCAATAAGATCAAGAGCACAAGCTAATGTACCATTCATTATTGTATCAGCTCGTAACAGACACGCGTCGTGCTGCCAAAACAATAAATAAAGAGTAGAGGAAATATAAAAACGTTATACACTGCACTTACATAAATAAACTACAACAACAAAAATAAAATCTTTAAAAATATATTCTATCTCCTTCATCTATACTAATATTATAAAGAGGTAAAGTTTGTAAGTTTGTAAATAAAGTTCTGTCGGGGCTAATCTTCGGAACTACTGATCCGATTTTAAAAATTCTTTCACCAGTGGAATGCTATGTTATCGGTGAGTGTTGTAGGCTATATTTTATGTTTGTATTGTATATATTACCCGAGTTATCACAGTTTTTGTCGCGCGAGTCGCACCGTGAAATTTATTAAATTTAGCTTTATGCGCATAGCTGCCTTAGATATTGGATATAATTGAAAACATTGTATGAAAACTTTATGCATCTTAAAAAGTTCTACAAAAAAGTCCGCGATAGCATATATTTATCTTTTATATTTTGGCAAATATATAACTTATTGTGTTTTAAAAAATCATTTAATTCATATGCTTACGTTTACGTCATTATTTATACTACTAAACTTAAATACTTATCAAAATAAATTATTTAATAATTACAAGGATATTATACAGATAAGATTTGCCTTTTACAGTATGTTAATTAGTTATATAGTTTCGAAGATATTACAAAATTTCTAAAAAACATAACGCTGCCGCTATATCGTCCAAATTCAGTTGACCTCCGCCGTGTTATGTTACACATACTGAATAGGGGTCAACATTTTGGTACAGATATTCTTTGAGAATTCGATCTTTGATCTTTTCTTTCAATTTATTTGGCATGGTAAATCATATTTATATAATATACGAAAAAGTTTGTTTAAACGGGCTAATCTCGAGATCTGCATGTCGGATTGTAAATTATTTTGTTTATTATGAAAGTTAGACTCAAAAGTGAAATAGACTATTTAATACAAGCTATACACATCAGCTTGCCATAAATATATATTGTTAATGTTAATGTACTGTAATATCGTACAATGTTTAGCAAAAATGTAGATCTTTAGTACGCGGGACGGGACGTAGGATATTGCTTCACAGGAAACTATACAAAAATGAAATTGAGAGGAGTAGCGGGGAAAGAGCACACTTTACATTCTGTCTTTAAAATTAAAAGATTACCTAAGAGGTTTTCACGCGGACGAAGTCACGGGCGACTGCTAGTATCATATATTTAAACATCATCATCATTATCAGCACTATAGGGCCAGGCAACCCTCCATTTAGGAGATATGGAGCGTAGACCCACCACGCTGCTCCAATGCGGGTTGGCGGGCTTAGGCTGATAATGTTTCATACATTAACGATCACTATCAGATGTTGATGACCGAAAGCGACGGCTTAACGGTGTACTCTATATCTCAAAAACTACTCAACCTTGCAGTATAAGAAATTTGCATAAATACCAAACTTGGAGTAAACTTAGTTCAACTAAAAAGAATTTTTTTTAATCATACTTAGTCTTTGAGAACTGACATATTCAGCACTACAATTCCAACTATATTACAGACATACGGGTCGAATAATAACCTCCTTATTTCAAAATCAGTTAAAAATAGCTTTAATCAGTTAATATGAAATAGTTGTACGTCGCAGTACATACTAAGCTTGCATAATAAAGGATTCCGTAGCACTAGTGACGTCGCTTCGTTAGTGGGGAAGGGGGAATATAGGTCACGTTCGAAAGAAATGGCTATAACAATATTACTCTAGCCGAAAACCCTGTGCACGCCAATGCATGAAGTTAATAATCGCTCTGAGGTTGAAATTATAATTTTAAAAACATAATTTTATCTCATATCATTTATTATACGCATTGCAAAGGTATGGAATGCCCTTCCGATATCAGTTTTTCCTAATTTATACAACTTGGTTATCTTCAAAACGCGCGAGCTTATTGCAGATAAAAAAAAAACTCTCGTCTTCTTTTCCAATAATTTCAGTCAGTTTGGAAATAAACCGGACTTAACAAGTAACAAATTTTAGTTTATCAATAAAAAAACAGCTGTATTTTCTTAACCGACGAAAAAAAACGGAGGAGGTTCTCAATTCGACACGTATATTTTTTTTTTTTTTATGTATGACCACGCATAACTTTTTACAGAGTGGTCCGATTTTGATAATTCTTTTTCTATTAGATAGGGCATACTGCCAAGGTGGTCCCATTGTCACCATGTTAGGATCTGATGATGATATCCTGGGGAAATTGAAGGAACTCTTCAAATTTTGGAGGCACGCTTACAGCGATTTCGGTTTTTGTCTCGGTATCGGTAGCTTTTTGGCTACTAGTGCCGTATAATATACTATGACAGTATAATACGAGTATGATACGTGGCGATAAATCACCCAAAAGTAAGAAATAAAAATTTTTAAATAAAAAGGTTTCCACTTTAAGGACGTTACCTAGAACCCACATACTGCTTTACTACGTAAAATAAAGGTTTCTTAAACTTGGCTGGCACCGACTTCATAGATATGCTTAAGTAAATTAAAGCAACTAAATGACACAGTTATTCTTTACTTTTTAGTGCGTTTTGTGTCGGTTCTATTTTTATTTAAATTTTTTTTATAATTATTATTATCTTATGATCATTTGCCTGATGCATCTTATGATCATTTGCCTGATGCAAATGATCATAAGATGGTGATAACAAAAAAGCAACTGAGCAAATTAGTTTCGAACTCCGGCACTGTCAAAAAACAATCCTCTCGTAAGATAAAAAATTATTTGTAACAATGAACTGAATTCCCACCTCCAAATAAATTTTAATATAAATATAATAATTACATCAGTATATAAATATTTATAAATTTTGATTTTAGCACTGCTGTTTCAAAATCAATCAATCAACTCACGCGACGAGCGATTCGGATTCCAACAATCACTGAACACCATCATATCACTGTAAGACTACACTAATCGACTACCAAATCATTCGACTACAAAAGTACAAAAACAACAGTAAGCTCCAAATGTAGTGGAGTCGGCAGCCGCCTATCAACTGCGCGAGAATAAACGAGCGGCGTGCGATGTGACGTCACTCTGTGAGTAAATAGAGTATTAATACCGCCTACTTCACTCGCCCTAGTACGATTTACTTGCATCTGGACCGGACGGTGTTATGCGATACATTGCCAAGCGAAGATGCCTCAATCTAAAGGCGCATCCAGACTGGATTCGCCAAATACCGAGTGTTCATACAATGAGAGAGAGAGACGAATATCTTAGCATTCCATGGATTCACCGTGCGGGTGGGGGTCCATCGCGTGGCTGAGAACAAACTCCGAACAGAGCCCGAGACTTGTGACACGGGTGTAGGTTTAAGGGTACTCTTAGTGACGTGCGTCAACACTCACCTCCTCTGTTCAAGTTATTCTCCCTGCCCAACCAAATTCGGAAGGACTCTACTAGAGCAGCTTTGGACACTCGTTCCAATATGGAGCTTATTGCACTTCTAGTAAGGCCAAGGTCTTTTAGCAGGTTATAGAGAGACTTCGCTGGTATACCCCTCGCATCCACTTCTACCGCGTGTAAACTAACCACTTAGCCATTTTTTTTGGTTAGTTCATTAGTAAGGTCACAATACTTTGTGTGGATATCCGCAATTCGCCGCGCAACGAATACACGCTAGACATTTGAAAAATGTCAGCAAATGGTTAGTGTTTTGCGAATGCCGAGACGTAGAAATGGCTCGGTATTCGCCAAATGCCAAATCTGACTACTTGTACCCAACTCATATTGAGTTTTTATTTTATTTTGCTGTACAGGATTTGTGTTCCGTGTCCGTATCGAGCTCTGCCTTTATTTATCTTAGGTCGAGGTAATTATTTTATAATGGAATTTTAGACTAAGTTGTAATGTTTTTAAAGTAGGTACCTATTACTTAATATAAATAATTTATAGGTACGATTAGTGGTAATTTCTATTTTGGAAGATTTTTCAAAACTAAGCAAACAGACCTTAGAACTTCACAACCGATACGTAATATGATATAAATGAAATAGATTTTGTAAAAAAGCAAATAACTTCTCAAGGATTTTTTTTTATCAACTACAAGTTGGCCCTTGACTGCTAGTCAAGTCACACCTGATGTTAAGTGATGATGCAATCTAAGATGGAAGCGGGCTAACTTGTTAATAATTTAAATTATTAACAAATTATAATATAAAATTTTCACACCCCCTTTCGGTTTCTACACGACATCGTACCGGAACGCTAAATCGCTTGGCGGTACGTCTTTGTCGGTAGGGTGGTAACTAGCCACGGCGAAAGACTCCCACCAGCCAAAACAAAACAAATTAAGAAAAATATCAATCCGCCCCGCCGGGAATCGAACCCAGGACCTCCGTCTTATAAATCCACCGCGCATACCACTGCGCCGCGGAGGCCGTCAAAAAATTTTAAGTCAAAAGAGTCACAATGAATAAGTACCTGGGAACACTTCTTAAATTTCCCACGTCATTATCAACAATGCATCATTATGTATTTTTAACCGACGAAAAAAAACGGAGGAGGTTCTCAATTCGACACGTATATTTGTTTTTTTTTTTTTTTTTTTATGTATGACCACGCATAACTTTTTACAGTGTTGTCCGATTTTGATAATTCTTTTTTATTAGAAAGGCCATACATCCAAGGTGGTCCCATTGTCCTCATGTTAGGATCTGCTGATGATATCCTGGGGAAATTGAAGGAACTCTTCAAATTTTGGAGGCACGCTTACAGCGATTTCGGTTTTTGACTCGGTATCGGTAGCTTTTTGGCTACTAGTGCCATATAATATACTATGACAGTATAGTACGAGTACGGTACGTGGCGATAAATCACTAAAAAGCAAGAAATAAAAATTTTTAACAAAAAATAGAACCGACTGAAAACGCACTAAAAAGTAAAAAATAACTGTGTCATTTAGTTGCTTTAATTTACTTAAGCATATCTAGGAGTCGGTGCCAGCCAAGGTTTCTACTTTCAAGGACGTTACCTAGAACCCACAAACTGCTTTACTACGTAAAATAAATGTTCCTTAAACTTGCTGGCACCGACTTCATAGATATGCTTAAGTAAATTAAAGCAACTAAATGACACAGTTATTTTTTACTTTTTAGTGCGTTTTCAGTCGGTTCTATTTTTTGTTAAAAATTTTTTTAGATGTAAACGACACACAAATCTTTACTACTTCATCAACAATAAAGTTTACATACATGACTAACACAACACACGAGCGAGATATTTTTCATTAAACAAATGACGCAATGGATGACACCGTCCGATTGCAGTCTGGCAAGGTGACAATGATTGTATGGGAATGGAAAACATATGAGTCAATGGCGCGCGAACATATAGACGTGACATAGACCACTGTGCAAGGTCACCGCGTCTACGATCGTACATTGGGACAACAAACATTAATTAAATTATTCGGAAAATTGGAATTTTCCCAACAATTATGATATACAAAGTGCTTATTTAGGAGAAAATAAATGCTTTATTCGTGTAGTCATTGACATATTAATACTATGGACTTCGGGTCAGCGCTAAAAAGTGTCCGAACCAAAAGAGAGCTAAAACGCGAAAAAGATTTCTAATCGTATTCAGTCTTATATTAGCTTACTGAGAAAACACACGTCAAAAATGCTTTAGAACAACGACTGCATAGAGTTTATTTGTTGTTTAATATTTGAATTTTTTAATTTCTTCATTTTTGAATTGAAAATAATTTTAATTAATAAAGTTTCTTTTTTTTATGTCATGAATATTAATCAAAGAAGTTTTACCATAATGGTAAAATGGAACTCTTCCGTTCGTCCGTCCGTCGGTCTGTCCTTCACACTCGATTATTTTGATAACTATAAGAATTATCTACATGAAATTTGGAACAGTTATTTAAAACAATGACCTATTTAGTATTTATTTTAGTAAGTATTTTTTACTACGTCATTGTAGTAAAAAAATATATTGGTTGGTACTAGATTTATCCCAGCATATAAACCACTGATACATTTAAAGTTTGCTGTGAATATAATATATAGGGTGAAGATGCCAAAAAAAATTCAAAGCTACCTACTCCACACCATTTTTATTGTTCTATTTTCACAAGAAGCTGCCGTGTCAAAGAAAGGCTGCCATGGCAACCGTCAGTCAAAGCTGATTACTTATTGCAAGCAATTAGACCGTTGCAAATTAGACTGTATATCAATAATATAAGACATATATTACAATGTTTTTGTTGGTTTGTAAGAATACAAATACATTCTAGTATATATAAGATTTCCCGGGACATTTTTGTCGTGAATTTTGCATTACACCCGAAGTCCATAGTACCAACTATTAATATGTCAATGGGTGTAGTCATTATGTATAGCAGTAAGTACTGCGTTAAAGCCAATTTTTTCAACCGCAGAAAATTTTTATTAAAAATTCTTGGAAGCTCAATATTTCACAGTCCGACCCAGTGACCCATTAGTAAAAACATTTTTGTTATTTCTTACTTTACTTGACTCACTATACAATGAATATCAACGTTACATAATATTACAAGGAAAGCTTGGATCGCGCGCTTTTCCAGTAACGCACCATACGGTGGTAATATCTTTTCCCAGAAAACTATTCTCTTTGTAAACAAATCAAGTGTATTTATGTGGAAGACTTGCCAATGTCTAGTGGATCTAGTTAAACATTTATTTTTGGAAACATCTCAAACGTTTTAAATACACTGGTAGAGTGCTGCACTCCTGAAAATCCATGAAAAATTCGTTAAAATACATCTTTAGCAATCTAAGGTACAGCTTGCATGATGGCCTTTACCTGCACGAACTATTTCAAAGTAGTAACTGTAATAACGGAACGCGTGTACATTAAGCAACGTTTATTGAACAACTCAGTGATGCGTGTCACAGACATCACACCACCGACATACCCACGTTACAATAATAATATTGTATGACTACCTACACATAGGTACATACACTACAGTAACATTTTTGGAAGCTTTAGTTTTGTTCTCTGTAAACTCACCGTCTGCGCTGCGCGAGGACAGGCGTCGCGCAGAGATGGCGCGCGCGAAGTGCGGCTGCGTGCGCTGCGGCGGCGCGGCGCGCGACTCGTAGTGCGTGCGCCCGCTGTAGCGGAAGCGCGAGCCCAGCCGCGGGAACAGCGTGCCGCGCGACGCGGGCTCGGGGGACATCAGCCTGACCGATAGAGCAGTGCAGTGCAGTGAACTCACCGTCTGCGCTGCGCGAGGACAGGCGTCGCGCAGAGATGGCGCGCGCGAAGTGCGGCTGCGTGCGCTGCGGCGGCGCGGCGCGCGACTCGTAGTGCGTGCGCCCGCTGTAGCGGAAGCGCGAGCCCAGCCGCGGGAACAGCGTGCCGCGCGACGCGGGCTCGGGGGCTCGGGGGACATCAGCCCGACCGATAGAGCAGTGCAGTGCAGTGAACTCACCGTCTGCGCTGCGCGAGGACAGGCGTCGCGCAGAGATGGCGCGCGCGAAGTGCGGCTGCGTGCGCTGCGGCGGCGCGGCGCGCGACTCGTAGTGCGTGCGCCCGCTGTAGCGGAAGCGCGAGCCCAGCCGCGGGAACAGCGTGCCGCGCGACGCGGGCTCGGGGGCTCGGGGGACATCAGCCCGACCGATAGAGCAGTGCAGTGCAGTGAACTCACCGTCTGCGCTGCGCGAGGACAGGCGTCGCGCAGAGATGGCGCGCGCGAAGTGCGGCTGCGTGCGCTGCGGCGGCGCGGCGCGCGACTCGTAGTGCGTGCGCCCGCTGTAGCGGAAGCGCGAGCCCAGCCGCGGGAACAGCGTGCCGCGCGACGCGGGCTCGGGGGCTCGGGGGACATCAGCCCGACCGATAGAGCAGTGCAGTGCAGTGAACTCACCGTCTGCGCTGCGCGAGGACAGGCGTCGCGCAGAGATGGCGCGCGCGAAGTGCGGCTGCGTGCGCTGCGGCGGCGCGGCGCGCGACTCGTAGTGCGTGCGCCCGCTGTAGCGGAAGCGCGAGCCCAGCCGCGGGAACAGCGTGCCGCGCGACGCGGGCTCGGGGGCTCGGGGGACATCAGCCCGACCGATAGAGCAGTGCAGTGCAGTGAACTCACCGTCTGCGCTGCGCGAGGACAGGCGTCGCGCAGAGATGGCGCGCGCGAAGTGCGGCTGCGTGCGCTGCGGCGGCGCGGCGCGCGACTCGTAGTGCGTGCGCCCGCTGTAGCGGAAGCGCGAGCCCAGCCGCGGGAACAGCGTGCCGCGCGACGCGGGCTCGGGGGCTCGGGGGACATCAGCCCGACCGATAGAGCAGTGCAGTGCAGTGAACTCACCGTCTGCGCTGCGCGAGGACAGGCGTCGCGCAGAGATGGCGCGCGCGAAGTGCGGCTGCGTGCGCTGCGGCGGCGCGGCGCGCGACTCGTAGTGCGTGCGCCCGCTGTAGCGGAAGCGCGAGCCCAGCCGCGGGAACAGCGTGCCGCGCGACGCGGGCTCGGGGGCTCGGGGGACATCAGCCCGACCGATAGAGCAGTGCAGTGCAGTGAACTCACCGTCTGCGCTGCGCGAGGACAGGCGTCGCGCAGAGATGGCGCGCGCGAAGTGCGGCTGCGTGCGCTGCGGCGGCGCGGCGCGCGACTCGTAGTGCGTGCGCCCGCTGTAGCGGAAGCGCGAGCCCAGCCGCGGGAACAGCGTGCCGCGCGACGCGGGCTCGGGGGCTCGGGGGACATCAGCCCGACCGATAGAGCAGTGCAGTGCAGTGAACTCACCGTCTGCGCTGCGCGAGGACAGGCGTCGCGCAGAGATGGCGCGCGCGAAGTGCGGCTGCGTGCGCTGCGGCGGCGCGGCGCGCGACTCGTAGTGCGTGCGCCCGCTGTAGCGGAAGCGCGAGCCCAGCCGCGGGAACAGCGTGCCGCGCGACGCGGGCTCGGGGGCTCGGGGGACATCAGCCCGACCGATAGAGCAGTGCAGTGCAGTGAACTCACCGTCTGCGCTGCGCGAGGACAGGCGTCGCGCAGAGATGGCGCGCGCGAAGTGCGGCTGCGTGCGCTGCGGCGGCGCGGCGCGCGACTCGTAGTGCGTGCGCCCGCTGTAGCGGAAGCGCGAGCCCAGCCGCGGGAACAGCGTGCCGCGCGACGCGGGCTCGGGGGCTCGGGGGACATCAGCCCGACCGATAGAGCAGTGCAGTGCAGTGAACTCACCGTCTGCGCTGCGCGAGGACAGGCGTCGCGCAGAGATGGCGCGCGCGAAGTGCGGCTGCGTGCGCTGCGGCGGCGCGGCGCGCGACTCGTAGTGCGTGCGCCCGCTGTAGCGGAAGCGCGAGCCCAGCCGCGGGAACAGCGTGCCGCGCGACGCGGGCTCGGGGGCTCGGGGGACATCAGCCCGACCGATAGAGCAGTGCAGTGCAGTGAACTCACCGTCTGCGCTGCGCGAGGACAGGCGTCGCGCAGAGATGGCGCGCGCGAAGTGCGGCTGCGTGCGCTGCGGCGGCGCGGCGCGCGACTCGTAGTGCGTGCGCCCGCTGTAGCGGAAGCGCGAGCCCAGCCGCGGGAACAGCGTGCCGCGCGACGCGGGCTCGGGGGACATCAGCCTGACCGAACAGTAAGAGATCATGATACTGCGCTGTTTGACTTCACTGGGCTATGTTTTTGATTACAATATGATCGAGCTTTGTGTATATATGAACTTTTTTTAAAATTATAATTAGGTACAAACTACATTACAACGCCATCTATATATAAATTAGATACATTCTGGAACTCCCGAGCTGAAAATCCAGAATCAAACCAATACTGTCTAGGATACCTGAAGAAGGTGTGGTGCTCGACGCACGTCTTCCACAGCTTCTTGGCGGCGCGGTGGTTGGCCAGCTTGAAGCCCACGGTGGACTCGAACTGCTCGAACTCGCCGGGCCGCAGCTTCACGTAGAAGTTGTGCCGCTTGTAGCTGATCTTGAGGATTTTGGGCCACGCGAACCGGTTGATGCGGAGTCTGCAATTGAACAACTAATATGGTAACATCGTACATACAACATGCGAATATCTTTTGTATTAGTATTTCTAGAACCAAAGATAGAAAGTGGCAAAGTGATATTGAAAGGAGAAGAAATATGGTGAATGGCGCTTTAACTAGAAAGTGCCCCAAAAGGCAATACTGGCTGTACATAGAGAGGTGTTCGCTGCAATATTTACGATCGAACACCTTATTGCTGATGAAGCTATCTAATATGGCCGCCGCAAGTGCATATTCGGACAGCAACCGGGTGCATTCGTATTTATTAGCAAAGCTTAATCCATTCCATCTTAGCATAAATTAGCCGTAGGTAACGTACCCTACATTTAATGGTCCTTCGAGCCGGATATAAACCAGCGACCGATGGATTGGAGTGATACTGCCAACACTCATTTATGCTAGTAGTCTCTGCCTATTCATTTAGGAACCAGACGTGATGTTATGTATGCATGTATTACTATGGTGAGCCCTGCCGATAGCTGATGCGCTTCGACCCTTTTAGATCTCTTTTTATCCGACTGCGTCAGAAGGAGGGTAATGTTTTTCGAGCATATGTATGTATGTATGTATGCCCATTTCTTCGGCACGCGCTACAGCCTAAACGGCTGAACGGATTGTGACATGTGAGGTGACGTTGAATTCGGCTAAATTGTGGAAGTGACATAGGCTATATGAATTTTCAAAATGGCGGCTGTAAATGGGGGAAAAAAGGGAGGACGTGTGCATTTTTTTCTTTTATCTTAGCAATATGGGTATAAAATGAAAGGTCGTAAATAAACCAGTTCAAACATATAAATATCATATCACGTTTATATTACTGTTTTAACAAGCAATGTCAAAAAGTGTACCGTCTCATTTCTATACCACAAATTAAAAATTAAAAAGTCTCAAATAAAATTATTATTATAAAAACAAGAAACCCAACTGCTTAGAAGTTATAAACTGAAAAGAGAAAAACAAGGATCACTATATCTATATAAAATTCTAAATACTTTATGGTGCTGCAGGCGGGGACAAACGTAGTTTTGGTAGGTCTTTCTTTCCCAGGTAGTAAACTATTTTATCCCCGCCTGCAGCACCATAAAGTATTTACAATTTTATATAGATATAGTGATCCTTGTTTTTCTCTTTTCAATTCATAACTTCTAAGCAGTTGGGTTTTTGTTTTTATAATAATAATTGTTTTTAACAGAACAACTATACAAAAGATATATAGTTTGTATTGTACAAAAGATACAATATATCTTTTGTACAATTGATGAACCAGCAGGCCCAGGTTGCGTCATATTTCTTAAAAAGATAGAGATATGTGGTCAACTAAGAGCGGACAACCGAAATATCTTCCTATTTTTCGTTTAGGTACGACATCGTTTCTGATTTCGCAACTACTGATCAGTAATGTCTTTTTCTCTTATATTAAACTAGCAGTACCGACAAAGACGTATCGCCAAGCAATTTAGCGTTCCGGTACGATGTCGTGTAGAAACCGAGAGGGGTTTTGATTTTCGTCCCACTCCTAACAAGTTAGCCCGCTTCCATCTTACACTGCATCATCACTTAACATCAGGTGTAATAGCAGTCAAGAGCCAACTTGTAATCGATAAAAGAAAAAAAAAGCAGTCCCCGTAACCCCACTTGTGGGTGGAATTTCGTAAAATCCGTTCTTAGCTGACCTCTAATCGGCGAAAGGAATATTACTACCAGATTTCAAGTCGCTACGCCTTATGGTTCCAGAAATATCGTGATGAGTCAATATATAGGTGGAAATCTCTTATATATATATAGATAGATAGATAGATAGATTACACAGTTTATCACTAAGCCACTCACTTTTCCCGGTGCACCAGTAGGCCGGAGGAGCACACTCCCAGGGTAATGTCCACATTCTCCGAGTCCTTGGCTGGATGCAGGTCCACGCCGTACATGGCCAGCTTCTTGGCGTTCTCCAGGTAGTTCAGCTCGGCCTCCGCGGGGGTCTGGCCTCTGAGAACATCACACAATAAAGGTTACAGAAGATTCTTAAGACAGTTTGGAGATGAATGTTCGTTAATATTAATATAGTGCTATCTGGTACATAATTTGATGGCCAATTGGATATTTGGATCCCAAGATCTTGGAATACCAATCTCGCAAAGCATATTAGTAAGTAGTTGTAAAGTAGTATAGTAAAGTAAGTTTTGACGGCCTCCGTGGCGCAGTGGTATGCGCGGTGGATTTATAAGACGGGTCCTGGGTTCGATCCCCGGCGGGGCAGATTGAGATTTTTCTTCATTTGTCTCGGTCTGGCTGGTGGGAGGCTTTCGCCGTGGCTAGTTACCACCCTACCGACAAAGACGTATCGCCAAGCGATTTAGCGTTCCGGTACGATGTCGTGTAGAAACCGAAAGGGGTGTGGATTTTCGTCCCACTCCTAAAAAGTTAGCCCGCTTCCATCTTAGATTGCATCATCACTTAACATCAGGTGTGATAGCAGTCAAGGGCCAACTTGTAGTCGATAAAAAAAAGAGTGCTCTTCCCCCCAATATCCTTCCTTCTGGTATTTTTTTACGATATAAGCAAGCGCTTGACTGCAATGAGTTAGCGAAGATGCAGCCTACAGAAGAACGCGCTTGCCTAGAAGACACCTATTCACTCTCTACTGGAAGATACCCAAATTGTAGGTGTTTGGGAAAACGGAAGCTGGAAGGTCATTTAAAATTTTAGCAGTGCGTAACGAGGAACCAATCCGGCTAATAGGCGTCCGAGGGTATCAACTACATAGCAGTGTAGATCTCTGTGATGCCTAGCAGTTCTATGATAGAACGGAAATGGAGAAACGAGATTATACAGTTTCTGACCACTCTCCGAAGTATCTTATATAAAACACTGACAGACAAGCAACATTTCGGAGGTGCTCCAAAGGACATTGCCAAAATTTGCCCCAGGCTGTCCGAACTTATGCTCATATTTAACTGTTTTATGTAAATACACAATGAATTTTAAACAACTACCCATGTTTCATAGCAATCACTTGAAAATATATCACAAAAATAAAAATTTTAATCGATTTTCTGTGTTCTGAATCACGTGACCGTCGTCGTAGTATTAAAAGTCAACTTTTTCAACCTTCATAACTTTTTCCTGCGACTGCATAGCTACATACAACTTTGTTTTTCTGTAAATAGAAAATCTGCACTATTTAATGACATATATATCATTACTGGACAGCCTGGGGTACACTTCCATACAATTTTTGGCAATGTCCTTTCAGTGGTATGGATGTGCATTGGCTACTACGCTGATGAACATATATACGTACCTGTGCGTGCGGTGCAGCTCAACCACCTTCTCCTCCAGCTCGGGCGTGGCGGCGGCGGGCGGCACTAGCTTGAGCTGTTTGCAGAGCCCCGCGCCCTCCTCGGTCGCCTCGTAGTCGCCCAGCTCCGACTGCAGCAGGTAACTGGCCAGCAGCGCGTGCGTCACCGCCGAGCATGGTAGGCGACCTACAATTACAATTACGAAAAACTCTCTATCCGGCCCGAAGGACCATGTCTGCTTTAAAACATAGCATCTTCGTTGAGTAATTTTTACCCGACTGTGTCAGAAGGAGGGTTATGTTTTTATAAACATTTAATTTACAGACACATCTGGCATGTTGCAGTGCGTTGAAATGAATTAGCTTCAACAGCTCTACATTTGGAGTAGTAGCACAATAGTATATACGGCTAAAAGATAAAGCTTTCTGCCCCTCCAATAAGTGGAGAGGAAGAAGGTTTAAGAGCTCCATGAATCAGTCTCTTTAGTCTATACTCATTGCTCAAGTGAACTGAAAGAGTGTAACGCACCGTCGAGCAGATCTTTCCGTATGGCCAGCACGAGTTGGTAGCGCGTCAACTCCTCCTGCAACTGCGCCGGCTCGGGCGGGTAAAACTTCACCGCAAAGCGCAGCGACCAAGGTTCGTCTACCAACAAAAAACAACAGAAACTTAAGACTTGAAGAGAGTCAAGGAGGCGGCATACACCAAGATCAACTATATTCGCTATAGTTAAAATTGTTTGCTAGTTTATTGTTAGTTTGTGTTTGCTTTTTATTTGTTTACTAATAAGTAGGTTTACAATTAAACATTTAGTTTTTATGATCTCAGTATTGTTATACTTATGTCAATTGTAACCTGTTGGTAACCTTAATAATATAATATTAAAAAAATAGGGATCGCCGTGGGAGATGTTGGTCCACAACACTACTACTAATAACTTTATATAAATATTGGCCTGTCATCGAACATGCTCGTGCATGCTGCTTATTTTGTGCACAAAGGTAAACTTTTACTTCTTCAAATATTATATATTAAAAGTGCTGTAGTGCTTACGTTTGAGCAACTTTGAGACGCGCTTCTCCAGGTCGAGCCAGACGCGCGGGTCGCCTCGGTCCTCGTACAGCAGCCCAAAGTAGTCCTTCTCCACCAGGTTCAGACTGTCGCACACTTTGCTGAGGAGATCGTGCCCGCGGATCTTTCTCTGAAAGTTGACAACATTCTGGTTTTTTAACCGACGAAAAAAAAAACGGGGGAGGTTCTCAATTCGACACGTATATATATTTTTTTTATGTATGAAGCATAACAACGCAATAAAAGCAATTAAAGACAAATTTAAAAAAGTAAACAAAAAAGACTAATTAAATTAAAGCAACTAAATGACACAGTTATTTTTTACTTTTTAGTTCGTTTTGAGTCGGTTCTATTTTTTGTTAAAAATTTTTTATACTTCATTTTCTAAATAATTATGGGCTTGTCCATATATTGTTTGACTCCTTGTCAATTTAAAAAAGTGCATTGGAACCTGAGAATGTATACAGGGCTTAAGTTAATTTAGTATGAAGAATGTGAGACCTACATCAGCGTCCAGATCCATTACGGAGCCGTCCAGCAGCTCCACCTTGACCTTGGCCTGGTTGCCGGCGGGGCGGCGCTTGGGCGACTCCTTGGCCTTGGGCTTCTCCTCCTTGCCCTTCGCGTCCTTCGCCACTCCCTCCGGCATCTTGCCGCGCTGCCTTCAACACCTGCAACAACCATTTTTTCTATTAGTTACGTTTTTAAGAAAATTCATCAATGTTACACAATAGGAAGTCTCAAAAACTTTAATTAAACAGTGCAAATTGAAGTTCAGGAGTGGTTTCGGGTGCATCCCAGTAGAACCCCATACCGTAGTTCTATAGAACTGTTGGGATATTTTCCGTGCTGTCAAATAATGTCCCAATAGTTCTATATAGTACTGTAGTATAGTTTTGCTCTTGACTTTACTTATACCATATAAGTTATAAACTTTATATTATTTTGATTGATATTTCATTTTGTTTTTAACAAAAAAAATGTCCCTTGCAACAAAAGCTAAGTTGTTAAAACCAAGTAGTAGTTGTGTCTAAAAAAATATTCTCTTATTTTAGAAGTTACAGGGGGGGACACATTTCACCACTTTGGAAGTATCTTTCGCGCAAACTATTCAGTTTAGAAAAAAATTATATTAAAAATCTCAATACCATTTTAAAAACGTTTTGTGCAATTTAAGCAAAGCTATATTCGATATAGTATGTGTTAGAAATAAGTAACATCAAATAACTAAACTATGTAATTGGAATCCTCCGAGTTATGTTAACAGATAGTTTGTTTCTTTAACTGTGTTGATATATTCATTCTATATTTTTTAATCTGTTACCTTCTACTTCCGGTCCTTCTTGTAACTCGCAGTAACGTGTGCTTGATTAAATTAAAGTTTATTTCAGTATTAAATACATAAAGGCAGTTTTATTCTAACAGGTTATGGGTCCAGTAAGCCCAAAAGTAATAATAGAATCAGTGCAGTAATAAATAGTATCGTTAAAGAAAAATTAAAAAAAGATGGCTACTTCGAGTTCATTTCTAACTAGCGTCCCTAAGCTGAAGGGGCGTGAGAACTATCACGAGTGGGCGTTTGCAGCGGAGAATCTGCTCATCCTGGAGGGAATGGCTAATTGTACGAAGCAAGAGTACCCAGTATCAGCATCGGCAGCCGCAGATGATGCAAAAGCAAAAGCTAAGTTAATTTTAACGATTGATCCGTCATTGTATGTCCATATTAAGGACGCCTCAAGCACGAAAGATTTATGGAATAAACTAAAATCAATGTTTGATGACTCCGGATTTTCAAGGAGAATCACATTATTGCGAAATTTAATCTCAATAAGATTGGATGACTGCGATTGTATGACGCAATATATAACTAAAATAATGGAAACAGCGCAGAAATTGTCCGGTACAGGGTTTTCCGTTAACGAAGAGTGGATTGGCTGTTTAATGTTAGCAGGGCTACCAGAGAAATTTTTTCCGATGATTATGGCAATCGAACATTCCGGAATCGCCATTACGGGAGATGTAGTCAAATCTAAGTTAATCGACATAGCCAACGAGAGTAGCGTCGCCGGAAGTGCATTCTATAGCAAAAGTAAGAAACAATATGGCCGTCAACGAAACCTAAAGAATGTAACTGTCAGTAATGTCAACGAAATGTCAAATCGTCATGACGCCGCGGAATCGTCTTCAATGAAATTGGATAAAAGTAATATTGTATGCTACCGGTGCAAATCGCCCGGGCATTATAAATCTCAGTGCAAAAAGCCGCCATTTAAAAAGACAAATGCTTTTTCGGCAGTGTTCCTAAGTGGAAATTATAATAAACAGGACTACTATTTAGATAGTGGTGCGAGCGTTCATATGACAACAAATGTGAACATGGTGCAAAATGCGTCTTTTACACCAAGTACTAGAGAAATAATAACAGCAAACCAAAGTATTATGCCAGTGTTGTGTTCGGGTGACGTCGAAATTATAACTGTCACACCAAAATGCAGATACGAAGTGATGTTAACAAATGTTCTATGTGTACCTAACCTCACTACGAACTTAATATCAGTTAGTCAACTTATTAAAAATGGCAACAGAGTGGAATTCAAAGAAAAAATATGCTATATTTACAATAAACTCAATAATTTAGTTGCCATAGCCAATGAAAAAGATGGTGTTTACAAATTAGCAGTAGAACATAAACAATGTTTATTTACATCAAGTTCAGCAGTCAGTAGTCAAGTTTGGCATAGAAGATTGGGTCATTTAAATATGAATGATCTCAATAAAATGAAAGATGGTGCTGTCACAGGAATTTCATACACAGACAAGATGGAAATCAACATGAATACCTGCTCAGTGTGTTGTGAAGGAAAACAATCTCGCTTACCATTTGGCAATGCAGGAACAAGGAGTAGTGTACCCCTAGATACATTGCACGCTGATGTTTGTGGACCCATGGAGACCATGTCCATCGGAGGAGCAAGGTATTTCCTAATTTTTGTTGATGATTATACCCGTATGGTGTATGTTTATTTTTTAAAAGCTAAAAGTGAATCATTTAAGTATTTTAAAGAATACAAAGCGATGGCTGAAAACCAACAAAATCAAAAAATTAAAATTTTAAGGACAGATAATGGCTTAGAGTTTTGTAACAATGATTTTGATAACTATTTAAAGGATGCAGGCATTGTTCACCAAAAGACCAATGTATATACTCCTGAACAAAATGGTTTGAGTGAACGTATTAACAGAACGATTGTTGAGCGGGCTCGCTGTCTATTATTTGATGCAGGTCTAAATAAGAAGTTTTGGGCAGAGGCAATTAATACGGCAGTCTATCTTAGGAATAGGTCAGTTGCATCAGGATTAGATAATAGGACACCTTATGAGCTCTGGACGAATACAAAACCAGATTTAAGTCATATAAGAATATTTGGAAGTCAAGTAATGGTTCACGTGCCAAAAGAGAAAAGGCTAAAATGGGATACAAAGTCAATTAAGCAAATTTTAGTAGGTTTTGCTGATAATGTCAAAGGTTATCGAGTCTATGACCCCATTAAGAGATGTGTTACTAATAGTAGAGATGTAATTATACACGAGAACTCGCAAAGTGCACAGGATACAAGTATAACAGTTCCAGTTGGGGATATTATATGTCCGATTAAAACTGATCAGACAGAAGATATAAGCGGACAGCCTCAGGAGTGTGATGAAAAAGTAGAAGGTACTTCAGAAGGATATGATCTTCTGGAAAAAGAAAAAAGACATGATGTTGAGAAACGTATGAGAAAAATCCCAGAGCGCTATGGTTACTCAAACCTAGCTGCAACATCAAATCTGTTAACCACCAGTGACCCCATTAGTGTTCAGGAAGTATTAAATAGTCCTGACAGAGAGCAATGGATTGGTGCAATGAAGGAGGAGTTACAGGCATTTGAGGAAAATGATGCGTGGGTGCCTGTAGATAAATTACCCAGTGATAAAACACTAGTGAAGTGTAAGTGGGTGTTTAAAAGGAAGCTTAATAGTGATAACAGTGTGCGATATAGAGCTCGTTTAGTGGCGAAAGGCTTCACACAGAGGCCAGGTATTGATTATGATGAAACTTTTTCCCCTGTGGTCCGACACTCTACCCTAAAATTGTTATTTGCTTTGTCTGTGCAATTAAATTTAGAAATCACTCATTTAGATGTGAAAACAGCTTTTTTAAATGGCTATCTCAAAGAGGATATCTATATGGTTCAACCAGACATAAATGGTGATAAAAAAGGGAATATTGTGAAATTAAATAAAGCAATTTATGGGTTGAAACAGTCCTCTAGAGCTTGGTATGAGAGAGTAGAGCAATGTTTATGTGAATTGGGGTTTACAAAAAGTAAATTAGAGCCATGTATTTTCACAAAAATGAATGATAAATTTAAGATTGTTATTGCATTATATGTAGACGATTTTTTTTATTTATTCTAATAACAAACTAGAGACAGAGAACTTAATTTCTGTATTGTGTTCTAACTTTAAGATAAAAAATTTAGGACAGATTCAACAATGTTTAGGTATGAGAGTTAAAACTGATAAAAGTTCTATTTCTTTAGATCAGGAACAATATGTAGAGCAGTTGTTGGAAAGATTTAATATGGTTAATTGTAAAGATGCTAGTACACCAATGGAATGTAAGTTAAATATTGATAAATCAGACAGTTGTGACAATAGTATTCCATATCAACAATTAATAGGAAGTCTCATGTATTTATCTGTACTTACTAGACCAGATATAACTTATTGTGTTAGTTTTCTTAGTCAATTTAATAAATGTCATACTGATGTTCATTGGAATTATGCAAAAAGAGTACTTAGATACTTAAAGAAAACTAAAAACTATTGTTTAAAATATGTTAAGGAAAAAGTTGATCTTGTTGGGTATGTTGATGCTGATTGGGCAAGTAATATTATAGATCGCAAATCTTATACTGGCTATTGTTTTGTGATGTCAGGTTCAGCTATTTCCTGGGAAAGTAGAAAGCAAAGAACTGTAGCTTTATCAAGTATGGAGGCTGAATATATGTCTATAGCAGAGGCATGCAAAGAGGCTATGTATTTAAGATCTTTGTTATTTGAATTAACTGGAAATGTATTTGAAATACTGCATTGTTTATTTGAAATACGTACATCATAGGGACAACTAGATAAAAAAATCTATAATACCAGACTATGAAAAACAATTGATATGGTAACAATATGAAATATATCAATGTATGAAATATCTTTTTATGAGGCATTTAACTATAGAAGTTATAAATAATTACAGTAGAGTTTAAAATATGTCTAAATTTGTAACGCATTAGTATTTACGCAGGGCTAGCTAGAGGAATGTTTAGAAAAATTTATTATTAATGCATCTTGGTCAGATTTGGCCCATATAACATTTCATAAACAAAGGACCATGCATTATAAAGTGCGATTTCAGGGCTTTGTTCTAGACCCTTTGGGGCCAACACTTCTAGCTATGTTATCCTCTTTCTACCGTCAATGTGAGTGTAGAAAAAGGATAACATTTTATTAAACATAGTTTTAGAAATGTCATTTCATGATAAAACATCAAATAATTATTATAGGAATTATTTGTGGCAAGGCGTTCAGGAGCGAGTCCGTAACAGTCATTTTGAGACCTAATTAATGATCCCTGAATAAATAGACACACGATTTGATACACTTTTGGCCTAGTCCGCACTGCTCAAAATTTTACACATACATTTCAATCATCTCTTGAATAAAAACATGTACCACAAATATTTCTTTATAAAAATTCATATTTATACCGTTTAAGGAATAATTAATCACAAGTACAGATTAAGTTTAAAATTATAGCTTTAATGTACTGTTTGCTACACATTTTATAAATAACTTCAATACCATAGGTTGTTATGCCTATGGTATTGAAGTTATTATGGTTTAATATATAATGGATTTTTCTATAAAATTATTAGGCGAGGCACTAAGCACCCTTTTGAATTATACAATACTCAATATTATGCTCAACCTTATCAAAAAGGTCAAAACATTTTGACTATTGGCATTTTGAATTATAATTTAATAATGGACTAAGAATACACAAAAATGCGCAACATAGAAAAGGTCTTGTAAATTGAACACCACGATAACATGACAACAATAACAATAAATAGTGTGAAAAAGTACAATAACAAAAAAGTGTAAACGACATTTTGTCTATCTATTAAATCATACATTTATTTACAATATCAGTAAATGCATATAATTACGAAAAATTACTTTTTAAAATCTTCAAAATAGCTGTTTCTAAATTAAATCTGGCTATTTTTTTTCAGTTAAATTGGTGTATCTATACTCACTTTTGCTGTAAAGTTTATGAAGTGACACGAGGGACCAAATGTAAAGAGATCCCGCCATCTATATGCTACTCGTATTTTAGCACTTTCATATTTTATTCTAGTAAAACCGGGGCATATTTTAGTTTGTTATTTATTATTATTATCAATGGATTGGCACTTCATACAAGATGAGATAATGGTTATAATCATTTTGTGCCTCTTATAGATAATGAAACTTACTGTAAAATTATATATATTTTAAAACAATATATATTATTTAACCGCATGTTTTGTACAAAGTTGGAAGAAACTTTTATCTATAACTTTGTATAATGATAGCCAGAGTGCACAAAAATTGGTGGCAAATAATCATTCACATCATAGAAAAAGTAAACACATTGACATAAAATATCATTTTATTAAGAATGCAGTTTGTGATAAAATTATTAACTTAGAGTATTTGCCAACAAGTGCAATGCTTGCTGATTTTCTTACAAAAACTTTAAGTATTGAGAAACACTATAAATGTATGGAGGGTTTAGGTCTTCATCAGATTTGAATTGATTGTTTAAACATATTTATTCCTTTCATTTGCTTATATTTGGAGTTTAGTTTATTTGCTGTAGTTGGGGTGTTAGAAATAAGTAACATCAAATAACTAAACTATGTAATTGGAATCCTCCGAGTTATGTTAACAGATAGTTTGTTTCTTTAACTGTGTTGATATATTCATTCTATATTTTTTAATCTGTTACCTTCTACTTCCGGTCCTTCTTGTAACTCGCAGTAACGTGTGCTTGATTAAATTAAAGTTTATTTCAGTATTAAATACATAAAGGCAGTTTTATTCTAACAATATGTTTATTGATACTGTCAAATTTAAGTGGACATTTATTATTGCAATCAAAACAGATTCCATATTATACTTATAAAAACTATAGATATTGTATATGTAACGTACAAATATCACCCCCCCCCCCTCCTGTAACTTCTAAAATAAGAGAATATTTTTTAGACACAACTACTACTTGGTTTTAACAAGTTAGCTTTTGTCGCAAGGAACATTTTTTTGTCAAAAACAAAATGAAATATCAATCAAAATAATATACAGTTTATAACTTATATGGTATAAGTAAAGTCAAGAGCAAAAACTATACTACAGTACTATATGGAACTATTGGGACATAATTTGACAGCACGGAAAATATCCCAACAGTTCTATAGAACTACGGTATGGGGTACTACTGGGATGCACCCGTAAGAGTCACAAACATAGAAACATGACTTTACGAAAGTACTTACAAACTAATTCTACTACAAATAAACAAATTCGAGTAAAGAAAACAACCAGAATTAACCGCACATAAAGGGGAACCTGTATGCTGGGAACGCATCAATTAACTAGAAAGCATGTCTAGTTTTGGCAGACAAAAAACGTGGCGTATCGTGTCTTGCGAATCATCGATCCAACACTAACGGGACTCTAATGGCAGACATGCGAACTCAATCTGCTGTTAGACATGGCTAACGGTCTTGGGATTAGAAAAATCTGTGAGCTAGCCCCGGCCGAACCAGTTATCACAAATATTTATTGCTTGGAACGTAAGATAAAGATCCAAAACTACGTCAAGTTTGAAGCATGATCCTAATTGGTACAATTAAGAGGTTTGAGAAACGTTATATCACCTTGTATATGTTTACTATATACAAAATATCTATACTAATATTATAAAGCTGAGGAGTTTGTTTGTTTGTTTGAACGCGCTAATCTCAGGAACTACTGGTTCGAATTGAAAAATTCTTTTTGTGTTGAATAGACCATTTATCGAGGAAGGCTTTAGGCTATATAACATCACGCTGCAACTATTAGGAGCGAAGAAATAATGGAAAATGTGCAAAAAACGGGGAAAATTATTCATCCTTGCGGGCTTCCGTTGCGTGCGCTGCAAAAACGGTTCAAGATACCAAAAATATATGTATGAAAGAATTATTCCTCTTGAAACGATCTAAAAAAATGTCCACGACAGTATATGTCTATTTTTTAAGATTAACTCACTAGAACCGTTTTTATGGTAATGTACTATAATATCGTACAATGTTTAACAAAAATGTAGATCTTTAGTATACGGGACGGGACGAAACATATTGGTTGAGGGGAAACTATAAAAAAATTAAATTGAGAGGGGGAGCGGGGAATGAGCACACTTTCTATGAAAGTCTGTCTTTAAAATTAGAAGGGTACCTAAAAAGTTTCCACGCGGACGAAGTCGCGGGCGACTGCTAGTAATTAAATACACTCAAAGCTTCTTATCGTGAAAAAAATGACTTCTGTATTCGCGGCTAACAATGTCTTTATTTTTCTCGAAAGCAACTCGTTATTATTGTATTCAATCAGTACCCGTTATGTAAGCATCGGTATTTTTAGAGCTAGTACTCAAAAACTTTCTGGCATGTTCCGAATGGTTTTGACGAATGTTATCATGGCTTTGACAATTGACAACAAATGAACACAAACTAAAACGAACTTTAGAATCACTATGCTTAAAATACAATGTCGCTGTAGTACCCTGATGTAAAGGTTTCTCGAAAATTTTTTACAAAAAATAGAACCGACTCAAAACGCACTAAAAAGTAAAAAATAACTGTGTCATTTAGTTGCTTTAATTTACTTGAGCATATCTATAAAGTCGATGCCAGCAAAATTAGGGAACATTTATTTAACGTAGTAAAGCAGTTTGTAGGTTAAAGTAGAAACCTTGGCTGGCACCGACTCCTAGATATGCTAATAAAAAAATAATTATCAAAATCGGACAACTCTGTCAAAAGTTATGCGTGGTCAAAAAAAAAAAATATATATATACGTGTCGAATTGAGAACCTCCTCCGTTTTTTTTCGTCGGTTAATAAAAAGATTCCTCCGGTTGTGGATTATAACAAAGCTTTGCAATTGAATGGATATACTTAATAAGAATTTCTCATTCTCACGAGGCTGTGGAGGCGATGCGCTCGCCATTGACTGTGGTTATAAGGCGGGCCTTCTAGGGATGTTACGGAGAATCTATTCGACCTATCGAAGTCTGAGCTAAAACCAACCGGGTTGGAATAAAATATAAAGTTTAATTTTTTACACTGTGTTGAATTCAAACATGCACACATTGTACTCAGTTAGGATCTTGTAACTACTAATGGATTAAGAGCCAGTCCCGGCTAGACTTTTTTGTCGTGAGGGAATCCTCATGGATACCCGCTTGCCATGGGGAGCAAGCAGGTTATGTCAGACTCCTACCGACTAAAACCCCACGGTTTAACACCCTTTGCCTTGACACTGGACCATGGGAACGACATCGAACAATCGCAAAATTCCGGCTAGACTTACATTCTTTTATACACAAGAATAATATCTCTAAAACACCGTTAATTATTACCCGACTGCGTCAGAAGGAGGGTTATGTTTTTCGAGCGTATGTATGTATGTATGTATGTATGTCCATTTCTTCGGCACGCGCTAAAGCCTAAACGGCTGAACGGATTTTGACGTGAGAGGTGTCGTTGAATTTGTCAAAATAGTGATAGTGACATAGGCTATATAAATTTTCAAAATGGCAGCTGTAAATGGGTGAAAAAAGGGGGGATGTGTGTATTTTTTTCTCTTATCTTAACAATATGAGTGTCAAATGAAAGGTCGTAAAAAGACCATTTCAAAAATATAAATATCATATCATGATTATATTGCCGTTTTAACAAAAAATGGCAAAAAGTGTACCAAGTGTACAGTCATAAGCTAAAACTAAAAAGTCTCAAATAAAATTATTATTATAAAAACAAAAAACCCGACTGCTTAGAAGTTATGAACTGAAAAGGGAAAAACAAGGATCACTATATCTACATAAAATTCTAAATTCTTTATGGTGCTGCAGGCGGGGACAAACATAGTTTTGGTAGATCTTTCTTTCCCCACAGAAATAAAGTATTTTGTCCCCGCTTGCATCTCCATTAAGTACTTACAATTTTATATAGATATAGTGATTCTTGTTTATCTCTTTTCAGTTCATAACTTCTAAGCAGTCAGGTTTTTTGTTTTTATAATAATAATCTTAACCTTGTTTAATTTTGACTGAGAGATTACCATCCCATATTTTGCCCAAGAATATATATCTGCAGATAACATTCCATACTTGAATCTTTTAACCTACATTTCAAAGTCCACAATCCGCAGTAGGTTAAAAAATTAGTCGGATGTTCCGACCATTCGGAATCGAAGTCGAGTCTTCGTAACATCCCTAGTAGCTCTACCCAGCGCCGCCTGGGGCCATTGTTTACGTTCACACGTATGCAATTATAGGCGACCTGCATTCACTTCGCCGCTCCTCAATGTTACGGCGAGTTACAAAACACTATACCGTAGCCTTGCATTCATTCGGGCTTTGCACGGATAGATGTCATTATTTGCAAAAAGCGATCAACTGAAACATATTCAAAAATCCTGTATATATACAAGAGAAAGACTAACTCACTAACATAAATATTAACAGACGTTTCTAACTACTACTGCGGTTATCACCATCATTAAGGAAAGTTTTGTGAAAGTTTAACTTAATAATTCTTTTATAAAAAAATTTAACAAAAAATAGAACCGATTCAAAACGCACTAAAAAATAAAAAATAGCCAACCAAGGTTTCTACTTTAAGGACGTTACCTACAACCCACAAACTGCTTTACTACTTTAAATAAATGTTCCTTAAACTTGCTAGCACCGACTTCTAGATATGCTTAAGTAAATTAAAGCAACTAAATGACGCAGTTATTTTTTACTTTTTAGTGCGTTTTGAGTCGGTTCTATTTTTTGTTAAAAAATTTTATTTCTTACTTTTTGGTGATTTGTCGCCACGTAACGTACTCGTACTATACTGTCATAGTATATTATACGGCACTAATAGCCAAAAAGCTACCGATACTTACACTAAAACCAAAATCGCTGCAAGTGTGCCTATAAAATTTGAAGAGTTCCTTCAATTTTCCCAGGATATCATCATCAGATCCTACCACAATGACAATGGGACTGGAAAAAAAATTATCAAAATCGGACAACTCTGTAAAAAGTTATGCGTGGTTATACATAAAAAAAAAATACGTGACGAATTGAGATCCTCCTCAGTTATTTTTCGTCGGTTAAAAATGCTATCCGTCTAAAGTCTGCGTAACATGTAATTTACAGGCGCAGGTTGCTGCACTGTCTACCAACATACCAAAACTAATTTGTTTTAAAAGCAAAAGTCCCCAAAGTAAAAGCAGTATGAAAATAAGCTTGGGTCGGAGAACGGTTTCCATTCAAAAGGTTTCCGTTCACACTCCTACATTTCTGCTACACCCGATTTTGAAGCCAATGTTATACTCAGGTTGTTCTAGTGGGCCGTTAATATAGTCATAAAACTATTACTATTCTAATCCCACCAACCCACACTGGAGCAGCATGGTGGGTCTAAGCTCCAGATATTTCCCACAAGTCAGGGAGTCAGGTTCTTCTAGTGGGCGATTAAAATAGTCATAAAACTATTATGACCTTAAGCCCGCCAACCCACACTGTAACAGCATGGTGGTTCTAAGCTCAAGATATTATCACAAAAGTCAGGGAGTCAGATTCTTCTAGTGGGCCATTAAAATAGTCATAAAAAAACGACTATCACCCTAAGCCCACCAACCCACACTGGAGCAGCATAGTGGGTCTAAGCTCCAGATATTTCCCACAAGTCAGGGAATCAGGTTCTTTGAGCGGGCCATCCCTTTCCAACAAAAAAAGAATCATTAAAATCGGTTCATAAACGACGAAGTTATCCGCGAAGACACAAAAAACATCCACCCTCTTCCTGACGCAGTCGGGTAAAAAAAAGTATGTAAGAACACTCCTCAGACTTTTTCCTAAAAGAATATTATATATGAAGGGTTACCCAAGCGTTCCGCGATACTATTTTCAAAGTATCCCAATAGATTTTCGTTCCGATTGGTCAAAATACCTAAATGGTTTCTGATACTAAAAGAATATGTCATCATATCAGGTATCGGCCAAGCCGTTTGGAAGTTGGAGGGGAACATAAATAGTGCAAACAGACGAACAGACAGACAGACAGACAACAAGAATGTGTAGCATTCAGCAGAAATGCAATTAGTATGAGTCAATGACGTTCACAGACACGCTTCGGAAAGACTTTGTCTTGATTCCAAAAATTTAAACGATCGTCTTCTTAGGAATCGATAAATTAGTTTTATCAGCGTATCGCCTCCGAAAAGTTCAAAAGTCATTCGTTGGACTGGGTGTACTCTTCTACAACAAGATGCCCAATTCAGTGTGAGATCTGCCATTGCATAAGTTTAAGCAATGTATTAAAACTCACTTAATGAGTCAAGGTTATTATACTATAGATGAATTTTTAAATGACAAAAAGGTTGAGAGGCAATTGGATCAGCTTTCAACTTCACACAAGTAGTAGAATAAATAATTTTATGTAACAATACAGTTAATATTGGAAAAATTAATGATTTTAAAAGAGCAACTGTTGAGTTTCTTGCCGGCTCTTCTCAACAGGAGCTGCCTTCCGAGCCGGTGGTAGAGTCACTACAAATAGTCTAATTTGACGTTTCAAAAGTGCTTATAATTGGCCTACTTGGAATAAATGAATTTGAATTTGAATTAGTTTTTGTAAGTAATTGATCAGATCCGAAGCGATAATCCTGTGAAATAGCTCATTTATCGCTAGCTTTCTAAATCTCGCGGGATTAAAAAAACTTTCTTAAAATCCACAAAAACAGAGACCGCATTGTAAATCTAAAAGATGATATTCCAATGAGTAAAATCCCGGGAAGTATTGACACGGGCACCGCTACGTGATTCAATGCCCACTGCGTCGGAGCGGCCGCTTGTAGGGAGGGCCATTGTTGTGGGTTACATCACCGGTGTCATCGTCACGTGCTCGGAATGGGCCCCTAATGTTACACACACATAAACACACACGTGTGGACCTTATTGTTGTTATATATCATTTATAGTTACTAATATTTAAAACCTTCTGCGTTTATGAGTTTTTATTTATCTTGCAATGTTTATTTATACAAGATTCGAAAAGATTTACTCAGATGCTTACTAGATAAAAGATTTTTATTTTTACGTTCATCTAAACTATAATATCAATTGGTTTTGATTACATCAGTAAAATAAACCGAAACTTTCTTTGTTGCGCTTTTAAAAAATCTACTCTACATGTAGCTTTACTTATTGCTTTTGTTTCTTTTGTATTTTACAACTTCGGTTATTTTACGGTAAACCACAAATGTCAAATCAGTGTCGTATAACGCAAAAATAATGATTATGGTGTTGATCGTTATCCATTCTCATAATTCAGACAAAATACCTTATTCGGGAGGTATTTTGTAGGAGGTATCTCAAAGAAATTCGAACACCGCAACTATTTATAGAGATATTTAATCGACAATCCTTGACTTTACAGAATCAAATATTGTCGAAGCAACATCACAAGATCGCGAAGCGCAACGTACCTAACTAAAAATTCATCGGATTCTGCGGGAAATAACAATAACCAGATAACTTTGTTACCTGTAACCATTAAGGCCTGTGTGCACCAAGATTTCGGTTGTCATAACCAACGGTTAACATAATTTTACTATAAAGGAGAATGCCAGATCCTAACCCAGAAAGAACACAATTTGTAAATATACTAAAAATATCCTATTAGTATATAAATGTTTTACATTAAGCCATTTTACTGTTGGACCTCGGAATGAAATTCCGTTAAAAGAAGTGATTAAACTATTTTTTTTTAATTTACACTCTTTACGCATTTTTAAATCTTTATTGTTTCACGGTAGCTCAAATCGTTTTTATTGTTATCCAGAGGCGTTAAGCCTGTTTAAAAATGTATTTCATAAAGCTTTGCGACTGTCATGTCAGTGTGACATATACGGCCCTTGTCAAATACTCCGAGTTCTAGAGCTTTTAAATGTAATTTATATTAAATAGTAAAAAAAAATGCAATAAAATGATGCATAATACATTGTTGTACAATATGTTTTTATAAGTGGGTTAAAGTTCTATACATTGTCTGGCATTCTCCTTTACTATTTATAATAAACCCGTTCGCCGGTTAAGACGTAAACCGGACGGTTATTTTAACCGAGCTGACGTCCTTAACCTGTGTACGGGTTGTCGTGCACAGTAAATTTTACGTTTAGCTTATATAGCTTTATGATAACCCAAATCTTGGTGCACACAGGCCTAAAGGACTTCCAATATTTTCCGTTCTCAACCCAATCTATTTATTCCGCGTTCGTATAAAAAGGTAGGTGAAATCACAATAGTAAGTACAACGAACTACGTTTTTCTAGTTCACCGTGCAAGTACATGCCCACGTAATTTGTTTGAAATGAATTGACTCTCAGCAGAGTCGGAGCGGCGAATGAATAGAGGAGTCATTACGGGCTCTATACTTAACATAGACGATTATTACTCAGCGTTCGTTCTGTACTTAATACATCGAATGTTTTACTTCTGTAGTTTGGAGTGGGTACTGTTTTTACCCGACTGCGTCAGAAGGAGGGTTATGTTTTTCGAGCGTATGTATGTATGTATGTATGTATGTATGTCCATTTCTTCGGCACGCGCTACAGCCTAAACGGCTGAACGGATTTTGACATGTGAGGTGTTGTTGAATTTGTCAAAATTGTGGTAGTGACATAGGCTATATAAATTTTCAAAATGGCGGCTGTAAGTGGGGGAAAAAAGGGGGGATGTGTGTATTTTTTTCTTTTATCTTAGCAATATGGGTACCAATTGAAAGGTCATAAAAAGACCATTTCAAAAATATAAATATCATATCATGTTCATATTACTTTTTTAACAAAAATGACAAAAAGTGTACCAAGTGTACCGTCTCATTTCTATACCATAAACTAAAAAGTCTCAAATAAAATTATTATTATTATAAAAACAAAAAACCCGACTGCTTAGAAGTTATGAACTGAAAAGAGAAAAACAAGGATCACTATATCTGTATAAAATTCTAAATACTTTATGGTGCTGCAGGCGGGGACAAACGTAGTTTTGGTAGATCTTTCTTTCCCCGCAGGTTAAAGTATTTTGTCCCTGTTTGCGGGTTTTTGTTTTTATAATAATAATTTTATTTATTACTAATTATAGTCGTAACATATGGGTTAGTTGATGTTACTAACGTGTACGCAGTGGCACTATGTACGATACTTAGAATGTTCCTTAAAAGTTAAATGCGCTGCACCCATCAACCTGGGATACTTGTTAGGACATCGCAAGTGCTATGACAGACAGACGTCCTATCAAGCAAATTATTTTCATACAAATTAGTTTCCGATCGCGTTTTACTAAATTACAATGCAATTATTTGTATTTGTGTTTGCAATGAAAACAGTGCCTAAATTAATTTTAAGTCTACGTAAGTGGTAATTTGAATTTCTAACTAATTGTTTTAGGCATCCGTTCAATAGCTAATTTCAATCGCATGTGTTAGCATTTTAAAATATTGGAATTTGTTACCATAGACAATACTATACGATATCGTCTATGGTAACGTAAGGTAATCTTCTGTCGACTGACAAATGACTCGAAAGGACATGATTCCAGGCTATAAAATTAAAGATAAGAATTGACATGTTAAAATAGTCGAATAGTGTATTGCACTATTCTTTTGGTTGTTAAAAAGTATGCATATTTTTAGTGTAATATTAATTATTGTAATTGAGTGGTTTTGTAATTCATTTAAAAAGAGCATGTGTCGAGTTTTTCTGGCCGCGTCTTTTCTCGTCACGAACTGTTTTTCCGATGCGGCGGTAGATAAAAGATTATGAAAGAATAAAACGATTTTGAAGACATCAGAATATTATTTTAAAATCTCGCTGCAAACAACACAAGAAGGTACCTAAAGATCGATAAAAACTCTTTGGACTACAGTAACGAGTTTATTGCCGTGAGTCAGTTATTAGTACCGAGTAGTAAAGTGACCATAAATTAGCACGAACTGCAGTCCGGCTCGAGTCATACGCCATGAATCACTTAGCGATAACACTGATGTATCTGTTGATAAGGATTGGGGAAATATTTCATATTGATTATAAGGACATACGCCTGTGTGCACCAAGATTTCGGTTATCATAACCAATGGTTAACATTAGCTAAACGTAAAATTTCCTGTTCACAACAATTCGTACGCGGGTTAAGGACGTTAGCTCGGTTAAGATTACCGCCCGGTTTACGTTCTTAGGCCTGTGTGCACCAAGATTTCGGTTATCATAACCAACGGTTAACATAAGCTAAACGTAAAATTTCCTGTTCACGACAATCCGTACGCGGGTTAAGGACGTTAGCTCGGTTAAGATTACCGCCCGGTTTACGTTCTTAGGCCTGTGTGCACCAAGATTTCGGTTATCATAACCAAGGGTTAACATAACTTTACTATAAATTTACTGTTCATGACAACCCGTACGCCGGTTAAGAACGTAAGCTTGGTGCACACAGGCCTTAACCAGCGTACGGGTTGTCGTGAACAGTAAATTTTACGTTTACCTTATGTAAACCGTTGGCTATGATAACCGAAATCTTGGTGCACACAGCCCTTAATAGATTATCCTGTGAAATTCCTGTATGTCTGAAGACAAATCTTCGAACAGTGCGTAACTGCGTATTGTCGGAGAGGTCATAATATCATCTCAAAAGTTGCACCATCAGTCAGTGATGTTTAGCAGTGCTTGCACGAGGTTTACGTCAGGAGGTCTACGGTCAGGTACATCAACTAAAAATGATGATGATGAAACTTAATTAATAATATTGATAGTCACGAAGTCAAGGAGTTCTTGCCGTGGTTCAATATTGATCTTTCACTACCTCTATGATGATCTCATTTACAAAAGTTCAGGAAGTCTTTTTGATCATCAGCAACGTTGCTTAGCAACTCATCCAGATTACAGATGGGTTGTTAGTGTCGAAAAAGGTTATTAGTGAGGTAGGCACTAACCGTGGGCGTAGATTGCTCATAATGGGCTATGACCGTGTCAGTGTACAATAGCGGCTCGAACATAAATCTTTCAATTTAGTGCCTAGCTCTTTATTAGCCTAATAAAATTTGTTCGCAAGTACCTGAAACCTAGTGATATAACTCGTGCTATAGAAGTCGGACGGTCTCTATACATTTAACATGATTTTTCGAAATATAAATAAATGGGAATGCATTTAAGAAGCACCCAAATGTTTTAAAAAGTATTCTTTTTGACAACTAAGCTTTACCCGACTTCATGGATTAGGCTTTTCGGCATAGACTAGCCCACTTTGCTCGGTATTTTATTACCGAAATGCCTGAATACTGAAACATCGCCACTCACTTAAAGTCTTCATCATAACCGTGGAGCTATTGAGGATTTCATTACCTTTTAGGGTTCCGCACCTAAAAAGGAAAAAGCGGAACCTTTATAGAATCACTTCGTTGTCCGTCCCTCTGTCTGTCAAGACCCTTTTTCTCAGGAACACTTGGAAGTATCAAGCTGTAATTTATATCAAATACTCAAGTCTGCTATCCCTTAGAGTCGTGAAAAATCAAGCTTCTAGGCCAAGGCAATCAAAAGATACAGCCGTTTATGCCAAAAATTTCTCCAATTTTCGACACGGTCAAATAAAGCAAAACCTAACGGGTAGTTCCCGTAAGCTTAGGATCTTGAAATTTGGTACGAAGTAACGTTATATAGTGCAGATAATGGAAAAATTACGAAATCTGTAAATTTTTAGACATCATGAAATAAAAATATTTTTAATAACTTACACTTACGTATCAAAATCAAACTTGTATGTCAACACAATCAAAAGATACAGCATAAGTCGCATATTTAACTTTACTACTAGCACCTAGCCCTAAAATCTTGAAATTTCGCATGAAGCTATGTTTAGGAATAATTGCGAAAACCTTAAAATTTGCGGAACCCACGGTGCGCGAGTCCGACTCGCACTTGGCCGGTTTTTTTTTACTTAAAATCCTTAGGAAATATTTATTTTATTTTAAAAGGCTTTTACAAAAGTACCTTAATTACCTAGTAAAGCTAATTTAATCTAGCGAACTCACACAGAGAACAAGTTGCTATATAGGAAAGAACAAATAACTGACACAGAGTAAATATAGTGCCTATAAATAATTATTGCTTTTGCATATAGAATATTTGACGCAATTTCCGTTTAGCGGCGGCCTACATTGTGCTATCGAAATTATGTGTTGTAGTATACAAACACAAACCGACAGGCGTTACAATAACTTCCGGTGCGAAATTGCGGAGGATGCAGCCGTCTGCACACTATGCAAGATAACATCCGTAATATCTTGACGATGGGCGGAATTTTCACAACCGCGGAATCTATACTAATATTATAAAGTGGTAACGTTTGTAATTTTGTATGTTTGTAAGTTTGTAAATAAAGGTCTGTCGGGGCTAATCTTCGGTACTACTGATCTGATTTAAAAAATTCTTTCACCAGTAGAATGCTACGTTATCGGTGAGTGTCATAGGCTATATTTTATATTTGTATTGTATATATTAACCGAGTTATCACAGTTTTTGTCGCGCAAGTCGGATCGCAAAAATCTGTTAAATCGGCTTTATGCGCGTACGCTGCCTTAACTATTGAGAATAATTGAAAGCTATGTATGAGGACTTTATGTATCTTAAAAAGTTCTACAAAAAATTACAGCGACAGCATATATCTATCTTTTATATTTTAACAAATATATTACTTTTTGTGTTTTAAAGAATCATTTAATTCATATACTTACGTCATCATTATTCAACTAAACTTAAATCCTTAGTTATATATTTTCGGAGATATTACAAAATTTCTAAAAAGCGGGAATATGCCGCTATGGCGTGTAAATTTAGTTGACCTCCTTCGTATTATTATACGTAATGAATAGGGGTCAGCATTTTGGTACTGACATGCTTTCATGATCGAAACGTTAACGTAAACGATCTTTGTTCAAATATCTATATATGCAGTACACGGAAGAGTTTGTTCGTTTGTTTAAACGAGCTAATCTCTAGATCTGCGTGTCGTAATGTAAAATTATTTTTGTTTATTCTGAAGGCTAGACTAAAGAGTGAAATATACTATTTAATATCAATTTATACCCATCAGCTTGCCATAAATATATATTGTTAATGTTAATGTACTGTAATATCGTACAATGTTTAACAAAAATGTAGATCTTTAGTACACGGGACGGGACGAAGGATATTGCTTGACAGGAAACTATAAAAAATTAAATTGAGAGGGGGAGCGGGGAATGAGCACACTTTATATGAAAGTCTGTCTTTAAAATTAGAAGGGTACCTCAGAGGATTACACCCGGACGAAGTCGCGGGCGACTGCTAGTATTTTATATTATAATAATACTAGCTGACCCGGCAAACGTTTCTTTGCATTGAAAATTAAAAAAAAAGTTATATGAAAATTAGATAGTAGCCGATTCTCAGACCTGCTGAAAATTTTTTAAAATTTAATTTTACAAAAATTTAATTTAATTTTAAAAATACAAAATTTGGTAAAAATCGGTAAAGCCGTTTCGGAGGAGTACGGTAACTAACATTGTGACAGGGAAATTTTATATATTAGATAGATATATGTATATATAAAAAAGTATCTTGCAAAACGTAACGTTTTAAAAGAGCTTAAAGAACTAAGCCATATTTCATATATTCAAATAAATGTTAATAAAGAAAAAATATAATCAATAAATAATAAATAATGGTACAATTGTTTTATTATAATCAAATATTAAATAACGCACACACATAAATTCCAATAACGTTGCAATCAACAAACAATATGAATCGGCCCGGGATTTGAACCCGCTATACGTTATCTGTCTGGCAGGGCGCCAACCGACTGACGGCGATGATTAATAGCTTCGGTTATCTTGTATTTATGAATTTGATAACCAAAAGAAATTGCTTCATTATAGTATATATACTAAAGCCAAACTTGATTGAGAATGCTTGTCAACAAACAAATTAAAAATGGAGGTATAAAATGCAACACATTTAATGCCTAATAAATTTAAAATTATGTTTTGTTATTTTAAAAAATCTTATTTAAGTAATTAATTGAATATATTAATTAGTTTTAAGCTTACTAATCTAATTTATTGTTAGAATTCGTCATTAACTAGTTAAATAAAAAAAATAGGTGTAAAATGATTACCGATTTCTACCTTCATTTTTAATTTGTTTGTTGACAAGCATTCTCAATCGAGTTTGGCTTTAGTATAGTGGCAGAACATGCAACTGCAGGCAACAATATCCCGGGTTCAAATCTTACAGAAAGAGTGTTAATATGATCGCGAATTTGTTAATACTACTAGATGCGATTTTAATGAGCTTTTTGATATTTAATAAATACATATGTTCCAGTAACAGTTATGTTGTGTAATTTGAATCTTTTTTCCTTGCAATCAAAATTCAAGTTCCTATTAATTTCAAAAACTACTGTATGAATTTTGATGAAACTTCGAAAAGTAATATAGCTAACATATATATAGGCCATATCTTACTCTACGGGAACGATAACT
Organism: Mycalesis mineus; assembly: GCA_034621355.1. Classification (NCBI taxonomy): domain Eukaryota; kingdom Metazoa; phylum Arthropoda; class Insecta; order Lepidoptera; family Nymphalidae; genus Mycalesis; species Mycalesis mineus. The sequence goes on from CM067882.1 coordinate 21,957,514, forward strand.
AAGCGAGTGAAACCGCGGGCGTCCTCTAGTACAGCATATTTTATAGATTGGAGTAATCTCAAGACACAGACGTTACTAAAATGTACGTCAAAAATTTTAACAAAAAATAGAAGTGACTCAAAATGCACTAAAAAGTAAAAAATAACTGTGTCATTTAGTTGCTTTAATTTACTTAAGCATATCTATGAAGTCGGAGCCAGCCAAGTTTAAGGAACATTTATTTAACGTAGTAAAGCAGTTTGTGGGTTCTAGGTAACGTCCTTAAAGTAGAAACCTTGGCTGGCACCGACTCCTAGATATGCTTAAGTAAACTAAAGCAACTAAATGACACGGTTATTTTATACTTTTTAGTGCGTTTTGTGTCGGTTCTATTATTTGTTAAAAAATTTCATTTCTTACTTTTTATTTTTAGTGATTTATCGTCACGTAACGTACTCGTACTACTGTCATAGTATATTATACGGCACTAGTAGCCAAAAAGCTACCGATACTGAGACAAAAACCGAAATCGCTGTAAGCGTTCCTCCAAAATTTGAAGAGTTCCTTCAATTTCCCCAGGATATCATCATCAGATCCTAACATGATGACAATGGAACCACCTTGGATGTGTGCCCTTTCTAATAAAAAAAAGAATTATCAAAATCGGACAACTGTAAAAAGTTATGCGTGGTCATACATAAAAAAATATATATACGTGTCGAATTGAGAACCTCTTCCGTTTTTTTTCGTCCGTTAAAAACGGCAACCGGCTGCCGACTAGTTCATGTGTGTTATTATATATGAATAGACCTCACTTCACCGTTTATTTAAGAAAATAGAGATATAAGTATTTATTATTAAAACTACAAAAAAGTAATGTATAAATAAAGCCACATAATCCATTATAAATAAATACAAAGCGTAGTAACAGTACGGCAGCGATCGAGAATAGAATGCACAACATTGGGAACCTTGACCGAGTTCAATGTAAGTATGATCTCACTGTGACCTCACGGCTTTATTGTATCTTTTACATATTTAACATGCGCGTCTAAAGTGTATATTTTGTACGCTAATCCAAATACAAATTGTTTTAAGCTATTGCTTAGTTTATATCGCAGGCCTTGAGCGTGGAGACCGAATCCAGAAATTCCGTAACGAAAAAACCTAACACCCCCTGAATATCAAAAACATAATATCAGAAGCACAATTTCGGCACCGACGTCATCGGGATCGTGGCCTAGCGGTAAGTGCCCGGATTGCCAGAGAGACGCGGGTTCGAATCCCGTCGGTTCCGCAATTATTTTTTTAAGCGTGATATTTCAAAAAATCATTGAAAGTTCTAGTATTTATCGACAGATGGAAAACTAATTAACAAAAAATAGAACCGACTCAAAACGCACTAAAAAGTAAAAAATAACTGTGTCATTTAGTTGCTTTAATTTACTTAAGCATATCTATGAAATCGGTGCCAGCCAAGTTTAAGGAACATTTATTTTACGTAGTAAAGCAGTTTGTGGGTTCTAGCTAATGTTCTTAAAGTAGAAACCTTGGTTGGCACCGACGCTATTTTTTACTTTTTAGTGCGTTTTGAGTCGATTTTATTTTTTGTTAAAAAATTTTTTATTTATATTTAGTGATTTATCGCCACGTAACGTACTCGTACTATACTGTCATAGTATATTAATGTAACGTAAACTAACAAAAATGGAAATCCCCGCAAGTGTGTCTATAAAATTTGAAGGGTTCCTTTAATTTTCCCAGGATATCATCATCCAATCCTAACATGATGACAATGGGGCCACCTTGGAAGTATGCCCTTTCTAATAAAAAAAAAGAATTATCAAAATCGGACAACTCTATAAAAAGTTATGCGTGCTCATAGATAAAAAAGTATATTACGAAGGGTCGTCACGAAGCTAAGTAACTGGCGCCTGGGATCTTGATTTATTACGGGACAAACATTTAAAAAAATCCTTGTAATTGCACTGGGGTCTGAACCCTTGAAACCACCAAAGGCACTACGGTTCAAACTCTCCATATTTGTACCTAGCATTGAGGTAGGAGCTTAAAACAAACTTAGTTAAGTATTATAAAATGACCCAGGTTTGACTATAAGAGTCCATATGCTTATAGAAGAAAGAGAATATAAATGCTATACGGTCAGCTTATGCAAACCAATGTTGCCAGCATATTGGCCTTGGTTGCTCTGCGGAGTGCCTTTTGCTTGACCCCGGCTGTAATACGGCATGCGAGAGAATAGATGAACGGAAAAAGAGAAAATGTTATTAGTTAGTAACCATTGACATATTAATACTATGGACTTCGGGTCTAATGCAAAATTTACGTCTAAAGTGTCCCAAGATATTTTATACACACTAGGATGTATTTATGTTTTTATACACAAAATAACATTGTAATGTATGTCTTATCGTATTGTTATACAGTCTAATTTGCAACGGTCTAATTGCATGCAATAAGTAATCAGCTTCGACTGACGGTTGCCATGGCAGCCTTTTTTTGACATGACAGCTTCTCGTGAAAATAGAACAACATAAATGGTGTGGAGTCGGTAGCTTTTAAATTTTTTTGGCATCTTATATTTATATATTATATTTACAGCAAATTTTAATTTATATTTACATATCCCTGACCTCTATATGCTGAGATAAATCTTGTACCAAATAATAATTGTTGTAATTATCTTGTATAAAATAATATCTAGTTATAATAATAATTGATTACAAACCAAATCCACTGATGTACAAAATGATATGTCACTCGACATAGTTCTTTACTTTGAAATTTTAAGTTCTCGATATTTTCCTCTTTTTAATTAAACTGAAAATATATTTTTTTACTTCACTGACGTTAGATCACTTTTTTAAATAACTGTTCCTAATTTCATGTAGATAATTCTTATAGTTATCAAATTAATATACTATTATGGTAAAAGTTATTTGATTAATATTCATGACATAAAAAATAAAAGTTGACATAAAAAATAAAAATTTTTGAATTGAAAATAATCAAATTATTTTCATTCAAAAATTAAGTAATTAAATAATTCAAATGTTAAACAACAAAATAACTCTATGCAGTCGTTGTTCTAAAACATTCTATTGCTCACGGCAGATCCGAACTAAATGTGGTTAATTAGATAAATATATTGCACTCCTTCTATCCTATACGCGGGTAGCGTATGGGAAAAGGACAGATAGATACTTTTGTTCATTTTGGTTGGTTATGCAATTCGTTTCTATAGTTTATTAAAATTTTAATAAATTAGCCTGTTTCTAAGCAAAATAATACTTTAAAATCATCAGTAAATATTTACTTACTGAAAATATGGTACACCGTCTTCTTTTCTCACCTTACTCGGGTAGTTCTTACAAGTTTTTTATAACACATTACGGCATTATTGACGTGTATTCTGTCAGTCAGCTAATATGAGACTGAATTGCGATTGGAAGTCATTTCGCGTTTTGGCTTACTTTTGGTTCGGACACTTTTTATCGCTGACCCGAAGTCCATAGTATTAATATGTCAATGTTAGTAACACAAGGTAGGTCACATACTCGTACGCATAGATTAATCATGAGTGCAATAAATAAACCATTACCGAGGTCATACATACTCGTATGATGTCATATGGGGCGGTCGGACACGGTGCGGTCACGACTGTATTATAAGCGCCTTTAACGCAATTATTGTAATGGGAAATCGTATTAATGTTAAGTGTTTTAACTGGATTTAGGTGCCAAATTAAAAAAAACACAAAAAATTTTGATGAACAACATTAGTTACTATTGCGTCATAGTAACGGGATTTACGTTATGGTAAATACGTTGAATTATTAATATACTCCATAAGTTCAAAAAAATAGAGGTTTTATAAACACTACCATAATTAAATTGGCTTTTATATTGGCTTCACGACTCTCCCTAAGTCTCGTACGGCTTTGCCTTTCTTTAATCTTAACTCGAAAATGTTTTGATGGCCTTTATTTGGCCAAGTATTAAATTACACTGTTGAATTAGCACATTGAAATGCAGTAGATATACCGAAGCAGCAGCAGTGTCAGACACCTCTCTCCTATCTCGTCTACCGACAGAGCCCGAAACGTATTTAAAGTTGTCTGAGCGGGCATCAGTCATTACTCTCCAATACATATTCATGCATGTTGTAATCGTTATACGCGCCAAGTTTTTAAGTGCAGTTCATATATCACTTATAACATCATAGCCAGACTCATATCATAACTCGCCTCTCGTCTGGCCGGCAGAGCCCGCAGTGTGAAGTAGTCTGAGCGGGCATCATTCATTACTCCCTGATACATATTCATACATGACGTAATCCTTATACGCGCTAAACTATTTATCTGCATTAGGTATAATGTGTTAGTCGTAGTATTAGTGACAGATTTTCATCTACTGGTAGAGCCCGCAGCATGGAATAGTCTGAGCGGGCATCATTCATTACTCCCTGATACATATTCATGCATGACTAAGGTTATATGCGCTAAACTATTTATCTGCATTAGATATAATGTGTTAGTCGTAGTATCAGTGACAGACTCTCATATACTAGTAGAGCCCGCAGCATGGAATAGTCTGAGCGAGCATCATTCATTACTCCCTGATACATATTCATGCATGACGTAATCGTTATATGCGCTAAACTATTTATCTGCATTAGATATAATGTGTTAGTCGTAGTATCAGTGACAGATTTTCATATACCGGTAGAGCCCGCAGCATGGAATAGTCTGAGTGGACAACAGTCATTACTCCCTGATACATATTCATGCATGACGTAATCGTTATATGCGCTAAACTATTTATCTGCATAAGATATAATGTGTTAGTCGTAGTATCAGTGACAGATTTTCATCTACCGGTAGAGCCCGCAGCATGGAATAGTCTGAGTGGACAACAGTCATTACTCCCTGATACATATTCATGCATGACGTAATCGTTATATGCGCTAAACTATTTATCTGCATAAGATATAATGTGTTAGTCGTAGTATCAGTGACAGATTTTCATCTACCGGTAGAGCCCGCAGCATGGAATAGTCTGAGTGGACAACAGTCATTACTCCCTGATACATATTCATGCATGACGTAATCGTTATATGCGCTAAACTATTTATCTGCATAAGATATAATGTGTTAGTCGTAGTATCAGTGACAGATTTTCATCTACCGGTAGAGCCCGCAGCATGGAATAGTCTGAGTGGACAACAGTCATTACTCCCTGATACATATTCATACATGACGTAATCGTTATATGCGCTAAACTATTTATCTGCATAAGATATAATGTGTTAGTCGTAGTATCAGTGACAGATTTTCATCTACCGGTAGAGCCCGCAGCATGGAATAGTCTGAGTGGACAACAGTCATTACTCCCTGATACATATTCATACATGACGTAATCGTTATATGCGCTAAACTATTTATCTGCATAAGATATAATGTGTTAGTCGTAGTATCAGTGACAGATTTTCATCTACCGGTAGAGCCCGCAGCATGGAATAGTCTGATTGGGCAACAGTCATTAGTCCCCGATACATATTCATGTAAAACGTAATCGTTATACGCGCCTATTTTTACATGCGCGGATTACGAGTACATTTACAGTATTAATTAGGCTACACCTAAATGTACCCACATATTTTGACGAATTATTTCCCTAAAGTTTCCGAGTGAACCGCATTGTGCTGGAATATTGTATTTTTTACATCGCAATTGGTCAATATAGAATGTTTCCGGCTGACGGAAAATAAAATTATTTATCGAAACTTCAGTAAATAGCATAGAATAGCGTCTTGAATTTTGCATTCATTTCAATGGATTTATAACAGCAACAGAATTACTGGCGACAAAACTCAATTATAATTAATTACACGTTTTTACACAATCAATCATAAAATTTATTTTCCCGAATGTCTTTAATTTCTAAAACTGTTGAAGTTCTCTTCAAGGTAGTGAGGCAGAACTTGAAAGTCACCCTGGCGACATTTTCAGGCACATTTCACCAATGTCTGTTGCTCGAAGGATTAATAGGTATAGTTTGATTGAAATCGGACATGGAGAAATAAGTTATCTAAATAAAACCATTATCCACGCGCACCGAGTAGACAAGAAGATATTCAAATTTTCAAATTCAAAATCATTTATTTCAAGTAGACTAATTATAAGCACTTTTGAAACGTCAATTTAGACTATTTGTAGTGATTCCACCACCGGCTCGGAAGAAGACTCAACAGTTGCTCTTTTAAAATCATTAATTTTTACAATTCTTCTGAGTTAGTTCCTTTGTATCACGCAAGTTGCTACGAATCGAAACAGGTGGGTTAATTTACTGGCTCTTTGAAGTCGGTCTAAATTACGAATAAAATACAGACACTCACAGCTCAAGAGCTCTACCCCGCAACCGGCAACCCGATCCAGTTATTCCTCCCTTCCTCTCTCACCCCGCAGGGTAGGTACACCGTTATATTTCCACTCAACATCCAAATAAAAAGGGCTGTAACTTTGTATTTCCTAGGGTTGCTAGAAGACACGGGCTTTATCTGTGCGCAATTTATAGATGCAATATTGTAGCCGCCTTGTTGATGCATATACGTTTAGGCCAGTAATTGATTTTATTTATCTAAAGGATATTTTATTATCCAAGGCATAATGGAGAGACGAATATCTTAACATTCCATGTATTCACCGTGTGGGTGCCGGGTCCATCGCGTGGCTGAGAGAAAAACTCCGAACAGAGCCCGAGACTTGTGACACGGGTGTAGGTTTAAGGGTACCCTTAGTGACGCGCGTCAACACTCACCTCCTCTGTTCAAGTTATTCTCCCTGCACAGCCAAATTCGGAAGGACCCTACTAGAGCAGCTTTGGACACTCGTTCCAATATGGAGCTTACTGCACTTCTAGTAAGGCCAAGGTCTTTTAGCAGGTCGTAGAGAGACTTCGCTGGTATACCCCTCGCACCCACTTCTACCGCGTATAAACTAACCACATAGCCACATAGCATTATATATATTTTTATAACGTACGTAAACAGAGTGCATGTAGTACTATTTTTGTTTTTTACAAAATATATCAATGAATATAAATGTTTTTTTATTGAACCCAATATTTCCGTTTCCCCCAAAGCGGTTCGTATAAAGACTGTGTGACTTTTTATTTACTTGTAAATGCGGTAATTATATCAGTCGATTGTACTGGATATACAGCTAATTATATGAAAATAAAATAATCAATGAACATTAAATAACATTAGGTTCTATATAGGTTTAGGTTCTATATCCCAGTAATCTATAATAGCGAACCGAGCCTAACATAACAATTTAGTTAACGGAGTACCAAACTGTAATATTCCTAGCCACGTGAAAAACTACGTGTAAGAAATTAAAATTTATAGAAAAATCCACTCAAAACCGTGACAATCTCGCTGTGCAAATGCACCGGTAGTATTTTCACACAGAACTTGGTCTGCACTTAGCTTTTATGGGGATTACTTTGTAGATTTAACAGTGAAACTATCGTCCTGTAACGTGTTAGCGAATTGTGAGAAAAACAATAAAGTATACATTAACAGTACAATGTTGCTGTGCTCAAATGTTGCTCGCTGCACTTGGTTATTGAAAGCTTTACAAATATCAGAGACATTTAATGACTATCTTACATTAAGTGTTGCCAGTGAATTGTGGTAGCTACATGGATATTATAGAAATTATTACTAGTTTTATGTACATCTATTATCATATTATACTAAAATCGGTATTTTTTAAATCTCGCAACCTAAGGCCTGTGTGCACCAAGATTTCGGTTATCATAACCAACGGTTAACATACGCTAAACGTAAAATTTACTGTTCACCACAACCCGTACACCGGTTAAAGACGTAAGCTCGGTTAAGATAACCGCCCTGTTTACGTCCTTAACCATCGTACGGGTTTATTATAAATAGTAGATTTATAGTAAAGTTATGTTAACCGTTGGTTATAATAACCGAAATTTTGGTGCACACAGGCATTAGTCTGTCAAGTACAAATATTTACAGATCGGTAAAACAATCCATAAAATGTTTAAAAACTAAACAAAATCGTTTCGTTTTTGGGAATCGGTTAAAAGTACCGATAAAATGTTATTCAACTACTTCAATTGTCAAAATAATCGAAATGTTGTGAACCTGCACCTTCCTGGCAGCCAGGTTACAGTTTACTTAAGCAGGGGTGCCAACCTGACCGTAACGGTACTTCCGATTTTTAGTAACATTCTCACACACAAAGAAACAAAAATGCAACGCAATTAACGTACTTAGTACGTAGGACATCGGTTAATGGGAAAATCGTACGTAATATTGAGATTAATTAAATACAAATAACTACTGGAACGATCTTTACACCATTCAGTAGATACACTATGTAAAAATTTTTTAACAAAAAATAGAACCGACTCAAAACGCACTAAAAAGTAAAAACTAACTGTGTCATTTAGTTGCTTTAATTTACTTAAGCATATCTATGAAGTCGGTGCCAGCAAGTTTAAGGAACATTTATTTAAGGTAGTAAAGCAGTTTGTGGGTTCTAGGTAATGTTCTTAAAGTAGAAACCTTGGCTGGCACCGACTCCTAGATATGCTTAAGTAAACTAATGCAACTATATGACACAGTTATTTTTTACTTTTTAATGCGTTTTAAGTCGGTTCTATTTTTTGTTAAAAATTTTTATTTCTTAATTTTTAGTGATTTATCTCTACGTAACGTACTTGTACTATACTGTCATACTATACTATACCGCATACTATATATGTAGCAAAAAAGCTACCGATACTAACACAAAAACCGAAATCACTGCAAGTGTGCCTATACAATTTGAAGAGTTCCTTCAATTTTCCTAGGATATCATCATCAGATCCTAACATGATGACAATGGGACCACCTTGGAAGTGTGTCCTTTCTAATAAAAAAAGAATTATCAAAATCGGACAACTCTGTAAAAAGTTATGCGTGGTCATACATAAAAAAAATATATACGTGTCGAATTGAGAACCTCCTCTGTTTTTTTCGTCGGTTAAAAATAGTAGGAGTCCAACGTGTACTATCTGTTCGCCAATAGGCAATTTTCCTTATTAGGTGGATCACAATTCGTTTTAAAGTGGCAATCAACTGACAGGAAATATATCAACTCAAACAACGAAGCCATACTCTTCGGGAGTTATTATGAATAATTGATTTATTTGGGTTTCATAAGCGAAAAATCGACAAATCCGAGCGACAGTAGCATAAGAAATACAACAAACAACCTTTTACGTACATTTTGTTCTGAAATAGTTTTCAAGGGATGTAGGTTCTACAATGCATATTATGTTAAATTATTAGCTGAATTTCTCTTTTTAACGAAAAAAAACGGAGGAGGTTCTCAATTCGACATGTATATATTTTATTTTTATATATATATAGTGTGATTGATACATATACATTACATACATTCATACAATGTATGACCACACATAACTTTTTACAGAGTTGTCTGATTTTGATAATTCTTTTTTTATTAGAAAGGGCATACTTCCAAGGTGGTCCCATTTTCATCATGTTAGGATCTGATGATGATATCCTGGGGAAATTGAAGGAACTCTTCAAATTTTAGAGGTACGTTTACAGCGATTTCGGTTTTTATCTCGGTATCGGTAGCCTTTTGGCTACTAGTGCTGTATAATATACTATGACAGTATACTACGAGTACGTTACGTAGCGATAAATCACTAAAAAGTAACAAATAAAATTTTTTAACAAAAAATAGAACCGACTCAAAACGCACTAAAAAGTAAAAAATAACTGTCATTTAGTTGCTTTAATTTACTTAAGCATATCTAGTAGCCGGTGCCAGCCAAGGTTTCTATTTTAAGGACGTTACCTAGAACCCATAAACTGATTTATTACGTAAAATAAATGTTCCTTACACTTGGCTGGCACCGACTCCTAGATATGCTTAAGTAAATTAAAGCAACTAAATTACACAGTTATTTTTTACTTTTTAGTGCGTTTTGAGTCGGTTCTATTTTTGTTAAAAAAATTTTTACAGTATGACAAAATAATCCAGTAATTCTTCATTGATCATCCGTCAGGGCCTCATTAATATTAGTATCAGGATCAACACCAAACATAACTTCTACATCACAATATATATACTCAGCTATATTTATCACCGTACACTAGTATTGTAAGAGTACATCTGTACCGTGTGCTATTCGAGGCGGCGTGTCCCCCCCCTGCCTCAATCTACCTCCCCCCTCATTATGCAACCTCCATTCTTGCACGGCGGTGGTGAACTCTGTTTTTATTATGTTTTAATCATGTCGCAGCGAGCTTGTAATTATATCCCTTTATGAAAGCTGCCGTGTTTTAGTGAGAATTGCAACTATGTAGGGTTCGCTCACACCAGTTTTTTTTTATTACAAAACACCGAGGAGTTATTACATTTTTGTGTATGTACACGTATATATATATACATATATTGCTAGCAACATGGAATACTGCGCTTCAAACAGCTAGAGTCTACGACGATTAGACAAGAATCATTAAAAAAAATAATGTACTCTGCGGCATTTTTGGCTTATATAAAAGGACGGTTTATTAAATTGCGGACATTATCAATTCCAGATCTAGCATAGGCAGTTATGCTGCCTCAATAATATTATAAAATTAATTAGATTAGTGTTTAAGGAAATATTGTTTCATTTTGATTTGATTTAAGAATGTTTGTAATAAAAATGTGTTGATATTTTGATTAATGTGGTTTTCCTGCTCGTGCCTTTTAACCCCATCTGATGATGTTTCTAAAAATGTATATATGTCTCGCCCGCTCTGTAATTTAACGGGAATCCAAACTTTATTCCCCTATTTGTTTTTATCAGAAGAAGCAGATAGCCCACCTGTTGTTAATTTAAAAACCTTCGCCTGTAACAGAACAATATCTCATCGGGAACGTAAACCATCCTATTATGAACATAGCTGTAATTCACCAGCGACCATACCCAAAGCAAAACTAAATGTAGCAGTGGTAATCGACGGCATAAACTAGCATTGAGGATTAACCTAATTTTGCATAAGAACTCTATCACAAAAGAGTTTTTTTTTCATTCAATGGCTTTTTTTTATTTTTATTTTTTTATCGACTACAAGTTGGCCCTTGACTGCTATCACACCTGATGTTAAGTGATGATGCAGTCTAAGATGGAAACGGGCTAACTTGTTAGGAGTGGGACGAAAATTCACACCCCTTTCGGTTTCTACACGACATCGTACCGGAACGCTGAATCGCTTGGCGATACGTCTTTGTCGGTAGGGTGGTAACTAGCCACGGCGAAAGCCTCCCACCAGCCAGACCAAGACAAATTAAGAAAAATCTCAATCTGCCCCGCCGGGAATCGAACCCAGGACCTCCGTCTTATAAATCCACCGCGCATACCATTGCGCCACGGAGGTCGTCAAAATCACACTTGGAGGTAAGACGTAAGTGATGATGAAATTTAAGATAGGAGCGGGCATACTTGTTAGGAGTAGGGTGAAATTCGGACATTTTCCGATTTCTACACGAAATTATACCGAAACGCGAAATTAAGAAAATATCAATCGGTGCGCCATGGGGAGCCGCCATAGTACCTACTGCAATATTTTCGAATTTATGAGAGACTTCCATGGGAACTGCTGGTCTCCGATAAAGAAGGAGGCCTGATCCTGCTAGACTATTAAAATATTCGATGAAAACCAAATCAAAGTAGTATTCACATCAATCGGTAACAAGCAGCGCATAGGTAAAGCGGCCGAATCCCGAAGACGCGCCGTCTCACCATACATTATTCATAAGGTCGGGTCACCTCGTACGTAGGTATCAGTGCGCTCGAAACGTCGAGAACATTTCGCGTTTCATCCTTCCATTCCGCGAAGTGGATGTAACCTGATTACGTCCATCTCGTAGCGTAGCGTATTGAGGTCTTTGCACAAGTGACAGAACGGTGACGGTGGTCGTGGCGCAGGGCTATTCGTGGTAGATTTAAGGGCTAACGCTAAAACTCGCGCGGGTGCACGCTCGCGCGTGTATAATGAAAAATATTATGGACAGCGCAGGCGCGTGCGACGGAGCGCGGGCGCGGTTGGCGGATTGACACCCGCGCGGCGGGCGGCGGGTACACAGTGCGGGCGCCTGCAACGGGCACACGCGAGCGGGTTTGTTGCTACAAATCAGACAGGCGCCGCTAGATGCTACGGTCACACGCGTCGGAAGCTAGGTACAATCATGAACATCGATACAAAGCGCGTAATAATTGAGGTGCAATTTCGGCCAGTATTATGTGGTATGGCGAATGAATTATAAAATTCTCCGCTGAGTAACCTACTTGTCAAGAACGGGTTATGCAGTCGACGTTTTTTCCGTTGACGTCTTTTTGCCAAATAATAAATTAGTAAATAATCCATGGTAATCTACTCGACACAACTGTACACGCTCGACTGTACTAGCAGCGCTAACTGAGACGGGTGCACGCGACGGGTGCCCGCTCGCGGATTTGTGGCCAGCGGCGGTCGCCCGCCGCGTGCGCCCGCGCCCGCACCCGCGCGAGTTTTAGCGTTAGCCCTAAAGGTCGGAGTAGTTTCGATACCTGAATGAGCTGATGGAAATTTTCTTAATTGGTGCAGATGGCTGGAGGGAAGCGTTTACGTACCGCCAAGTGATTAAGCGTTCCGGTATTTGTACTATTATGCAATCTGTGGTTCCGGTACTATGTCATGCAGAAACCGATAGGGGTGTGAATTTCATCTACTCCTAACAAGTTAGCCTTCTTGCATCTTTGACTGCATTATCATTGCATAAAAGAAGATGTGTCTCATGCTATCGATCTCATGCTATCTTTCACCAGTAGAATGCTACGTTATCGGTGAGTGTTATAGGCTATATTTTATATTTGTATTGTATATATTACCCGAGTTATCACAGTTTTTGTCGCGAGAGTCGGACAGTGAAATTTATTAAATTTAGCTTTATGCGCGTACGCTGGCTTAGATATTGGATATAATTGAAAACATTGTATGAAAACTTTATGCAATTTAAAAAGTTCTACAAAAAAGTCCGCGATAGCATATCATATATCTATATTTTATATTTTGGCAGATATATGACATTTTGCCTTTTAAAAAATCATTTAATTCATATGCTTACGTTTACATCATTATTTATACAACTAAACTTAAATCCTTATCAAAATAAATTATTTGATAATCACAAGGATATTATAGAGATAAGATTTGCCTTTTACAGTACGTTAATTAGTTATATAGTTTCGGAGATATTACAAAATTTCTAAAAAGTTCATTATCATTTAGCATCTGGTGTGATTGCATAAAAGAAGATGTGTCTTATGCTATCGATCGCAAACGTCAGAATAGACAAAAATATAAAAGACTTATCCGCCCGATGTAAAAAGACCCTTAGTAGTAGTAGCCGACCGAACTGACGGCAAAGCATCACAGACTAGACTTTTCAAAAGCCCTTGTAAAATAAGCCTACCTGAAACAAATTTGTATTTCCTAAAAAGCGTAATAATTTTCCGAGATAGGAATTTTAACTATATGAAAGCAACTTAAATTAATTTATTTCAACCTACACAAGTACTTTTGCCGATTGCCTCGTTAGTCTAGTGGTTAGCCTATGTGGCTTCGATCACGAGGTCCTGGGTTCGATTCCTGAGTCGGATCACGGAATATTTCTGAGCTTTTTCATTCTTCTATGAAATGTTCAGTACATTCCAAACTCGGAAGTCTGGAAGTTAGTGGTGTTACACCCCCGTGCCTCAGAGAGCACGTTAAGCCGTCGGTTCCGATCACTATCATCAACATCTGATAGTGATCGTTAATAAATAAAACATTATCACCCTAAGCCCGCCAACCCGCACTGGAGCAGCGTGGTGGGTGTACGCTCCATATCCCCTCCAATAAGGAAGGAGGCCTGGCCCTGTAGTGGGCCGTTAATAGGCTGATAATGATGATGATGATGAAGCACTTTTGAAAAGGTATATATTTGTCTGGCAGATGATATTGAAAAGAGCCCAAAGAAATTAACAGTTGATGTTTTAAAATGAGTTACAGTTCATAATTTACAATTTTACAGTTTATATCAACCAGCCTTGTGCATAGTAAAAGCCGATTTCTTTTATGAATATTTATTTTTCAACGTTCAATATTTAATCTTGAAAAAATTTTTTATTAAGAGGATCTAATGTGACTACTACTTGTGCTTTATTACCCGACTGCGTCAGAAGGAGGGTTATGTTTTTCGAGCGTATGTATGTATTTATGTCCATTTCTTCGGCACGCGCTACAGCCTAAACGGCTGAACGAATTTTGACTTGTGAGGTTTCGTTGAATTTGTCAAAATTGTGGAAGTGACATAGGATACATTTTCAAAATGGTGGCTGTAAATGGGGGAAAAAAAAGGAGGGATGTGTGTATTTTTTTCTATCTTAGCAATATGGGTACCAATTGAAAGGTCGTAAAAAGACCATTTCAAAAATATAAATATCATATATCATGTTTATATTACTGTTTTAACACGCAATGTTAAAAAGTGTACCAAGTGTACCGTCTCATTTCTATGAACTGGATGGATATGAACTGAAAAGAGAAAAACAAGGATCACTATATCTATATAAAATTCTAAATACTTTATGGTGCTGCAGGCGGGGACAAACGTGGTTTTGGTAGGTCTTTCTTTCCCAGGTAGTAAATAATTTTATACAGATATAGTGATCCTTGTTTTTCTCTTTTCAGTTCATAACTTCTAAGCAGTCGGGTTTTTTGTTTTTATAATATTCCCTTTATCCGTCCAACTAGGCAAATAATTCAACTTTGAGTGGGTACGACAATAGTCAAACAGGCAGCACTCAAACCCTGGACCTTTCTTCTTCCATTATACCGTCCTCTTAACCGTGGAACTAATGAGGTTTTAATTTAAAGTGAGGTGAAAATTAAATATTTTTCGTGGCAAAGTTAGAGTTACGGAAATATAAGAATTATAAGATAAATTTTTTAATTTTTTAATTGACTTAAATGTTTAATTAATATGTAACAGACAATTAAATACTGGAATAAAATCTAATAAAATTTTCTTTTACTTAAGTCACCTTGGTTTAATTTTTTTATTTTTTAAATTAATATTAAATACCGACGTTCGAATTAGCAAATTATCTAACTCCATTTTAGAGAATCTTTTATTTGTACGAAAAAAACAATTACTTCAAAATTTATTATCATTTTAAAGAACCATTTAATATCATTAATATCTAATAGAGATGTAATATTTAAGTTTGAATCATTCAAATAATTTGTAATTCGATTATTGCTTCATCAAAATGTTAAAAAAATCACCCTCTAAAAAATAAGGAGATAGACAAATTGCTAACTAGACCGTCGATATATCAAATCAATATTAATTTTTTGTTGCAATTTTTAAATTTGTCATTTTGAAAAAAATTACATATTTTTTGGAGTATTTATTATAAGTCGTCTCTATTACTCCCCGGTGGTTGAGAACACTAACGTTCGACGCATGCGCAATGGCTTAAAAGCGCCGCACAGCCGGCAATCGCTGTCCTCGTCTGACAAATGATGTTACGCGCTAACTCTCTTTCACTCTACCTTGAATATTTATTATCTTTAACAACCAGTAACCCTTATTTGCGGCCAGATTTAATTAAGCAACTTTATATGATAATTAATAGAAAAAAATTAGCTTCAATTTGGCATATAATTAATGAAAATAGGTTATAAACGTATAAATTTATCGAAATCATACCTGTTTACACCTGGCTGCAAAGAGGTGCGGCCAGGTGCGCAACGGCAACCGTGATTTTTTAGAATCTTCATATTAATTACCGTGATGTAGACGTTATTTTATTTAAAAAATAAATAAACGAAATTTTTTACCAAAAATCAATTAAAAATAATTTAATTAAAAATAATGGCGGCCAAATTTTGATAGGCACCCTAGTAAATATATATTCTATCAATTATAAATAAACATAAAAATTTGGTTTTAAACAAAAAGTCGATGAGCACACCAATCCCGCAGCGGGATCTTAGACCATGAGGTTTTATTTTAAAGTGAGGTGAAAATTAAATATTTTTCGTGGCAAAGAGTCATCAAGCGATCGTTGGCTGAGCATAGGGCAAATAACTCAAGTTTGAGTGGGTACGACAACAGTCAAACAGGCAGCACTCAAACCCTGGACCGTTCTTCTTCCATTATACCGTCCTCTTAACCGTGGACCTAATGAGGTTTTAATTTAAAGTGAGGTGAAAATTAAATATTTTTCGTGGCAAAGAGTCATCAAGCGATCGTTGGCTGAGCATAGGGCAAATAACTCAAGTTTGAGTGGGTACGACAATAGTCAAACAAGCAGCACTCAAACCCTGGACCGTTCTTCCATTATACCGTCCTCTTAACCGTGGAACTAATGAGGTTTTAATTTAAAGTGAGGTGAAAATTAAATATTTTTCGTGGCAAAGAGTCATCAAGCGATCGTTGGCTGGGCATAGGACATTGCTGACCTCGCGTGCTGCATGCTAGCCGAGCTGGGCTTGGGAGTGCTTTCCGTGGAATACTATAACAGCTTTTTTTCAACATTTATGCTGAATAATTGCTTTTACATACTATTGTGTAGTTATTTCAAGTTATTTTCGAGGGTTATAAATTGTAAAAGAATTGTTTTTGAGACAGTTGGAAAATACGAAGAGAATTTCTAATTTTATTAAGAGCTTTGGAATTTGGAAATTGCTAATATATCGCTAGTAATCGCTTCCAGCCGGGGTTTTTCCTGGGAATTTTAATATGGGGGTTATTAAGGGGGGTATTAACTCTTTCCTCCAAGGCCGGCAACGCACTAGCAATGCTTTTGGTCTTGCAAATGTTTATGGGCGGCGGTAATCGACGACCTCCGTGGCGCAGTGGTATGCGCGGTAGATTTATAAGGCGGAGGTCCTGGGTTCGATTCCCGGCGGGGCAGATTGAGATTTTTCTTAATTTGTCTTAGTCTGGCTGGTGGGAGGCTTTCGCCGTGGCTAGTTACCATCCTACCGACAAAGACGTATCGCCAAGGGATTTAGCGTTCCGGTACGATGTCGTGTAGAAACCGAAAGGGGTGTGGATTTCATCCTACTCCTAACAAGTTAGCCCGCTTCCATCTTAGACTGCATCATCATCACCATTTTTACGCAGTTGCCCGGTGAAAACTCACACTTGCCCCACAGAAATGATTTTGTAATATTGTGAAAGTAGATAGATATTGTTTAGAAATACGATATACAATAGTGAGTGAAGAATATATAATTATTGATTTAGAAGGAGGTGCTTTATTATATTTGGAAAATACGAAGAGGATTTCTAATTTTATTAAGAGCTTTGGATTTGAAATTGCTAATGTACACACCTATGTCCGCTGGGTGAGACAACACAGAGAAAATGGAAACAAGTTGCATAAAGTTAAAAGACAAGGTGAGATACAAGGAAATACGCAAAAAAAAACGAAAGTTACCGATGCCTTATTATACTCCCTTAAAAGAAAGTGGCAATGGGAAGGTCACGTGGCCAGATGCAAGGACAGCAGGTGGACTGTAAGAGTGCTGAATTGGGCTGGACCAAATGGCACAAGAGCAAGAGGTCGCCCAGCTGCTAGATGGATAGATGACATAGAAGCGACTGCGGGCAAGGAGTGGCCAGCTGTGGCCAAAAACAGGGTTAAGTGGAAATCCTTGAAGGAGGCTTCTACTCTTAGGGGGTCCATATAAAAAAAAAACAATTTAAAATTTAATCATTTTGTATTACTTTTTATGTGGAATTAAATAAAGCTATTATTATTATTAGTCTACATTAAATATACTCTCACGCCCGGAAACACAATAACTGAGTCATTTAGTAGCTTTAATTTACTTAAGCATATCTAAATCGGTGCGGTCAAAATTTTTATTTCTTACGTTTTAGTGATTTATTGCTACGTAACGTACTATACTCTCATAGTATATTACACTTGTAGCCAAAAAGCTACCGATACTTACACTAAAACCGAAATCGCTGCAAGTGTGCCCCAAAAATTTGAAGAGTTCCTTCAATTTTCCTATTTTATCGTCATCAGATCCTAACATGATGACAATGGGACCACCTAGGAAGTGTGCCCTTTCTAATAAAAAAAGAATTATCAAAATCGGAAGACTGTATACTTATGTGTAGTCATACAAAAAAAAATTCGTCGGTTAATAAACTAGAACCTAGAGTTAGGCTATAAAGGTTGCCAAAAAACGCGACGTTTGGAAAATCTTACAAGTCTTTGTCCAGCTGCAGTTGATCATCAATCGCCTGATGAAGCCAAAGAAGGTGATGTATATGCTCTTACAGGATACCTATCTTCAATAGTTGACGTCGGTCAGCTAATGTTGCTAGCCTAATATTATAGCATCACAGCGGGGCAGCGCAGTGGCCACACCCACGCATTCCCAGTGGTGACCCAATTGGCGCGCGTCTCGGTAAACTCAGGCTTAATTAGTGCTACTCAGCCTCGATATTTTAGTTTGCTACCCACATTTATTTGCGCTGCTCACATTTTTTCATGCCAATCAAAACATTAATTCAAAATGGTCAAAGTTGAAATAGTTCGTTAATTTCCTACCTATATTTAAAAGCAGTGCGACATTTTTGTATGTTACTCAAAATATTCGTGAAAGTTGAGTGTTTGTCGTACATGATGTTAGCTAAGCATTTAAAGATCTGTAAATGATTTTTCATCGTGGTCTGTGACTTTTCATCGTGGAAGGGTTATAATTAATATTAATTATGATTTCATTTTGGTATGAAAACTACGAGTACGTTCTTATATTTAAAAAAAAATTGAAATAAATAAATACGAGCAGATATCTTCACAAATTTACGTTACTGAGTGACGTAAATTTGTGAATACGCCAGGACACACACGGCTAAGCATTCTAGCCAAATTAGCCACAAAGAGCGTACAAGTTTACTAGATATTTTGTTTCTTTTTAAGTTGTGAATTTTCCTAGAACAGGTTCCTTTTGTCAGGGCAAGGGTCTGGGATTTCCTTTGCAATTTATGGGTACGTATCTTTAAAACAAGAGTAAAATTTTTAGACATGCGAGTATCATCTTGAACCTTATCACTCTTATTAATAAAAAACGCTTAATCTACTCATCGTCCTTCGTTACACCAGTACTAGTAACTATCAGAGAAACGAAGTATTATCAGCGTTAAAAGATCGTTATTAATAAATATGGAGTTACTTCCGACTTATGACACTTCTTAAACCGGTATTAAGGCGTGCAATATGGCAACCCACATTTTTTAAAAGTAAAAAGAGTGAGTCTATCAATGGATATGGAATGAATTTAAAGTTTTATTCAATTACCCTATTTTATCTGTGGTTATGACATAAAAATATTTTTGACAACTAGTTTCAACTTAAAGTAGTGTTCTGTGATGTTCTGCGATTTATGATTTCCTTATTTTGATTAACAATTTACATAGGTTTATAATTTAAAATTTATTATATATTTATACAATTAGTCTATTATTATTATATATATTAACAATGAGTGATATGCGTATTCGTTCCGTTAACTTTTATCTGTGGTGGTATGAAATCACCTCTGGAATCTCCAACTAAATCGTTTTTGATCATGTCCATTACAAAAACTGCAGTTTCTTTATGGAATCGATATTTTCTTTTAAAATCGGCTTCTTGCAGTCTTCAAACGGACTGAAGCGTATTTTGTATAGTTTGACGCGTCTACCTAATACACTTCAGTTTCATATATTATTATTTTATTTATCGCCCTCGCCCATTATCGATAATCGTCGATATAATAATCCCTGTCCATCTTTTTATATGAATTTTGAATTTAGTTAAGTTTTACTATAAGCAACCACAACACATCGAGACAAATCGTCAAAAACTGCAATTATGTCAACTACTCATTCGTTAAACCATGTAGCACCAATGATTAAAATTTATTACAGTAGTAGAGAGTGACTGGCTTACTCGTTCTTTTCTCTGCGTTTATTAATACAAAATTTTGTTAGTTGAGATTAAAAACATGTATTAAAGTTAGTTTCGTTCTAGTCTACGTTTATTAATAGGGCTGTATCTATTGTTACTATCAGGTGAGATGTTAGTTAAATGTAAGTCTTTATAGAAATATATTTTTGTTGATGAAATCAATCAAAGGTTTCCACCTGTGGCCAGCACGTCTCTGATCGATCAGCAGGCCGCCATACGCCGTCAGTCGTCACCTCCGGTCGCATGCCGCTTTCCGGGTCACTGACACGCATGTGTGACTCGATGGCGTCGGCCACATTATTCTATGGCGCTTTTTACACACAACTAATTATACATCCGCAATAATATTGCACGCTAATTCTATTTCGAAAACTCTATTTGTTACGGTTTAGCGCAAAAACAGCTCAAGCGTTTTGAACGAATTTTGTTAGCGAATGAATTCACTGTGTATGTTCTCATTTAATTTTGCATTGAGATTTTTTTATATTGAATGGCGCTTTACGAAAGTAGCAGCTGGCTGATAGTAGAACACCAAAGCCCATAACAGAAGACTAGGGCACAGCGTTAATGTGCGCGTTGCTGCGTGTAGTATGATGATCTCCGTGGCGCAGTGGTATGCGCGGTGGATTTATAAGACGGAGATCCTGGGTTCGATTCTCGGCGGGGCTGATTGAGATTTTTCTTTATTTTATCTAGGTCTGGCTGGTGGGATGGATGTTTTTACAATGACTTTGAGATATCACGCTACAGACAAAGACGTACCGCCAAGCGATTTAGCGTTCCGATACGATGTCGTGTAAAAACCGAAAGGAAGTTGAATTAATCCAAATGCTAAATAGTTAACCGCTTCCAGTTTCGAGTGCTCATCACTTAATATTAAGTGTGATACAGAAGCAACTTCTAGTCGGAAAAAAAAAAAGAACACCAAGGCCTATAACAGAAGACTAGGACACAGCCTATTCTGCGTTGCTGCGTGTAGTATGAGAAATAGATGATAAGTGGAATTAGGGTTGCCATCCGTCCGGGTTTCGCCGGATTTGTCCTAGTTTAGAAGGCATCCGAGGAGCGTCCCGGGAAGGTTTCATTCATAATCATCATCATCATCATCATCATTTGTAAACCAGGTTTTTAAAAATTAAATAAATAAAAAATTTGGGCTGCCCGCGAGACACGCACTATGCTCGCACCACACCACGATGAACCAAGTATATTCCGTTCCCCCACCCCTCCCGTCGCGTTCGAAAGTATGCGTTGTGGTAAAGAAACCAGTATATTGAAAAATGGATGAAACCTTTAAAACAATTTGAGAAATTTGATTGGATGTTTTTGCCGAAAATTAATAACAACACAGAGTGGACTCTTATTGAAGACACTGTCCTCTATTTAAAAGATAAAAACATAGACATTGACGACGCAAAATTAATTGACGAGTGGGTGAATTTAAAGGATTTTTGCCAAAACTTAACTGAACAAGATAAGATAATATACATTGAATATTATTAAAAGAGAGATATTTGCGAAACTGACTGCCAACCTTCGCTAGTCGGAGAGGCACTGAAAGAAGAAGAAGAATATTATTAAAAGATCTTGTTGACATGTCCGACTTTCGCACTCTAAAATCCGGTGTTTTCACGCGTCTTGTCCTGTTTTCCAAATTTTAGAGATGGCAACCGTACGTGGAAAGCACCTGTCATTTCTCCGACAACCATACATTACAGATCAAAACAGAGTAACGCTGAATAGCCCGAAATTAAAGTAAATATAATTTGTATAAACAGAAAAAGGAGTTAAACGATCGTCTTCCTAGAAATGGACATAAGTTAGCCATATCAGCTTATCGCCTCCGAAAAATACAAAAATCTTTCGTAGGATTGGGTGTACTCTTCTACAACAAGATGCCCAATTCAGTTTTAGATCTGCCATTGCATAAGTTTAAACAATGCATTAAAACTCACTTACTGAGTCAGGGTTATTATACTATCGATGAATTTTTAAATGACAAAGATGTTCAAAGGCAATTGGATCGGCTTTCAACTTCACACAGGAAGTAAAATAAATAACTTTATGTAACAACACACTTAATATTGTAAAGTTGATAATATTATAAAAAGAGCAACTGTTGTGTTTCTTGCCGGCTCTTCTCAACAGGACCTGCCTTCCGAGCCGGTGCTAGAGTCACTACAAATAGTCCAATTTGACGTTACAAAAGTGCTTGTAATAAGCCTACTTGCAATAAACGATTTTGAATTTGAATTTGACTAATGCTTTTCAAGATGAGCTCCATCATAGCTCTGCTGCTGCTGAGATATGAAAGTGTCATACATCCAGAGCCTAAACAGCGACACAACACAAAAAATATTCTCTCCCATTAGCACACAATACCCATGCATGTACAAGTATAATGTATATTACAGTACAAGAACATATTATTGTCCATTGTAAGCACCGCTCCGCCTATTGTTGTGCGCATCTGTTATCGACACGCCATCATGCAGAGGTTACACGTGCTTCACAGTTATCCGCCATTTTTATCTCCACATTTACATTGAAAGGATAACTAAATAACGTCCTATCCTACATTGGGGCCGAGCACTACACAAATTCCTTTTCCTTGGTAAGTTAGTGCTGATGGAGGATTTGCAAAAGAAACCTTAGAATGAAGATGAAAGTTCATACGAAAAATCTTAATTTTTGAAAAATCACTTGCTATAAAGTTATAGTAAGACGTAACATAGACGAAGTTGCAAGTATGCTCCAATATTTAAGACACGTACTCGTAGACACGAGTACTGTGTAAAAATTTTTAACAAAAAATAGAACCGACTCAAAACACACTAAAAAATAAAAAATAACTGTGTCATTTAGTTGCTTTAATTTACTTAAGCATATCTATGAAGTCGGTGCCAGCCAAGTTTAAGGAACATTTACTTTACGAAGTAAAGCAGTTTTTGGGTTCTAGGTAACGTCCATAAAGTAGAAACCTTGATAGATATGCTTAAGTAAATTAAAACAACTAAATGACACAGTTATTTTTTACTTTTTAGTGCGTTTTGAGTCAGTTCTATTTTTGTTAAAAAATTTTATTTCGTACTTTTTAGTGATTTATCGCCACGTAACGTACTCGTAGTATACTGTCATAGTATATTATATGGCACTAGTAGCCAAAAAGCTACCAATACCGAGACTTAAACCGAAATCGCTGTAAGCGTGCCTCCAAAATTTGAAGAGTTCCTTCAATTTCTCCAGGATATCATCATCAGATCCTAACATGATGACAATGGGACCACCTTGGAAGTGTGATATTTCTAATAAAAAAAGAATTATCAAAATCGGACAACTCTGTAAAAAGTTATGCGTGGTCATACATAAAAAAATATATACGTGTCGAATTGATAACCTCCTTCGTTTTTTTCGTCGGTCAATAAGCATAAATTGATGTCGTTTTTAGATGTTTTTAAGTCACAGAAATTTATTTAAAAAATATTTTCTGTATTTTGTTAAATAAATAAACATTAAATAAATCCTCTAATAAAGCCTTCAAACGTAGTTTTAACTCTATCGTTAGACGAAACAATTAGAGAAAACTTAAAGACAATAAAGCGTATAGTACAAAAGAATGCAGACGTGAATGCGACACAACAAAACGGGAGCGACCTTGACACCTCGGGAACAGATGCTAATAATACCTACGCTAACAAAATTTCTATGTTGAAAATTCGTTCCGTTCGTTGTAGAAACTTTTATTGAGTCACATTGAGTTTAAAATTAGCATGATATGAGTTATCATTAACCTTTTCTTTATTCATCGACAACTTTATCGCTTGACTACAAGATTACCTAAGATATAATGCAAAACATTCGCGACAATCTTGTCGTACAGCGCTAAATTCCATCAACAAAAATAGAACCGACTCAAAACGCACTAAAAAGTAAAAAATAACTATGTCATTTTATTGCTTTAATTTACTTAAGCATATCTAAAGTAAGTCAGTGCCAGCCAAGTTTAACAAACATTTATTTTACGTAGTAAAGCAGTTAGTGGGTTCTATGACCTTACTAATGAACTAACCAAAAATGGCTATGTGGTTAGTTTATACGCGGTAGAAGTGGGTGCGAGGGGTATACCAGCGAAGTCTCTCTACAACCTGCTAAAAGACCTTGGCCTTACTAGAAGCGCAGTAAGCTCCATATTGGAACGAGTGTCCAAAGCTGCACTAGTAGGGTCCTTCCGAATATGGTTGGGCAGGGAGAATAACTTGAACAGAGGAGGTGAGTGTTGACGCGCGTCACAAAGGGTACCCTTAAACCTACACCCGAGTCACAAGTCTCGGGCTCTGTTCGGAGTTTTTCTCTCAGCCACGCGATGGACCCGGCACCCGCACGGTGAATCCATGGAATGCTATTCGTCTCTCTCTAGGTAACGTCCTTAAAGCAGAAACCTTGGCTGGCACAGACTCCTAGATAGTAGTCTACTTTGAGTCGGTTCTATTTTTTGTTAAAAAAATTTATTTCTTACTTTTTAGTGATTTATCGCCACGTAACGTACTCGTACTATACTGTCATAGTATATTATACGGCACTAGTAGCCAAAAAGCTACCGACACCGAGATAAAAACCGAAATCGCTGTAAGCGTGCCTCCAAAATTTGAAGAGTTCCGTCGATTTCCCCAGGATATCATTATCAGATCCTACCATGATGACAATGGTACCACCTTGGAAGTATGCCCTTTCTTATAAAAAAAGAATTATCAAAATCGGTCAACTCTGTAAAAAGTTATGCGTGGTCATACATAAAAACAATATATATATATATATACCTGTCGAATTGAGAACCTCCTCCGTTTTTTTTTCGTCGATTAAAAATTTCAAAAGACCAAAACAGCACGTTCTAGTAATCTACGTAGGTATCAAGTGTGAACCGTTAACATGTTCTAGCTCAGTACGTAATATCACACGAGATAGGTCATATCGCCGGTTCACAGCCGGTATATTTTTCTATCAAGGAGTAAAAGAATTCCAACGTTCTTCTGCCGCTTAACAGGGCATGTCTGGCTCTTGAAACTCAATAAAACCGCATAGCATTACTTCGTTTTTACTGGCAACTACGTTTAAAAGTTATTTCTTCTGTTAGCATTTTAAAATATTACAATTGGTTACCATAGACAATACTGTACGATATTGTCTATGGTAACGTAAGCTTGTGTCTGTCGACCGTGAGATGATTTCAGAGGACTAGATTCCAGGCCGTAAAATAAAATGTAAAATGGATATGTTAGAATAGTCGAATAGTGTATGGCACTGTTCTTTTGGTTGTTACAAAGTATGCACATTTTTAGTGTAATATTAATTATTGTAATTGAGTGGTTTTGTAATTCATTTAAAAAGAGCATGTGTCGAGTTTTTCTGGCCGCGTCTTTTCTCGTCACGAACTGCTTTTCCGATGCGGCGGTAGATAAAAGATTATGAAAGAATAAAATGATTTGGAAGACATCAGAATATTATTTCAAATCCCGCTGCAACTAACACTTCCCTCTTTTTCCATTTCTTTTTATCGCCTACAAGTTAGCCCTTGACTGCTATCACACCTGATGTTAAGTGATGATGCAGTCCAAGATGGAAGCGGGCTAACTTGTTAGGAGTGGGACGAAAATCCACACCCCTTTCGGTTTCTACACGACATCGTACAGGAACGCTAAATTGCTTGGCGATACGTCTTTGTCGGTAGGGAGGTAACTAGCCACGGCAAAAGCCACCAGCCAGAACAAGACAAATTAAGAAAAATCTCAATCTGCCCCGCCGGGAATCGAACCCAGGACCTCTGTCTTATAAATCCACCGCGCATACCACTGCGCCACGGAGGTCGTCAAATGTTACAAATTGTTGAAACATTTGCATAATTCTCAGCCATCCATGTTCCACGATTATATTAAAATTGCTATAATTTACTGGTTTAGCACTAACTTGACAGAGGTACAATCCGCTAAATTCATATTATCCGCTTATTTCTGCGTAGCACTACCATCGTACCTGGACTGGTGTTGCGACAGCGCCTTCGTTGGTAGGATTTTTTTAATGACTACAAGTTGGACCTTGACTGCTATCACACCTGATGTTAAGTGATGATGCAATCTAAGATGGAAGCGGGCTAACTTGTTAGGAGTAGAATGAAAATCCACACTCCTATCGGTTTCTACATGACATCGTACCGGAACGTAGCGTACGACACGACATCGTAACGGTAGGGTGGTAACTAGCCACGGCTAAAGCCTCCCACCAGCCAGATCAAGACAAATTGAGAAAAATCTCAATCTGCCCCGCTGGGAATCGAACCCAGGACCTCCGTCTTATAAATCCACCGCGCATACCACTGTAACTAGTCACTTTTACCACTAGAAGTAACCTATTTTAACAAACATAAATCTATAGATTCGAGTTGGAAACCGAAACCTTCATAAATTCGACAAAAGCATAGGAAATTGCGAGGTGATTTTGCACATTTAAATTTCCCAAAACATCCAAAAAGAAAGTTACACGAACGAATCTGTAAAGTGCATTAGATTCCGTGTAAATTGAAAGTTATCACCAAGGTGGAACTTGGAAGCACGCCAGCACGAATAAATCAATTACTGTAGGGTTCAACGCCTCTTTATCATACCTGTTGGTATCAACCTTGGGACGACTTTACAGGGCATTGTTTCTGCAATTAGCTTATTAACATACCCATTTTAATACTCTTGAAGACTTTTTTTTTATCGAAAATAAAGCGGGCAAACGAGCATGCGAGTCGCCTGATGTTAAGCGATTACCGCTGCCCATAAACATTTGCAAAACCAGAAGCATTGCTAGTGCGTTGCCGGCCTTTGAGGAAAGAGTTGATACGCCCCTTAAAAACCCCCATATTAAAATTCCCAGGTAAAACCCGGGCAGAAAGTTGATTCCACAATTTACAGATTCGTGGATTAAAGTTCTGGAGAATCTTGATTTTGTAGATGACCAACCATCAAGATGGTGAGGATGGAATTGGTCTCTACGACGCAAGCTCCGCTGCGAAAAGACAGATGGTGGTATCAGTTCAAACAGCTCCTCAGAACACTCGCCATTGTAGAGACGATAGAACACACATAGAGAACTAACTTCTCTTCGGTGCTCTAAAGTCTCCAACCGGTTCTTAAGTTCGGAATTGTCTACCAGTCGAACTGCCTGCTTTTGAATCCTCTTTCGCATATATAAAGTTTTTTATATTATAATAAGAGATATTGGATTTTTATATCTGCTGGAAAATTAACCTAATTCCAGGAATTCCCTAACATAAATATAAACCAATACTTTGCCATTTAATGATTTACCTAAACAATGTCACATAGAAGATATGCTACGAAATATTTTGTAGATATCGCTCAGTGAAGTTAATTTAAAATGTACCTATGACAAGCCAGCACATTTAACTTTATACCCCAAGTTACCGAACTCAGTAAGAGTGGACAACGGCCAGTCACCATCCTACCAGCATAGACATATCGCCAAGCAATTAAGAGTATCGAAAGGAAGTCAAGAAGAAATAAATCTGTCAGACGAACTAACATTAATTTTAGGTTGACGACCTCCGTGGCGCAGTGGTATGCGCGGTGGATTTAAGACGGAGGTCCTGGGTTCGATTCTCGGCGGGGCAGATTGAGATTTTTCTTAATTTGTCTTGGTCTGGCTGGTGGGAGGCTTTCGCCGTGGCTAGTTACCACCTTACCGACAAAGAAGTACCGCCAAGCGAAATTTTCGTCCCGTTTGCCCGCTTTCATCTTAGATTGCATCATCACTTAACATCATGTGTGATAAAAAAAAAGGTACACCCTTTCACATAAGCCATCTCATCTCACAAGGAGCTCTACCACTCTACATAACTGCAGCTTTACTTAACGATGTAATAAGAAAAATACTAACACGTACGTACTACTTATTGCATTAAGTGTAAGTACCCCTTCCAACTTAGCGATGTTACACGCAACTCTACCACTCATATCTCCAACTCCTCTCAATGGTAAAAGATAAAGCATGGTAACATAAACGTAGCTATTGTGTACCCCAGTCACAAGTTTTTATGTTTCTGCGGTGGTCCTTTGTGGAGTATCAAAAGAGCGTCGCACACTCGGCCTCAGGGCGCGCTTATAGAGATGTGGGAATTCTAAGTTTCCCCTAAGGTTGATGATACTTACACGTCCACAGATAGCTGAAACACGGAGATGTTACGAGAGGGTGTATGTAGTTTAGCAGAAATTTACTAAGGAAGGATATCTATTTCTTAGTTTCCCTTTTTTGCGATTATGTATTCTGTCGGGTTACAAAAAGATCCTTTCTTTTTATACCAATACGTTAATAAATGTAGACTATTTTGTTAGCAAATGTATGTTTTGTCTGCGGTTCTTTTTTTGTTAATGCAAGAAGTTATGAAAAAATGTCTCCTAAAATATAACTTGTGTCGTCCTCAATAGAAAATAATTTGTATAAAAATGTTTAAAATCATTTGCTTTACGTGCTGTTTACGTTTCATCCATACTGAATTTTCTTGACAACGCAATCGACGCAACAAGGAAAAAGCCACGACCATTCTGTCAAGGTCAAATATACGTTGAATTACGGGGGCTGTAGGAACATATACAGCTGGTTAACTTTTAATAAAGTAAATATCGAATAGAAGTTGCATGTGAAATACATGGAAATTGATCTAAATAAAGAAAATGAAAAATTCAGCATGAAATCCGTTTCACAGAAAAAGAAAACTATTACTTTATTTCCACATTTGTTCGAAGTTTTCTAATAATAAATATTTATTACCTATAATAAACCTACACTAAACCCAAACGCGATATAAAATGTTAATCAACAAACAAATTCTCGCTATTGCTAATAATCGCTATCACTTAACTTTTAATTAACTTGTTAATGAAAAATTAATGACCATTAGATTAATAAGTTTACAACAATTAGATATAGTTAATGACTTTGAAATAAATTAAAAAATAATTAATATTGATAATTCTTTTTTTATTAGAAAGGGCATACTTCCAAAGTGGTCCCATTGTCATCATGTTAGGATCTGATGATGATATCCTGGGGAAATTGAAGGAACTCTTCAAATTTTGGAGGCACGCTTACAGCGATTTCGGTCTTTGTCTTGGTATCGGTAGCTTTTTGGCTACTAGT
Source organism: Mycalesis mineus (assembly GCA_034621355.1). NCBI lineage: Eukaryota > Metazoa > Arthropoda > Insecta > Lepidoptera > Nymphalidae > Mycalesis > Mycalesis mineus. The sequence goes on from CM067882.1 coordinate 21,986,817, forward strand.
GTCGTATAATATACTATGACGGTATAGTATGAGTACGTTACGTGGCGATAAATCACTAAAAGGTAAGAAATAAAAATTTTTAACAAATAATTGAAGCGACTCAAAACGCACCAAAAAGTAAAAAATAACTGTGTCATTTAGTTGCTTTAATTTACTGAAGCATATCTAGGAGTCGGTGCCAGCCAAGGTTTCTACTTTAAGGACGTTACCTAGAACCCGCTAACTGCTTTACTACGTAAAACAAACGTTCCTCAAACTCGGCTATGATAAACATCGATTTTGGCTTTAGTATAGTATCAGAGTCTAGTATAACAAGAGCGTACGACATACGACAATCACCTCATGTTAGTCTGTATTCTGTTCCAGTGTTTCTCTACACCCGCCCGGAGGCGGCGCTAGTTGCGCGGATGTTATTCCCTGTACGCGTCGCTTTTGTTCCGGCCCGCTGGATGCGAGCCATTTTCCGTCCGTGTTTCACCGTGGAAATGATCCTCCGCACTTCGACAACAACACAACGACGGAAATGTTACTAAGTAATCATCGTATGTCGTGTAGTTGTGTTGTCGTAATAAAAAAAAGTTAGTGGTTTTGCTGAATGCTCTACTCTTGAGGTATATTTCTAATAGACTTTTTTTTGTATTAAAAACTGGTAATCAGCTTGCGGGATTTTTTATTAATAATAACGCCACACTCAATAATTATTTAAAATATTTTCAACTAGCTTTTGCCCGCGACTTCGTCCGCGTGGAATTAGTTATTACGGCAGCCTAATTTTTCTGAGCTTTGAATGTCATATTTATTAATATCTAATCAACTGCCTAAGAAATAGGTCTTAAGCTTTCAAAATGACGATACTTTCATACAACATTTCATCCCCCCTTTAACCCCTTGTAACACTTTTTTCGCAATTAAAAGTAGCCTATGTCCTTTTTCAGGCTCTAGACTTACTGTGTACCAAATTCCATTTAAATCGGTTCAGTAGTTGTAGAGTGAAAGCAAGACAGACAGACAGACAGACAGACAGAGTTACCTTCGCATTTATAATATTAGTTAGGATTTCCATATGTTTTGTTATAGTTTTAAGAAGCATATCAAAATTATTCGAAGGATAATGCGAAATAACATACATATTCACAGCCACCTTCGTGGCGCAGTGGTATGCGTGGTGGATTTATAAGACGGAAGTCCTGGGTTCGATTCCCAGCGGGGCAGATTGAGATTTTTCTTAATTTGTCTTGGTCTGGCTGGTGGGAGGAGGCTTTCGCCGTGGCTAGTTACCTCCCTACCGACAAAGACGTACCGCCAAGCGATTTAGCGTTCCGGTACGATGTCGTGTAGAAACCGAAAGGGGTGTTGGATTTTCATCCTACTCCTAACAAGTTAGTCCGCATCCATCTTAGATTGCATCATCACTTAACATCAGGTGTGACAGCAGTCAAGGGCCAACTTGTAGTCAATAAAAAAAAAGCCAGCCCACCACCAGCAGCGTGGAGGATCTAAGCTGCAAATCCCTTTTCTTACAGTAAGCGTGTTCCCGTAGTGGATCGTTCGTATAAACTGATAATGAAATGATGATTCGGTACATCGTGTAAAATAGGAAGTATATAATATACTAGCGGACACACGCGACTTCGTCCGCGTGAAACGTGGTGTAGACTTGAACTCCTGTTTGACCCCTTAAGGAGGTGAGCATTAGAAAAAACGTTTCTTAGCGCTCGCCTACATCATTATAGCTATATAGCAGTCGCCCGCGACTTCGTCCGCGTGAAACTTGATGTAGACTTGAACTCCCGTTTGCCCCCTTAAGTAGGTGAGTATTAGGAAAAACGTTTCTTAGCGCTCGCCTAAGTCATTATAGCTATATAGCAGTCGCCTGCAACTTCGTCCGCGTGAAAACCTTTAGGTACCCATTTAATTTTAAAGACAGACTTTCATATTAAGTGTGCTCTTTTGCCCGCTACCCCTCTCAATTCAATTTTTTTATAGTTTCCCGTCAAGCAATATCCTCCGTCCCGTCCCTTGTACTAAAGATCTACATTTTTGTAATACATTGTACTATAATACAGTACATTAACATTAACAATATATATTTATGGCAAGCTGATGTGTATAGCTTAGTATAGATGTACATACTTTGCCACGGTCCTTGCATACTTCGTTATGTAAATATAGGGTACGCTATACAAGTCTACTAATTCACTTCAGCTCTCCCTTAACACGATAAAACTCTTCGCTTTAAAAGCCTGCATGAATGAGATTACAAAAACCCAATAACGTATCCTCCACTCCGCTCTGTCAGTACAGACAACGCTCTCCGTAGCTGTAACTCAGTTTGCTGGCCATTAACTTGTTAGGACACAGCTTCCGCCCGCACTGCCTATCCACAGTACACACACTATGAACGTAAAAATCAATGTAGCAGCATAACGACGCTCTTAACACTTAATATACAGACAACTTGCTAAATAATTTTAGAACGCAACCATTTTTTTAAGCTATTGCATAGCTTCTATCGCGGGCCTTGAGCGTGGAGACCGAATTCAGAAATTCCGTAACGAAAAAACCTAATACCCGCTGGATATCAAAAACATAATATCAAAAGCATAATTTCGGCGCCGACGTCATTGGGAGCGTGGCCTAGCGGCAAGGCGCTCTAAGTGTCCGAATTGCCAGAGAGACGCGGGTTCGAATCCCGTCGGTTCCGCAATTTTTTACCACTCGGCCACGGTCCCGATGACGTCGGAAGGTAAACATAAGTTGATAAAAAATGCTATGCAATAGCTTTACCGCGGCAGTCTCCGAGTGCCACACGTCTTTTTTTTTTAATAAGAAATAAGCTCGCGCTTGACCACTATCTCACCTGATGGTAAGTGTAGATATGGTCTAAGGTGGAACGCGCTTGCTTAGAAGATGCCTATTCACTCTTGTTTTAAAGATACCCAAGTAAGAACAAGGAAATACTGATGTCGGTAGGGCACTCCAGACCTTAGCTATGCGTATGATGAATGACGACGCAAAACGCTTTGTACGGGTCCTGGGAATATCAACGACGTAGGGGTGAAATCCCACCCGGTGTCTTGCAGTGCGATGATAAAAAGGTGAAGGAGGAACGAGGTCGAATAGCTCCTGAGAGCACTCACCGAAATATATCCTGTAAAAGACTGACAAACTTGCAACCAACCGACGATGCTCAAGGCTGTGGAGATTTGCAAGTAGTTGATCAGAGCCAATAAGTCTCCTGGCTCGGCGGTCCACAGCGTCCAGAGCAGCCAACTGATATTTAGCGGATCCATCGAAAATCATTTAATGGTATGGTAAAGACCTTCCCAAAAATGATTGTTAATGACGACCTCCGTGGCGCAGTGGTATGCGCGGTGGATTTACAAGACGGATGTCCTGGGTTCGATTCCCGGCGGGGCAGATTGAGATTTTTCTTAATTTGTCTTGGTCTGGCTGGTGGGAGGCTTTCGCCGTGGCTAGTTACCACCCTACCGACAAAGACGTGCTGCCAAGCGATTTAGCGTTCCGGTACGATGTCGTGTAGAAACCGATAGGGGTGTGGATTTTCGTCCTACTCCTAACAAGTTAGCCCACTTCCATCTTAGATTGCATCATCACTTAACATCAGGTGTGATAGCAGTCAAGGGCCAACTTGTAATCGATAACTCTAATAAAATAAACTCGTCAACATGAGGCTTATAAGTAAACCATTATAAATGTGTAGTTTCACTGATAACTGTACCCCTTCAGATCGCAATCCTTAGCTTAGCAGAAATAACATTTCACAATATAGACTCCACCTATTCTAAAATTAAATTTTTTTTTTACCAAAAAATGAAAACGCCTTCAAAACGCACTAAAAAATAAAAAATAACTGTGTCATTTAGTTACTTTAATGTACCTAACAACATCTATGAAGTCAGTGCAACCCGAGCTTTCTACTTTAAAGACGTTACCTAAACTTGGATGGCATCGACTTCATAGATTGTAGTGCTTTTAAATATCAACCATGAAGGTTCTATGTCAATTCGAAGCACCTATTACAATAAAACGGCAATTTCATTCTTAGACCCCTATTACTTTCCGGAAAAATTAACAAACGTACTTGTTGTCCCTACAATTTATGAAAGTTCCCGTCGCTTCCTCCAGGATCCCATCATCAGATCTTGATTTCCTTATCATGGTACCACCACCGGACTATCTCCTTTCAAACAAAAAAAGAATTATCAAAATCGGTTCATAAACGACGAAGTTATGCGACGATAAAAAAATATATATATACGGTCGAATTGAGAAACTCCTTATTTTGAAGTCGTTTAAAAACATAATTGTATCAAAATCTCCAAATATTTTTGATTAAACACCCGAAATATCACTATGTACGTGCATCAAGCGTCATACTTCTAGTGATACGTTATCAGGATTAATATCAGTAGTATCGAGCTTTCATCGACAGCGCGCGGCTATCGGCCAGTTTCCAGGTCACAGCCTCAAAAGTTACTCGTATATCTGATACCAACTGTTCCGGGAATCGTGCTTCTGTTCCGGACAGATTCGGGTCACATTCATTCATTAAAACAGTACTGTACAATCTTTTCAAATTTTCATGATGGTAAAGATTATAAATAAATGTATTTATTTATTTATAAGCATAGATAATAAATAGTAAATAGTTACTGTAATATTTTATTTTGAAGTTGGATGAACTAACCATCCATTACACCTATATTATATTGGTTCAATATTATGTGATTCAAATTCAATTTTATTGATAGTTTCCCGTTGAAGCAAAAAAAACGGTTCGTCCATTGGACTAACGTATCTATATTTTTTTTATATATGACCACGCATAACTTTTTACATTGTCCATTAACATTGATAATTTATATTTATGGCAAGTTGATGTGTATAGTTTGTATTAAATGATATCTTGAACAATTGAAGGAACTCTAGATTCATAACAATAATTGTTTTTGTTAGTTATCGTACTTTTTGGCTAAAGTCTGTGTAATATACTATGACAGTATAGTAGTACTTATTATAACTTACTCAAAAATTATGAAATAAAAATTTTTTAAACAAAAAAGTTATATATCTGCCAAAATATAAAAAATAGATATATACTTCGCGGCTTTATTTGCAGAACTTTTTAAGATGCATAAAGTGTACCATCCAAGTTTTCAACTTTAAGGAATTCGTTACTTAGAACCCACAACTGCTTTTACTAAAATAAATGTTCCAAACTTGGCGACACAGACTGTGATAACTTAGGTAATATTGAATACAACTAAAAAATACACTTATTTTATACTTTTCAGTGATAATGTAGCTTTCTTTTTAAATATTAATTTGTTACACAATGTTGAGTACATTTTAATAGCTTTACTCGATAACATACAAAACTTATTTAATCTATGAACTACTCTTGTCGCCTTATCTTTTAGACTTTATTCCAGATAGCTATACCAAACATTTAATAGCCACTTAGATTAACAGTAGCAAATGCCCTATCATAACCATCATACAACAGTAATTAGTCACAAATGAAATGGATAAACATTAACTAGTCCTCAATTCTCGGTAATGTATCAAGCCTAGACAAATAAAGTACGTCTGCACTACTATCAGACTCAGTATCTCCGTTTGTCTGTAAGGCGCGTCGATAGCGCCTCGCCCCGCCCGCCCGCCAGGCGGCAGCGCGGCGTCCACAATAACAAGATAATAAATAAGAGGGAAATCACTGACGGCGCAACTAAAACTTTCCTGCCCTCTAATAGCCTGTGCCACTGGGCGTTGTTGCGGCTACACTTTATGTTTAACCAGGACAAATAACGATACTTTGGTAATAGAAGGATTGTCTGTGACAGAGTTCGATCGAGGAAGTACTACCGCCAAACCTGTTTGGACTGAAAAGCAGTATAATAGCTTATACCAATCATCAAGTCCACTATGAAGTTGCAACACGCCGAACTGCACAATTGTAGAACAAAATCTTTGTTTAGTGCGCAGCATACGTCTTATCTTCAGAGCGGACTTAATAATTGATACGTACTATATTGCGGGTTTTACAGGCAGATGAAGCTAAACACCTATTTCTCTAGCTCACAGGCAACACTTTGTAACTGCAAAGTGGTGAATTAAAGGCAATAATTTTCCAATTTGCATAAACCTGTCCCACTTGTTTATTCAACTATTTTATTAAAAATTTTAATTTATATAAAATATTATTATTTAGTAAAATACAACTCAAACAAGTCAAGATACACTGCGACGTTTAAACTCGATATTGGATTAATTTTAGCTAAGCAACGGCAGTCTTCGGCAGGTTACAGTATACGGAGATCTCGATACAGAGCAAACCAAACATTTTATTAAGTTGGACAGATCTCAAAAAAGCAGAAGCCCTTTGATATGGTAAGTAACAATAATTATTTCGACACATTTAGTGATTGAGTTTCCTATCTATTTAAGGTAGTTCATAGCATCTTAACGATAAACCGACTTTCTGCATCGTACGGAGTAATCGGTGTTATCGTTACAAATTACGCATAAAATTGTTAACATGGTACATTATTACAGAGTCCTAAAACCAGCAGTAAATCTACCGACCATACCAAAAAAATACTGGTTCCAAAGTCACATTACACTAAATGGAACGAGAGGGATTGGGTGCTAGGCACAGCAAGTCACGCGCAATAACTTCTTTATTGATCAAACCTGAATGGAGTGTCGCGCAGGGAGGCTCACTAGGCCATTTAGTCGAAGGGACCAAATATAAAGGTTTTATTATAAAAAGTATCCTGAGTTTGTTTAGGTGTTGAATTTTTGAATGAAGTAATTATTTGTTCAATTCTTGCTACACTAAATGAATTATTCAACTGGCATATATGGGATAACTGTATTGGCAATGTAATCAAAACTCAGGCGTGACCAAAAAAAAATTGTACGTGAAAGCGGCATCCGGCTGCCGCTTAAATTAAATCGCTTTCTAATTAAATGTAATTTGGACATGCGCATAACAAAAAACAGAACCGACTCAAAACGCACTAAAAAGTAAAAAATAACTGTGTCAATTAGTTGCTTAAATTTACTTAAGCGTATCTATGAAGTCGGTGCCAGCCAAGTTTAATAAACATTTATTTTACGTAGTAAAGCAGTTTGTGAGTTCTAGGTAACGTCCTTAAAGTAGAAACCTTGGCTGGTACCGACTCCTAGATATGCTTAGGTAAATTAAAGCAACTAAATGACTCAGTTATTTTTTACTTTTTAGTGCGTTTTGAGTCGGTTCTATTTTTTGTTAAAAATTTTTATTTCTTACTTTTTAGTGATTTATCGCCGTACGTAACGTACTCGTACTATACTGTCATATTATATTACACGGCACTAGTAGTCAAAAAGCCACCGATACCGAGACATAAACCGAAATCGCTGTAAGCGTGCCACCAAAATCTGAAGAGTTCGTTCAATTTCCCCATGATATCATCATCAGATCCTAACATGATGACAATGGGACAACCTTGGATGTATGCCCTTTCTAATAAAAAAGAACTGTCAAAATCGGACAACTCTGTAAAAAGTTATGCGTAGTCATACATATAAAAAAAAATATACGTGTCGAATTGAGAACCTCCTCCGTTTTCCAAAATTATATTCTTTAAAAAAAAATGAATTAAACACTTTTACTGTATCCAATCAATATTTTAGAAATAAAGTTTGAATTTTGCTGAGACTTGAGTGAAAGAAAGAGTTATTGGAGAAAATCGTGGCATGAAATATGTTATTTCAAGAGCTTTATCTTATTAACCGACGAAAAAAAACGGAGGAGGTTCTCAATTCGACACGTATATTTGTTTTATTTTTTTATTTTTTTTTTTTTAATGTATGACCACGCATAACTTTTTACAGTGTTGTCCGATTTTGATAATTCTTTTTTTATTAGAAAGGGCATACATCCAAGGTGGTCCCACTGTCCTCATGTTAGGATCTAAATTGAAGGAACTCTTCAAATTTTGGAGGCACGCTTACAGCGATTTCGGTTTTTGACTCGGTATCGGTAGCTTTTTGGCTACTAGTGCCATATAATATACTAGGACAGTATAGTACGAGTACGGTACGTGGCGATACATCACTAAAAAGTAAGAAATAAAATTTTTTAACAAAAAATAGAACCGACTCAAAACGCACTAAAAAGTAAAAAATAACTGTGTCATTTAGTTGCTTTAATTTACTTTTATTTAAGCATATCTAGGAGTCGGTGCCAGCCAAGGTTTCTACTTTCAAGGACATTACCTAAAACCCACAAACTGCTTTACTACGTAAAATAAATGTTCCTTAAACTTGGCTGGCACCGACTTCATAGATATGCTTAAGTAAATTAAAGCAACTAAATGACACAGTTATTTTTTACTTTTTAGTGCGTTTTGAGTCGGTTCTATTTTTTGTTAAAAAATTTTATTTCTACAATCATTTCTAATTTCTTGTACAACCAAGAAATATTTCTATACTTTCTATACTTTATGGCAAAACAATGCAATGAGTAAACATAAAGGCTCCAATACAGCGTCAAAGGAGAAAAATCTTATATTTTTTCTGAAACTGTTATGTCCACCATTACCAGGCGAGACTGCCTTTATCCCCTCGTAAACATACACAATGTCTCGTCTTCTTCAAATAAAACCACGCACGGAATATAGCCCTTAAAGAACATAAGGATAGAGACGAATTTTCCATGTACACATTTCCAGACAGCCAGTATACAGTGCAAGGGTGCGTCTACAAATGTTCGGGAACTTTCGATCAGTTTGTTTTGTATTCGATAGCATGTTGTAGGTAGTAAGAATTAAAGTTTTGTGCCCTAGTTTCACCGACAGCGCTGCCTAGAGAGCCTTGACCTAAGTTGTAGCTTGTGCCTCTAAGTTCAAGTTAAGCCATCGATACTATTAAAGAGACAAACCAAATGTTTTTTTAACCGACGACGAAAAAAAAAGGATGAGGTTCTCAATTCGACACGTATATTATTATTTTTTTATTAGAAAGGGCATACTTCCAATGTGGTCCCATTGTCATCATATTAGGATCTGATCGTGATATCCTGGGGGAATTGAAGGAACTCTTCAAATTTTGGAGACACGCTTACAGTGATTTCGGTCTTTGTCTCGGTATCGGTAGCTTTTTGGCTAAAAGTGCGGTATAATATACTATGACAGTATAGTACGAGTACGTTACGTGGCGATAAATCACTAAAAAGTAAGAAATAAAAATTTCTAACAAATAATAGAACCGACTAAAAGCGCACTAAAAAGTAAAAAATAACTGTCATTTAGTTGCTTAAATTTACTTAAGCATATCTAGGAGTCGGTGCCTGCCAATGTTTCTACTTTAAGGACATTACCTAGAACCCACAAACTGCTATACTATGTTAAATAAATGTTCCTTAAACTTGGCTGGCACCGACTTAATTAAAGCAACTAAATGACACAGTTATTTTTTACTTTTTAGTGCATTTTGAGTCGGTTCTATTTTTGGTTATTCTTGTTTACTGTTAGCTTAAGTTATATGAATAGGCGATCATGGATTCCATTTCAGTTATTGTTATTTCCGGGTAAGCATCCCGGCACGATGTCGCGTATAAACCAGTCAAGGGTTATCGAATGACCACCTACAGCGTGGTAGGTGGAAGTTGAGAGGTGCATTCCTGTTATTTACTGAAGGAATTGTAATAAAATTTTATTTTTTTAAGTAATAATAATATTTGTTGTTGTACACCGAAACACCAGAGGGCGCCACGAGAGCGCGAGACAGCATACAGCGCGGGCGCCCCCCGCCGCTCACGCGCACACACATCAAAGGCGGCGGCAAGATCCTTTGATCAAAAAGTGTCGTGACAACTTTTCGCACGAATTTTTTCCGTCTAGCCCCCTTTCACAACGCGCGATAAAGAACTTCGTTCCAATTATATCCTGGATACAGTAATTCAAATCTACGAAATAAAACTATTCAATTATAATTGTTTTAGTAATAATATTTGTTAGTGTTACTGACACATTTTTACGTAACTGATATCATGAAAGCGAAAGTTTTAATTGATGGATGTTACTCAATCACGACAGAACTGAACGGATCCGAATGAAATTGCATACAAAAACTGGAACAGTACCTAATTTTAGATCGTTTAAAATATACAGCCTTAATTCCAATACCCTTCAGTGAATACAAATCTTGGTTACACAAAGACACCCACAATAAACACACCAGGATTTGGACACAGACTACGGACTGCAAACACACCAAGAAGGCAATACCACGTCTAAACACAAAAATAACCAAAAAACTCACACGGTTAACCCGCGCAAAACTCAGAACGGTCATAGGACTGATTACAGGTCACTGTCCATTAAACAAACACCTCTCACTTCTAGGTATGACCGACAGCCCATTGTGCAGGGCTTGTCTGGAACACGACGAGACACCGATACACGTTATGCTCAGTTGCAGAGGGATATCGGAACAACGTGAAACACACATTGGCTCCAAAGTGACACTCCATGAGGCAATTGGCGACCTGGGAGGCCTCCTAAGCTTCTGGAGCGAGCTCGGCTGGCTGGAGTGAGTCAGCGGGAGCCTACACCAAGGGACCTACGCACAACGGCCAACTCACTGGCCAAGTGCGGAAAATACCCAGGAAATGAAGAAGAAGAAGATATACAGCCTTACAATTCGTTAATATAGCTCCAGCACACATGTGTAACAGTGGTTAAGGATTACCTCAGAAAATGTAACTCAAGAGTCAACAAGCCTTTTGCTGTGAAGTAATTTGGTCGTTATTATGTTAGTTTCCTTGTGTTAGTTTACAAACCACAACCCTTACACTTTACAATCCTCCACTGAGTATAATTACTTAAGAAGCTAATGTGTTCAAACATATAACTACAACTCAAGCAATCACAGGACATTGCCAAAATTTGCCCCAGGCTCTCCAAACTTATGCTCATATTTAACTGTTTTATTTAAATACACAATGAATTTTAAACTATTACCCATGTTTCATAGCAATCACTTGAAAATATATGAAAAAAATAAAAATTTCAATCGATTTTTTGTGTTCTGAATCACGTGACCGTCGTCGTAATATGAAAAGTCAACTTTTTCAACCTTCATAACTTTTACCCGCGACTGCATAGCTACATACAACTTTGTTTTTCCGTAAATAGAAAATCTGCACTATTTAATGACATATATATCATTACTGGGCAGTCTGGGGTACACTTCCATACAATTTTTGGTTCTTTGTGTAACTCTTGCTTGAAGAAACTCGTGATTAAGAACCCCATGTGATCTAGTCTGGCCAATTCCGATGGAAATTTAACCTATTTGAGTTATAGCAGTTTTAGCTTGAAAAACTTGCATTTACAATAATTAATAGTACCCAAGATTTTAAACAAAGCCCAGTTTATCATTGGGTAATGATGAATCTAGCGCCGGTTTTCAATGACGTGTCTGCCAATAGAGCAGTCTTTACAAGGAAGATTTTGACAGTACGACGAACGTCAAAAAAGATTATTCGACCTGTGAGGCAAGTGCGAGTTTTCACCGAGCGACAGCGTTAAACCGTTCTCACTCGTAACGTCAAATTATATACAAAAAGCATTTGCTCTCGCTATAATTAGATGGCGCTACTTCAATTCCATATAAAATTTGCGTTTACTGTTTTCGGTATCGACGCGGTAAAATTTCACACTGTTTTCAACAAATTAAATATTGCAATAACCTCAGATTTTCGATTTATGTCATCCGGGCGTATTCACCCGTCGTACACGTATTGACCCGATTTTGTGTGAAGTCACCCCAACGGCCTTTTTCCGAAAAGGGTTCGAATCCCAACTGGGAAACGAAGAGATGGGTAAGCAAAGCCGACAAAACAATGGCAAAATGTAGAGGACTCATTTTGAGGGACAATTTTAGGGGATTTATCAAACGGACGGAGGATTTTTGCGAAATCAGGATTCTCTTGTTACCGTTGCGTTGTCCTTTTGGATTCAACTCCGTTGGATTTATGACAGTTCCTTATATTTGATCAACGAAATTGCAATTTTTCAAAAATTATTGTGAAATTGTTCATTTGCTTGAATTGTTTTCAATTTCGACGGAGCACTTTTTTGCAACATTTCTAATTAATTAAAAAACCATACATAATTGAATTTAAACTTTTACTTAAATTCAGTTTTGGTTTAGAATTTAGGGAATAGAAAGCAATATATTTTACCCACTCACTTATCGCACGACAAAGTCAGTCAGTCAGTCACTACACAATTACCTGCAAAAAAAAACAAAATTAATATTCCATCACCGAAGATGTGACAGTACCATATGGATAATAAATCCGACCAAATTTCATCATTAATTTTAATTTAGCTTCCAATATTTTTACTCAGATCTCATAAGCTAACAGAAACTTGTTAAAAGCCACAATTACGAGTGACCCATACAAACTAACATTAATTAAAAGCTTTGATGGCTTATTATCATCATTATCACGTATAATATATCGTATTATAACATTACATACATATATTATCGTAGCAAGGCAAGTCGGCGGGCGCGGCTAGTGGCGGGTGTAACGAACCCATCACTTAAAATCGATAACAAGTGATAAGTTCGCTCGTGGCAACTGGCAGCGGATGAGATAACTGGCGGACTGTTACGTGATGTTACGATACGTACAAGTTCATTTGTTATGTGATTAATCGGCTCAGATTTAGCCAATGCATACTTTTGAATTGTAATTTCTTTGGGTGAATTGAGTCATGCTTAATGTGGCCATATGTTCCGCTTTGGGCGGAACAGTCACGATTTCAGGCAGTCCGTCCCGCTGTCATCTGACAGTACCGCTTTTGCAGGCCAGACGCTAATTTTAAATGTATTTTTACCCGACTGCGTCAGAAGGAGGGTTAGGTTTTTCGAGCGTATGTATGTATGTATGTATGTATGTATGTCCATTTCTTCGGCACGCGCTACAGCCTAAACGGCTGAACGGAACGGCACCATAAAGTATTTAGAATTTTGTACAGATATAGTGATCCTTGTTTTTGTCTTTTCAGTTCATAACTTTAAGCAGTCGGGTTTTTTGTTTTTATAATAATAATTTTATTCCCGTTCGAAATGCGTGGCACAGCGCCTCGCTAGTGGATGATAAGTGATAACTTTACTTTCACAGGAAGGTTAATAAGTCAGGTACTGAGTTTCACGACAAATGTTCAAAATACGACTTTCAAAAGATACGCAACTACTGGGGCTTAGTAAGAACCTAGTGCCTACTTACCATTTTAAGTGCTTGGTGTTATTCTTTTTTTTATCGACTACAAGTTATTTTTTTTATCGACTGCTATCACACCTGATGTGAAGTGATGATACAGTCTAAGATGGAAGCGGGCTAACTTGTTAGGAGTGGGACGAAAATCCACACACCTTTCGGTTTCTACACGACATCGTACCGGAACACTAAATTGCTTGGCGATATGTCTTTGTCGGTAGGGTGGTAACTAGCCACGGCGAAAGCCTCCCACCAGCCAGACCAAGACAAATTAAGAAAAATCTCAATCTGCCCCGCCGGGAATCGAACCCAGGACCTTCGTCTTACAAATCCACCGCGCATACCACTGCGCCATGGAGGTCATCAAATAATAAAAAAACTTGTAAAGCAAGTCCAAGCGTAGAAACTCCGCCATAGTTAATTAGCCTGATGGCAAAAATATAAGGTAACATTTTCCAAAGGGCGTATCCTGGAAAGATTTAGTAGAAGTAGAGCTCTTTACGTTAGGGCTCATCAAAATAGATCATTACTGCAATGCTTATTTCCATCTACCAAGTAACATTACGTTTTCAATCTGAAGGCTTATGGTTCCCAATTATAATAAAAAAATTGGTTATCTGTAAAGTCGGTTTACTGACGATAGTTGAACGTGACAACGTCTTAAGAAAATACTGATGGAATGGTAGCATTTAATTGGTTATTAAAAATTTTAATTTAAGTATATTTTTATTAATATTAATTTAAATTAATAAAATAATTGATTTTGATTTTATAAATTTATAATAAATATATTAATTTTTAATTTAAAATTAATATATTTAATAATTATATTCAATAGACGGATGTCGAACGCTGCCGAACGCAAAGGCCGATTGTGCTTCTTTGTCGCTCGTTCCGCGCTCTCGCTTGCACTTCAAGCCTTACATGGAACGCCTCAAAGCGAGGTAACGACGCATGACGTCATGTTTTTTCGTGCGTGCAGTCGGCTCTATCGAATTATAAGACGTAGTCACGTCAAAAAAAAATACAGATCTGTAAAAGTTGTAGAATTATATGCGTTTTATTATGGCTCGACACTCGTGGGCCATAAAGCCGGGGTAACGACGTTAAGATGCCGTAAAGACGTCGTTTGGATGCTGGCTGCAAAATTAGCCATTATTATGCAACGCTGCGTCCTCGCGGTGAATCAGCTTGTTATTTTTGTGTCATGCTTGCTGGTTTAGATAAACACTAAATAGAAATACTTTAAGGACCATCTTCACGGAATAAAGTGGAAGTCATAATAGCAAGGCAATAGAAGTTACGTGTACATGTAACTTGATGCCGCGCCGTGCATCTGCACATACAATATTTAACAATAAAGTAAAACCGAAAGAGACTGTTATTTATGTTTGTTCCCTAACTGCACGTTTGCTGACTCCTTCCTTCGAAACACCGGTCAGCGTCCAGCTTTAGACGCAGCAACAGAGCAGGTACATCGGCGCTGTTAAACGCCTACTGATAGTTCAATTCACTAAGACGCGCCCCACTATTTCTCGCGAGGGGAAACCGGTCTCGAGTCGACCACGGCTCGGTGTACACGGGCTATTGTAGGTTGTATCGCTGCGTGTCATGACCCAACGGAATGATGCTCTACTTAATTTTTTTACCAATATTATATTTATAATGTCAAAAAAACGTATCGTATGATGATAAACTACATATTTAAATGTGATTTAGCCAGAAAAATCGTTCCGTTGCCCATTCCTTCAGGTTGACCGACTCGACTTTAATTTTTCTACAAAGGTCACTTGATTGGTTTGTTACTGCCAATATAGATTTTCCAAATTAGCTTAGCAAAATAGTTTTGGTCATTGGTACTATCCTACTAAAAAAGACGTGCCGTCAAGCGATTTAGCGTTCCGGTATCGTGTAGAAACTAAAGAAATGTAGATTTTATGCTACTCCTAACAAGTTAGCCCGTTTCCATCTTAGTTTACATAAACTAACTTGTAATGAATCAAAATAATAATAGATATCATGGGTTCACGCTTTACAAAAACACTAGGGGTATGGTAGACAAGACAGCGTGGAATTGAGCTCAATCATTAAACTGTTTAAACAAAAGAAAAATAGATATACTAGGTACCTATCTGAGATGATTGTGGGTATGTGTGTTTTTAAGATATTTTTAAATGGGTTAATATATATGTCGAAGGAATTAGACTAGAGACTTAGAATAGATTGTTGTAATATTGTAATAGACGTCATTGTTTATGGAAATGTTACTGTCTGTGGATGTAATTATTTTTGGTTTGTCACGAGTTTTTGACGTGACAACGTCTTGTAATTCAATAGAGCCGGCTGCACGCACGAAAAAACATGACGTCATGCGTCGTTACCTCGCTTTGAGGCGTTCCATGTAAGGCTTGAAGTGCAAGCGAGAGCGCGTAACTAGCGACAAAGAAGGACAATCGGCCTTTGAGTTCGGCAGCGTTCAACATCCGTCTATTAAATATAATTACTAAATATATTAATTTTAAATTAAAAATTAATATATTTATTATAAATTTAAAATATAAATTAATAAAATCAAAATCAATTATTTTATTAATTTAAATTAATATTTATAAAAATATAAAAATTTTAATAACCAATTAAATGCTACCATTCCATCAGTATTTTCTTAAGACATTGTCACGTTCAACTATCGTCAGTAAGCCGACTTTACAGACAACCAATTTTTTTTTATGAAAGTAATCGAAATAGAACTAATTGTTAATCATTTAATGAGAGATATGAGATAGGTGCTTACTTAAAACTTTAACACAAAGTTAAATTCAATTTGATTTGATAAATGAATGAATGATTGATTTGTTTTAATACTCCAACCAATAAAAGAGTCAGGCGCAAAAGTCCTAGTAGAGTATTTACACCATCTTGAGGGGAATAAAGGAGTTGGGTAGTTAGTTTGTGTCTGGAGTGCGGAGAGGATATACTTTTACACTGGTCGAGTTGGACCAGTGTAAAGGTGTTCTTAACAAGTAAATTAAATTAGGGAACTTAACAAGTAAAGTAAGAGGTTCTTAACAAGTAAAGTAAGATGGGTGTAAATAAACTACTGTTCTGAATCTTTATAATACGTCAGGAATTATAAAAATCTATTTCATGTATCAAAACATTGTGAACTTGCAATATATCTGTTCGTGAAGACAAAGACTTTGTAACCCTAGAAAACGCCCAAGAGATTAAGAACCACTAAAGATGATGTCAAGGAGAATGGTGATACTCCGATATATATATTAACCTATATCACAATTAAATTTTTCTGTGCATATTCATTTTTAAAAAATGAGTTAAAATGAAGTAGAGCATACTGCTAGTCAAACGTGACATTCTTGTTGACATAATTAACTTGACACTTTGTGTGAGTGTGCACACATTGCTACTCGTTACGTAGTAATAGAACTCACATTCTTGCAGTTTTTATTGCACACTTGCACTGTAAGCGTTTGAAAAACAAAACACTACGAGCCATCGTGGATTGACCAAGCTATAAACGCTCGGCGGTAATTTCAACTGCGGCAGCGCGAGGCGCGGTGTCTTTTGTTACATTACACATAGTAGCACCGGTCAGCGTCCAGCTTTAGACGCAGCAACAGGGCAGGTACATCGGCGCTGTTAAACGCCTAAACGCTCGGCGGTAATTTCAACTGCGGCAGCGCGAGGCGCGGTATCTTTTGTTACATTACACATAGTAGCACCGGTCAGCGTCCAGCTTTAGACGCAGCAATAGAGCACGAACATCAACGCTGTTTATCGCCTAAACGCTCGGCGGTATTTTTAACTGCGGCAGCGCGAGGTGCGGTGTCTTTTGTTACATTACACATAGTAACACCGGTCAGCGTCCAGCTTTAGACGCAGCAATAGAGCAGGTACATCGGCACTGTTAAACGCCTAAACGCTCGGCGGTATTTTTAACTGCGGCAGCGCGAGGTGCGGTGTCTTTTGTTACATTACACATAGTAACACCGGTCAGCGTCCAGCTTTAGACGCAGCAACAGGGCAGGTACATCGGCGCTGTTAAACGCCTAAACGCTCGGCGGTATTTTTAACTGCGGCAGCGCGAGGTGCGGTATCTTTTGTTACATTACACATAGTAGCACCGGTCAGCGTCCAGCTTTAGACGCAGCAACAGGGCAGGTACATGCGCTGTTAAACGTCTAAACGCTCGGCGGTATTTTTAACTGCGGCAGCGCGAGGCGCGGTATCAAAGACATTACACATAGTGGAGTCAAGCGTCAGCTGTAGACGCAGCAACAGGGCAGGTACATACGCTGTTAAACGTCTAAACGTTCGGCGGTATTTTTAACTGCGGCACGCGAGGTCGGTATTTTTTGTTACATTACCTTTCACCGGTATCGTTTTTATCGTTCGGCAACAGGGCAAGTACATCGTCGCTGTTAAACGCAAACGCTCGGGGTATTTTTATCTGCGCAGCTAGTTGCGGTATTTTTGTTACATTACTCATAAATAATAGTAGCTTTGCGGCAACGATATTAATTTAAACGTTAACGCTTGGTGGTAGTTTTAATTGCGGCAGCGCGAGGTGCGGTATCTTTTGAGACATTACGTTTCACCGGTCAGCGTCTACGTAAGACGCGGCAGGCAAACTTAATTGATTGATGATTTAAAGCCTAAATATCGTTATTTTTTAACAAATTTCATGTATTATGCGTTTGCTAAATTACTTATATAAAGTAATAGCTTTAGACGCAGCAACAGGGCGGTACATTCGATATTTTAAAACATAACGTTTTATGCGGTACTTTAACTGTGGACAAGTCATATCAATAAGGCTGCGGCGCATTTGCGTCTCGGTGGACGGTGACCGCCGCTAGTGGACACGCTAGGGCGCATGTACATATTACGTCTTTACCACGCTCCTGCCAAAGGATGGCAGGAAGAATACGAGCAGTGACAGAAAGTGTTGACGTGTGACTTCAAGGTGCCGGAGCTCAACTCTCACAGGTGCAGAATCGACGCATCGTAATATTTTATCTACAACTCACGTTGGGTCGGATGTCAGTGTTAGACCAATTGGACACTTGGCATGTTTAATCTATTGAAATAGAAAGAAAAACCTCTCTCTCTCTCTCTATCTGAGTCAAGTCAACATATTATACGAAATCATTAAGACATGAGTCTAATTTTAAAACGAAACTTAATTAAAGATGGAATTAAAGATATTCAGTAAAATACTGCATATAATCCATTTGCACAAAAAATTTTTTTTTATTATCGACTACAAGTTGGCCCTTGACTGCTATCACACCTGATGTTAAGTGATGATGCAGTCTAAGATGGAAGCGGGCTAACTTGTAAGGATGAAACCCACACACCTTTCGGTTTCTACTCCCGTACCGGAACGCTAAATCGCTTGGCGGTACGTCTTTGTCGGTAGGGTGGTAACTAGCCACGGCGAAAGCCTCCCACCAGCCAGACCAAGACAAATTAAGAATAGTCTCAATCTGCCCCGCCGGGAATCGAACCCAGGACCTCCGTCTTATAAATCCACCGCGCATACCACTGCGCCACGGAGGTCGTCATCTGTATAACTATTTACGTAACTTCTACAATTTTTTGCACACTTCGTGTATTGCATTGCATTTTATGTCACTTTTTAGATCGTTATTATCGTTTTTTTTTATAATATCGATAATCTCTAATGACGCGTGGTGATTAAAATGATTTGATTACTTTTGGATATCACTTACACCCTGCTGATGTCATTATAGGTAACAAAAACTAAAACGGATGACACTATTGAATTTACAAGCGGTGATCGTATTCAGCAATAGACACAGAACGCTTACTTTAATGCTATATCAACAATAGAAATTAATCTAAAATATGTACAATAATATATCCATAGATATTTCAATCTTTGTGGACCAATGAAAATGCGCCCTAAGGAAGATTACGTCAGCGGTGACGTAACTCTACGATTCGGAGAGTGCAAAAATAAAGTCCATTAGTTTGTTTGTACGTTTGTAATTAATAGTTCGTTGAAAGTGGCATCATCGGTCTAGTAGTATCGGCTGCGGATAATGATATCTTAGGGTCGACTCCCAGATTAGTCTAAGAAAGCTCATTTATGATTTTAACCGATGAAAAAAAACGGAGGAGGTTCTCAATTCGACACGTATATATATATTTTTTTTATGTATGACCACGCATAACTTTTTACAGTGTTGTCTGATTTTGATAATTCTTTTTTTATTAGAAAGGGCACACTTTCAAGGTGGTCCCATTGTCATCATGTTAGGATCTGATGATGATATCCTGGGGAAATCGAAGGAACTCTTCAAATTTTGGAGGCACGCTTACAGCGATTTCGGTTTTTGTCTCGGTATCGGTAGCTTTTTAACTACTAGTGTCGTATAATATACTATGACAGTATAGTACGAGTACGTTACGTGGCGATAAGTCACTAAAAAGTAAGGAATAAAAATTTTTAACAAAAAATGGAACCGACTCAAAATGAATGTTCCTTAAACTTGGCTGGCACCGACTTCATAGCTATGCTTAAGTAAATTAAAGCAACTAAATGACTCAGTTATTTTTTACTTTTTAGTGCGTTTTGAGTCGGTTGTATTTTTTGTTAAAAATTTTGTTATTAACATTTTTATTGACGCCCATAAATTGATAAGGTAGTTAGTGTTTTAATTCATAAAAATCAGATTTTTTTATCGGGAGTCGAGCTTTGAATCGCCCCGGCCAGGAGTGACCCGTGACCGAACAAGCCGACCGTTAAATCAAAGTTGCATAACGACGTCCATAGAAAAAGTCCGCGTCATCCTACGTGATTAAGTGGTGTCCCGAATTCTGTAAAAGCCTTACGTAGACACTTTTGAACACCCTCTGATGACCAAAGTTCGTGATTCGTTTAACTGATACAAGATTTTTGTTACTTTTTCCATAATTTGCGTCTCGGACATATATTAACGCCATTCAAATGTCAATTCAGCTTCATTATTACCGACGAAAAAAAACGGAGGAGGTTCTCAATTCGACACGTATATATTTTTTTTATGTATGACCACGCATAACTTTTTACAGAGTTGTCCGATTTTGAAGAAAGAGAAAGTGCATACTTCCAAGGTGGTCCCATTGTCATCATGTTAGGATCTGATGATGATATCCTAGAGACATTAAAGGAACTCTTCAAATTTTGGAGGCACGCTTACAGCGATTTCTGGTTTTGTCTCGGTATCGATAGCTTTTGGCTACTAGCACCGTACAATATACTCTAATAGTATACTACGAGTACGTTACATGGCGATAAATCACTAAAAAGTAAGAAATAAAATTTTTTAACAAAAAATAGAACCGACTTAAAACGCACTAAAAAGTAAAAAATAACTGTGTCATTTAGTTGCTTTAATTTACTTAAGCATATCTAGGAGTCGGTGCCAGCCTACAGTTATTTTTTTACTTTTTAGTGTGTTTTTAGTCGGTTCTATTTTTTTTATTATTTTTTTATAACTCGGATAACGGATGAATCAAACAAATCGTTTAATGTTTATATATTTATATGTATTAAGTAACCGCCTGTGACATTGAGTCATAACTGACAAACATGACCTAATACATGAAAATAACGTATTCATAATCTGGCGATGATAACATAGTTCATAGGTTCGATTCTCGGGCGCGTGATCTCATTGGCTATAAATAGAGATGCACTAACAAAAACTAATTATTGACACCTAGCAATAAAACGTTCTTATATCGTTAATTTTACAGTTAACTATGAAAATGTCATAAAATAAATTAAGTACCTAATTCGGAATAACTATTCCAGTAAAAAACCTTCGTTGAAAAACATGCATTTGGAAAAAAACACTTTTAAGAAAATCGTTGATATATCCTAACATACATCATCATCATCATCATCATCATCATCATCATCATCATTATCATCATCATCAGCCTATTAACAGCCCACTACAGGCCTCCCTCCTCCATGTAGGATCACTATAGGGCCAGGCTTCCCTGGCCTTCCTCCTTAGGGAATATAGAGCGCAACCCCCCACGCTGCCCCAATGCGGATTGAGCTAGCTTAAGCTGATAATGTTTAATTCATTATCAATTACTGTCACATGTTGATGATAGGGACCGGGACCGACGGCTTAACGTGCTCTCCGAGGTACAGTAATAATTACACCAATTTTCCAACTCTGGGCTGACTCTTAGAAAGCTAGAAAGAAAATCTAAAAATTATTTCACAACCCGACCCAGGATTGGAACCAAGCCCTGGGTATGGAAGCCAGTCATAGGCAAACCACAAAAGTAGCAAGAATACAAAACTGTTAAGTCATTAAATGATGATGTTCTTTAAGAGTAGAAAGTGAGCTTGCCTTATCATTTTTTTTTATCGACAAGTTGGCCCTTGACTGCTATCACACCTGATGTTACTTGATGATGCAGTCTAAGATGGAAGCGGGCAATATAATCCAACAGTCAGTCATTAAATGATGTTGTTCTTTGACGGTTGAAAGTGAGCTTGCCTTATCATACGTGTAGTCGTCGTGACTCGTGAGACTTTCGTCATGTATGGACGCTTCCTCAATGCACATTAACACACAATCCAATTATCACTAGAAAGACAAAAAATATTCAATTACTACCATGGCTTCTACAACTGTTTTGGGATATTCATTGTACATTAAGTTAAATATTTGTCTCGTCTCAACAGCTCGACGGTAATTCAAAATGTTTAGAGTTTTATCTTCAGGTATTGCACTACTATCGTACCTACCCTACTCAATTTTTTTTAAAGCAACGCCCCTTTTTTTTGTTTACGGAGAGGAAATCTCAAAGATTTCCCCCCGTTGTCCATTTGAGGGAAAAGACAGGTAATGTGGGATTTTTACCCACTTAAACCCCTTCGGTGGCCATCTCCACCTCCGTGGCGCAATGGTATGCACAGTCAATCCCGGGACAATCGAGATTGTGGCTAGTTACCACCCTACCGACAAAGCCTACACCCTAGCGTTCCGGTACAAAGTCGTGTAGAAACCGAAAGGGTATCCTATTACTTCCATTGACTATCACCACTATATCAGGTGTGATAGCAGTCATTGTGACGTTAAGCTAAATAAATGAAACAAGTTTATATGTGTCTCAATAGCTCCACGGTTAGTGACTTAGTTCCAAAAGGTTTATTATGTATCATTGCGCTATTATCGTACCTACCCTACTCAATTTTTTTAAAGCAACACCCCTTTTTTATGTTGTCCATTTTACCCACTAAAACCCCCTCGGTGGCCATCTCAGTACAATTAGGGAGACTCTGGGATCTCTATTAACCAACGAATACCAGTGCCTCCCTTGCACATTGCCCATAGAGGCTCAGCTCGGAGAAAGCAACACCCCTCTAGCATTTGCTTTTTGCGTAGTTGACAGGGAGAAGGCACATTCTTTTTGCTTTACTCTATTCAAATAATACAAAGATATGGCTAATACACTTTTTACCCGACTGCGTCAGAAGGAGGGTAATGTTTTTCTAGCGTATGTATGTATCTATGTATGCCCATTTCTTCGGCACATGCTACAGCCTAAACGGCTAAACGGATTTTGACATGTGAGGTGTCGTTGAATTCGGCTAAATTGTAGAAGTGACATAGGCTATATGAATTTTCAAAATGGCGGCTGTAAATGGGGGAAAAAAGTGGGGACGTGTGCATTTTTTTCTTTTATCTTAGCAATATGGGTATCAAATAAAAGGTCATAAAAAGACCATTTCAAAAATATAAATATCATATCATGTTTATATTACTGTTTTAACAAGCAATGTCAAAAAGGGTACCGTCTCATTTCTATATCACATAATTATTAAAACTAAAAAGTCTCAAATAAAATTATTATTATAAAAACAAAAACCCAACTGCTTAGAAGTTATGAACTGAATATTGTAAAACAAGGATTTAGTATCTATATGAAATTCTAAATACTTTATGGTGCTGCAGGCGAGGAC
The DNA here is from genome assembly GCA_034621355.1 of Mycalesis mineus. Taxonomy (NCBI): domain Eukaryota; kingdom Metazoa; phylum Arthropoda; class Insecta; order Lepidoptera; family Nymphalidae; genus Mycalesis; species Mycalesis mineus. The sequence goes on from CM067882.1 coordinate 22,010,147, forward strand.
AAACATAGTTTTTGTAGATCTTTCTTTCCCCGCAGAAAATTAAGTATTTTGTCCCCGCTTGCATCTCCATAAATTATTTATAATTGTATATAGATATAGTGATCCTTGTTTTTCTTTAATGCAAGTTTTTAATAATTTTTTAATGCAAGAGGGAAAAAATACAGGCAATTCAAATAACTCTTTTGCTTTCAACCATAGGTGTCAGTATTTTCAACAACCATTCAAAATGATAATAAACTTTAATCGAACAAATAAAGAAGTCACACAAAAAGTACCAACACAACGTGCAGAGAGCACATTTAAATCGGTCGAGTAACGCAGATGACATCATCGGTATTAAAAACGGGCGGAACCGGTCGTGCCTGTGCCCAAAAAGTTCGCATGCAATTAGGGCTCAGAGATATATGAGCGTACGTTTACAAGCAACACGCATTCTTCCAACGCGAATTATGTAATCGGATTTTTAAACGTAACCGACTTTTTAAAGGATTGAATGTATGACACTTAGATCACAGTATGGCAGATATTTTGTTGGTGAATATCATTCGATTCGAACAGTATGTCGATTGTTGAAGAAAACGTCAGTTTTGAAGCTGATGTACAACGGTTGCAAAGCGGATGTACTAGAAATATATAAGAGAGATAAGCAGGGCGCTTCCCAGTAGTACCCCCTAATTTTAGTTCTATAGAACTGTTGATACACCATATTAGTTCGACGACCTCCGTGACGCAGTGGTATGCGCGGTGGATTTATAAGACGGAGGGTCCTGGATTCGATTCCCGGCGGGGCAGATTGAGATTTTTCTTGATTTGTCAAGACGTATTGCCAAGCGATTTAGCGTTCCGGTACGATGTCATGTAGAAACCGAAAGGGGTGTGGATTTTCGACCCACTCCTAACAAGTTAGCCCGCTCCCATCTTAGATTGCATCATCACTTAACATCAGGTGTGATAGCAGTCAAGGGCCAACTTGTAGTCGATAAAAAAAATCTTTTTGCTAGTCATGCGATTAGCAATTCGCCTTAATCCCTTGACATCTTTGAAAACTGCTGATACGTCAGATATTAAGGATATAAGAGCTATTTGTGACAGATGTCCGGAAAATTATGACCTACCCACCAAGCCCATCCCCTCTTCTATACAATCCGCCGTTAATAGACTGAAAATGATGATGCTTATTTCTTACTTAACCAAGCTTATTTTTGTCGCCAAGTGTTCTGGTCTTTTAATACAAATTAAACGAGGCCAAAATTGATGGGGTTGTCAAAATTGGTTGTTTTGTATTATTGCAGAGTTCCGATGGCCATCTCCCAGCTCCAGCTCAGATCAGCTCCATGCCATCATAGTATTAGATTGTCACGCAATCGGGATACATACGCATGTAAAATTTCAGTCAATCCGTAAGGAGGAAGGTCAAATTTCAATTACTATATTTGGCCTAAAAATGCTAAAGATTGGTACAAAAATGCGTAAACGAGTGACCCAAAAAACACTTCTCGCGGTGTAAGCAAGACGCGACTACTCATGCGGTAAGAGCGTTCGTACCGGTCGCCGGTACCGGTCGCCGGGTACCGGTTAAGGTCGCGCGTCCCATTCGCCCGCGAGATAATCGGCCGGGTCGTTCAACCGCTATAATCGATTCCGTATAATCGCTCGCGATTGCCGATCCGATGGACAGACTCTGACATTATTTATTGCTAGCCACTGACTGTCCACAACGTCATTCGCCTACCGTAGATACGTACACACGATGGTTTTTTAACCGACGAAAAAAAACGGAGGAGGTTCTCAATTCGACATGTATATATTTTTTATGTATGACTACGCATAACTTTTTACAGAGTTATCCGATTTTGATAATTCATTTTTTATTAGAAAGGGCATACTTCCAAGGTAGTCCCATTGTCATCGTGTTAGGATCTGATGATGATATCCTGGGGAAATTGAGGAAACTCTTCAAATTTTGGAGGCATGCTTTCAGCGATTTCGGTTTTTGCCTCGGTATCGGTAGCTTTTTGGCTATTAGTGCCGTATAATATACTATGACAGTATAGTACGAGTACGTTACGTGGCGATAAATCACTAAAAAGTAAGAAATAAAATTTTTTAACAAAAAATAGAACCGACTCAAAACGCACTAAAAAGTAAAAAATAACTGTGTCATTTAGTTGCTTTAATTTACTTAAGTATATCTAGGAGTCGGTGCCAGCCAAGGTTTCTACTTTAAGGGCGTTACCGTTACGTATTCTGTGCTAGTATATAAGAATCCTGCTCCGTGTCGTTGTCACACGCACATCAAACAGAGTCCTAGATGATAAGCTTTATGTCACCGTGTGCATCATTGCAACGGTAACATGTAATAGTAATATGAACAAGGGCGGAAATACTACCGTTCGATAACATCAGTAGCATACTGACTCTACAGTAAGTACTGTGTACTATGTGTACAGTAAAACACCAGTAGTATTGTCTATAGTAGTATGTGTAGTGTCAACGAATGATCTTTATTTGTCTCTACATCGGCGTGGTGTGAGTGTTATTTTCTTTATTCTCTTGTCTCGGAGACCACGTCAAGCCGTCGGTCCAAGTTATAGCATGACATCAGGTGTGAAAGCAGTCAAGGGCCAACTTGTAATCGATAAAATAAATAAATAAACATCAGATCCATAGTACGTACTTTTATAGAAGAGGGGGACTTCTTTAGGCGGATAATAATGATGATGCAAATAGTTTGTTTAGTAATGGTGAAAGAGGAAAGTTTCATTAAATGTGTAAAAATACTGAAATCATCATACTTTCATCTGGTCACATAGTGTACGTAAAAAAAATTTTTAGGTAAAAAATAGAACCGACTCAAAACGCACTAAAAAGTAAAAAATAACTGTTTCATTTAGTTGCTTTAATTTACTTAAGCATATCTATGAAGTCGGTGCCAGCAAGTTCAAGGAACATTTATTTATCGTAGTAAAGCAGTTTGTGCGTTCTAGGTAATGTTCTTAAAGTAGAAACCTTGGCTGGCACCGACTCCTAGATATGCTTAGGGGAGAGTCGGTTATATCGTACCACTTTTTACTTTAACTTAAATATTTCGACTATGACAAGACAATATTTAATGTATGTGCAAAATAAAGTTTCATATTTTATCTTGCTAAGATACAGAAATCAGTTCATCATATTAGGATCTGATGATGATATCCTGGGAAAATTGAAGGAACTCTTTAAATTTTATAGGCACACTTGCAGCGATTTCGGTTTTAGTGTAAGTATCGGTAGCTTTTTGGCTACAAGTGCCGTAAAATATACTATGACAGTATAGTACGAGTACGTTACGTGGCCATAAATCACTAAAAGTAAGAAATAAAAAATTTTAACAAAAAATAGAACCAACCAAATACGCACTAAAAAATAACTGTGACATTTAGTTACTTTAATTTACTTAAGCATATCTATAAAGTCGGTGCCAGTTAAAAAATTCGGTTAAAAAATAGTATTAATGACAGTCTTAGTATATAAATATTTCAGTAGTCGTTATCAGTCACTCTATGCACCGTACACACATCCACAGTGTTATCAAATCGCCGGCTGATAATATTTCCGCGCGGATAATCGCATTCCAGCAGCGGAGCGTTCAGCCGTGCGCCTTACACAATCGTCTCGCATTTATCGCTTCACACATTTACAACTAAAGCCAATTATAAACAAACTACGTGTAACATACTTCAAAACTACTACTTAGAAACTCTATAAGGTCTTTCAAACTAACTAATTTATAATAAAATATATTACAACCGGGTCGCCTTTGGACTGTTCTATAACATTATAACTTAATTTAGTGTTATTCCACAGAGAATAACTATTGAAGTGAAACTTCTTTATCGGGGTTGGAAAAAAATTTAGTGTAACATTTTTTCGTTACGCGTCAGATTTTTTTTTTTGTGTCACTCAATAAATTTGTAAAACATGCGTATAATCCTTATGAATATAAAGAACAAACTTGATAGCGTTTATCCTAGTAAAGATACAGCTTATGGCAAATATGTGGATTGACACTTCGATAAGTTCATATATAATTATATATAATTTTCCTCATGTAGTTTGACATGACTTCACACGACGCGAGTGACGTCACACGTCACATGCTACCGAAGGGTGAGGTGCCAGTGAGTCAACAGCCGGTTCCTACCACGCCACTAGCGGCTACTCTCCGGCGCTTTGTGTCAATGTTATTTTTGTTAATGACGAGCGGTGCCGTTATTGTGTGATAGACGAGTGGATTCCGACAATAGAGTTGCTGCACCTGCTCATCTATTGTCAACAGTAACTGAATAAAAATTTTAGCATGTTTAAAAAACGACGCATCACAATAAAAAGCGACAAAATAAGCAAAAACTAAATATGATTTACATGCTCCGTCTGCAAGTTTTTAGTTTTTGATTGATTTCATTTTTGGGGATAAAAACACAGATTTATCGAAGTACTTTATGGATATAAAGGTCATGTCCAGGACCCAATATTATTATCTGTAGGATATGTCTGTCAACTTTGGTTTTAGTGATTTATCGCCACACAACATACTCGTACTATACTGTCATAGTATATTATATGGCACTAGTAGCCAAAAAGCTACCGATACCGGGACAACGACCGAAATCGCTGTAAACGTGCCTCCAAAATTTGAAGAGTTCCTTCAATTTCCCCAGGATATCATCATCAGATCCTAACATGATGACAATGGGACCATCTTGGAAGTATGCCCTTTCTAATAAAAAAAGAATTATCAAAATCGGACAACTCTGTAAAAAGTTATGCGTGGTCATACATAAAACAAAAAATATACGTGTCGAATTGAGAACCTCCTCCGTTTTTTTTATCGGTTAAAAAGGAAGGCGGTTTGACCCTGTAGTCAGCCATTAATATAGGCTGATAATAGTAACAAAGGCAAAATTGAACATGTTCAACACGTCAAGGCAGATATTGTTTATCGTACAGTTTAGACACGGTAGAAGCATCATCAGGCCAAAGTTAAATGGAACCATGGGTCGAGTTAGCTGTAACACAATTTGGGCCGCCCACGCCGCCGCTCGTTAGGCGCCGCGTGGGCCGCGCAGTCTGCGCCGGCGACCGACGGCCCCCTACATACAGATAATAATGTATCTTATATCTAACGAGATTTTAACCACTACTTTAGCCGATATTTTATGAGATAAGGTCCTAAAACAGTAGTCATTCTTGAAACTAACCACCTCATCATGGATATGGCTGGATCAACCGTTGGAGTCCACAGCTGGACATAGGCTTGTAACGTTTTTGATCAAAATATTAGTCAGCGCAGGGCTAGATTATTTGCGCTGGTATTGCTGCTACCCGACATCAGCCTGCGCCATTTTAAAAAATCTAGCGCAAAAGATATTATTATCTAATATATAAAATTCTCGTGTCACAGTTTTCGTTGCCATACTCCTCCAAAACGGCTTGACCGATTTTGATGAAATTTTGTACGCGTATTCAGCAGGTCTGAGAATCGGCTACTATCTAATTTTCATCTAAATTTTTTTTTAATTTTTTAAGCAAAACAACGTTTGCCGGGTCAGCTAGTAGAGTATAAAAATGTGCACTTTGATTAAATATACCCTCTTTTTAACCGACGAAAAAAAACGGAGGAGGTTCTCAATTCGACAAGTATATTTTTGTTTTTATGTATGACTTATGTATGGCGCATAACTTTTTACAGTGTTGTCCGATTTTGATAATACCTTTTTTATTAGAAAGGGCACACTTTCTAGGTGGTCCAATTGTCATCATGTTAGGATCTGATGATGATATCCTGGAAAAATTGAAGGAACTCTTCAAATTGTACAGGCACACTTGCAGCGATTTCGGTTTTTGTCTCGGTATCGGTAGCTTTTTAGCTACAATTGCCGTATACTATACTATGACAGTATAGTACGAGTACGTTACGTGGCGATAAATCACTAAAAAGTAATAAATAAATAATATAGGACAAATATCATAGGTAAAAAATAACTGTGTCATTTAGTTGCTTTAATTTACTTAAGCATATCTAGGAGTCGGTGCCAGCCAAGGTTTCTACTTTAAGGACGTTACCTAGAACCCACAAACTGCTTTACTACGTTACTTATATTACGACCCTAAGCGAAACGTTTAAAAACGAATGTCGCGTACAAATTATAAATGCATAGAATAACTGGACCCGGCTAACTGTACACTGCCGGGAGCTCACGTAGAGTTCCCGGCGAGCAATTAACTGCCAATACCAGCCCGTCGTCAGGCTACTAGACGCGCCCGCCAGGCTGAGGGACGTTCCGCCCGATATGGTCATACCACTTGATTGAACCCACCGGCCCCAAGAAAGTCGGCTAGCGGGAATGCGCCGCTCCGAAAGTGCACTAACAGTTACAATGTTTTGCTGACATTTACGAGTGTATCCCTTCGTTGTCTTGCCATTTTCCGTATTCGGTCAAAGCAACTTTTTAAGGCTTACACTTATTTCGAGCTAACAAATGATCTGACATGACACCAAATATTGAATGCTCTCGATAGTCTAGTGTACTTCCTATTACTCGTAAAATAATAGTTGTGTCACACCTGTGTTACGCTTAACAAGTAAAGAAGGCTCTTCCGGTGACTATCATTAACAAACCTGATAAAACATAATAGAGTCAATCATTTTTTTGATATAGACTACTAGTTTGCCCTTGACTGCTATCACACCTGATGTTAAGTGATGATGCAGTCTAAGATGGAAGCGGGCTAACTTGTTAGGAGTGGGACGAAAATTCACACCTCTTTTGGTTTATCGGAAAGCTAAATCGCTTGGCAATACGTCTTTGTCAGCTGGGTGGTAACTAGCCACGGCGAAAACCTTCCACCAGCCAGACCAAGACAAATTAAGAAAAATCTCAATCTGCACCGCCGGGAATCGAACCCAGGACCTCCGTCTTATAAATCCACCGCGCATACCACTGCGCCACGGAGGTCGTCACATTATCACCCTAAGCCCGCCAACACTTAAGTAGTGTCACCTAAAAGAATTTTTTTTAAAACTAAACATTTACTACGTGCTGGTCAGTATCTAATTATACATCTATAATTTTGTCTAAAAACAATATTGCTTAAAGAGTCCTCGACAATTTCAACATATCTAGGTTACAGCCCAGACTTCAGAACGATCTAACACGTCCACAAGCTAGATAATATCTCAGTAACACGAGATAGAGCACGAAGCTCTTCAACGGACAACAGCGATTTCAAAATAAACTCTTCAATTTGCAACAGGTTCGCAAAACTTGCCGAAGAGGAAGACAAAGCCATTTTAGGGGGGGGGGCAAGAAAAACAAAAATCGGTATCGGCGTTCAGATATTATAGAAAACAGGTTTGGGGTCGTTGCGACCGGCAATCGGGCAAACTGGCTCCTTTTGCTCAATTCACTTTACAATTTAGAACTCGTCTCGTCTGTAACTTATATTGTGAGTTTTCGTTGTGGCTACAAAATATCAACTTTTTTACATAATAAATATTTAGTGAGATTTGGCAAGCAGGCTATACATTCGCAGGGGAACGTAGAGCCCGGCATGATTGGGGTTTACGAAATAATATTAGTAAATCATTTGTACAAACCGGCAATGAAGTATTATTACTCTTTTATTAAATAAATAAATAAATAAATACTACAGGACAATTAGACACATCGCTATATAGCCCCAAAGTAAGCGTACTCGTAATTAGCTTGTGTTATGGGTGCTATGATAACTGATGAATATTTTTATATATATTATACATAAATACTTATAATATATAGATAAACACCCAGACACTGGAAAACATCACACAAACATTTTCCAGATGTGGGAATCGAACCCACAGCCTAGGACGCAGAAGCAGGGTTACTACCCACTGCGCCACTCGGCCGTCAAACAACGTTCATTACGACATCACTTTGTAGCTGTAGCTGGAAAATACAACATACGTTATAAATTCACGTGCAAATCACTCAAGGACATAAATCTTATTAAAAGACTTATCGAAAGATTACAATAACATCAAAGATGTGTCACACTGGACAGGAAATAATTGGTTAGTGCGTTTGTCAACGTATGTAGACGACATCAATATTAATAAGTGCCGTTAAGTAGACAAAAATGCAATAATTTTGAAACACAGGAAATGTTAATCTCCAAAAGCTCTCCGATAACTTTCTAAATGGCCTGACTTGCTCATAACTTCAGTAAAAATATACTTAACTTGAAAGTGGAATAATAAAAATGTATATCAGTCCGCAAATACCTCAAAAAATTATAGTAAAAACAAAAGCTCCTACAATTTTTAACCGACGAAAAAAAACGGAGGAGGTTCTTAATTCGACACGTATATTTTTTTTTATGTATGACCACGCATAACTTTTCACAGAGTTGTCCGATTTTTTATTAGAAAGGGCACACTTACAAGGTGGTCCCAGTGTCATTATGTTAGGATCCGATGATGATATCCTGGGAATTTTCCCAGGATATCATCATCGGATCGGATGAAGGAACTCTTCAAATTGTATAGGCACACTTGCAGCGATTTCGGTTTTTGTGTAAGTATCGGTAGCTTTTTGGCTACAAGTGCCGTATAATATACTATGACAATATAGTACGAGTACGTTACGTGGCGATGAATCACTAAAAAGTGAGAAATAAAATTTTTTAACAAAAAATAGAACCGACTCAAAACGCACTAAAAAGTAAAAAATAACTGTGTCATTTAGTTGCTTTAATTTATTTAAGCATATCTAGGAGTCGGTGCCAGCCAACGTTTCTACTTTAAGGACGTTACCTAGAACCCACAAGCAGCTTTACTACGTAAAATAAATGTTACTTAAACTTGCTGGCACCGACTTCATAGATATACTTAAGTAAATTCAAGCAACTAAATGACACAGTTATTTTTTACTTTTTAGTGCGTTTTGAGTCGGTTCTATTTTCTGTTAAAAAATTTTTGTGCATTTGATTGGGTTGGTCTATCTCTTTGTAACTATGGTATCGTTCCAGATAGAGAGAAAATAGACGTAGTCGCAAGTGACACAATTGAGTTTCATAACAGATTTACAGAATAGCCCGCCCTGTTCGTTTAAACGCTATCGACCCCTAAAGCAGCACGGAGAAAAACGTACTATTCAGAATTCAAAGCAAATCCTCGTGCGGGTAGGTGTGACCCGAGTTTGGTGACAACGCGAAACTCACTCAAGATAGATATTGCTGATTATAATAAAACCAGCAAAGTTCACATTGATGTGTAATGCAATCTAGAGATATAAAAGTACATTGTAAGTTTTGACGGCCGAGCGGCGCAGTGGGTAGTGACCCTGCTTCTGCGTCCTAGGCTTTGGGTTCGATTCCCACATCTGGAAAATGTTTGTGTGATGAGCATAAATGTGTTCTAGTGTCTGGGTGTTTACCTATATTATAAGTATTTATGTATCATATATATAAAAATATTCATCAGTTATCATAGTACTCATAACACAAGCTACCTAAGCTTACTTTGGGACTATATAGCGATGTGTGTAATTGTCCTATAATATTTATTTATTTATTTACTTAATATAGTGTGTGTCTAGAGATACGATACATATTAAGGACATTCAACAAAATATACACTTCTTACAAACACATTGGAAGATTCAGGTTTGTTGGCAATTTTATATGAAAACTACATATTCTTGTACAAATTTCATAGCAATTTTTGTTATCAAAGTCCTTTATAGCCAAAAGGAAAGGTAATGATTTTGGCAGTATACGTATGTAGTAATGGTATGTTTTGATTTTGTATTTATGTATACAAATGTATGTATGTTTGAATGATCTGAATTGACGAAACAGAGATGTAACAGAGCAAAGAAATTCGCCGACGGAACAACTTCAAGTAATTAAGCAGCAATGCAATCATTCAGTTGTTCGTTGGAAAAGGAAAAATCCACTTGAACGTAATAACATTTAGCAGTGATGCTGGCGGTGATGTCGTCACCTCTCGACTCGTCCTCGCAGAGCGGCCCGCGGCTAATGAGATGAGGTCAGCGCACGACAAATGTCACGTTCCGATGTTTAACCTGTGGCTTAGGATACGCCGCTAGAGGGCCTAGTGTAGAGGAAAAGACATCGCCCAATTGTAGCGAAATCAAAAATATCGCTTTCGCTGTTTTGAGTCTAAAAAGAAATTTTGACTTCGATAGGGGGACAATATGTTCGTGCGCATCATAGGCATCAAAACGCACTAAGTTTTGAGTCGGTTCAATTTTTTGTTAAAAATTTTTATTTCTTACTTTTTAGTGATTTATCGCTACGTAACGTACTCGTACTATACTGTCATAGTATATTATACGGCACTAGTAGCCAAAAAACTACCGATATCGAGACAAAAACCGAAATCGCTGTAAGCGTGCCTCCAAAATCTGAATAGTTCCTTCAATTTCCCCAGGGTATCATCATCCGATCCTAACAAGATGGCAATGGAACCTTGGAAGCGTGCCCTTTCTAATAAAAAAGGTATTATCAAAATCAGACAACTCTGTAAAAAGTTATGCGTAGTCATACATAAAAAAAATATATATATAAAACGGCAATACAAACATGATATGATATTTATATTTTTGAAATGGTCTTTTTACGACCTTTCATTTGTGGGGATGTGTGTATTTCAATAAATACACACATCCCCCCTTTTTTCCCCCATTTACAGCCACCATTTTGAAAATTTATATAGCCTATGTCACTACCACAATTTCAACAAATTCAACGACACCTCACATGTCAAAATCCGTTCAGTCGTTTAGGCTGTAGCGCGTGCCGAAGAAATGGACATACATACATACATACATACATACATACGCTCGAAAAACATAACCCTCCTTCTGACGCAGTCAGGTAAAAAATAATTTAACACACCAGTATTTTGATATGAGTCATCTACCCTATTAGCGAAGTCTGTAAATGGCTGTAGGTAGCTCTGCCGTGAGTGCCTGAGTGCGCGGAATCTGTTCTACATCTGAGATGCTTTGGCGAGACACCAAATGCATCAGATTATTGTTTTAGATCGGTGTTATGACACTAACGGGAAGATAAATGTGGTTTACTTTACAACTAATGAATATTTATCCTGTTGTTAACTACACTAAAGCCAAACATGATTAAGATTGCTTGTCAACAACTAAAATGAAGGTAGAAAATGTAACGCATTTTATTAACCGACGAAAAAAAAACGGAGGAGGTTCTCAATTCGACACGTATATGTATATTTTATATATGACCACGCATAACTTTTACAGAGTTATCCGTTTTGATAATTCTTTTTTTATTAGAAAGGGCATACTTCCAAGATGGTCCCATTGTCATCGTGTTAGGATCTGATGATGATATCCTGGGGAAATTGAAGGAACTCTTCAAATTTTGGAGGCACGCTTACAGCGATTTCGGTCTTTGTCTCAGTATCGGTAGCTTTTTGGCTACTAGTGCCGTATAATATACTATGACAGTATAGTACGAGTACGTTACGTGGCGATAAATCACTAAAAAGTAAGAAATAAAATTTTTCAACAAAAAATAGAACCGACTCAAAACGCACTAAAATTTAAAAAGTATTAAATAACTGTCATTTAGTTGCTTTAATTTACTTAAGCATATCTATGAAGTCGGTGCCAGCAAGTTTAAGGAACATTTATTTAAAGTAGTATAGCGACTTCATAGATATGCTTGAGTAAATTAAAGCAACTAAATGACACAGTTATTTTTAACTTTTTAGTGCGTCTTGAGTCGGTTCTATTTTTTGTTAAAAAATTTTATTTGTTAAAATTTTTTATTATACATCCTCAGGATCGCACAATTAATATTTACGAACACTATTTATTACTTGAAGGACACAATAAGAACACTTCAGACACTTGTGATAAGCCCTGGGGGAGTATATTATGTTCGTTATCTAGTAATTAAGTATTCAGTTAGTTAAATAGCATAGCGTTGGCACAATAGAATTGTTGGTCACGCCGTAACTTACTGACGCCGAATTTAATACCTACCTACTAAAGTGCGACCCAGGCATCAAAAGAATAAACGTAAACAAAGGACCGACATGTAGAAGAATCGTATCGTAAGTAGAGTATTATCTCTATCCTTATCCCTATATATCGTAAGCAAAAATGAATTCTTCCCGGCTGGGCCAAAAAAGACTTTCTAAATTAGTCTAGTTAGTTAGGTATGGCTGGTAGGAGATTTCGGTCGCACCCAGTTACCATCCTACTGACAAAGACGTACAGCAAAGCGATTAAGCGTTCCGTTACAATGTCGTGTAGAAACCGATTTGGGGCTTGGATTTTATCCTACCCCTTCCATCTTGCCATCAGGTGTGACTGCAGTCAAGGGCTTACTTGTAATGTAAATCTATACCAATATTATAAAGAGGTAAGGTTTGTATGTTTGTATGTTTCGAAGTTTGTAAATAGATCTGGTGTAGTTTTTGTTTGTGGAATGAGCACACTTCATATGAAAGTTTTTCATTAAAATTAGAAGGGTACCTAAGAGGTTTTCACGCGGACGAAGTCGCAGGCGACTGCTAGTACTATATAAAAGATTCATTTGTGTTCTTTTGTTTCAATGGCTCGATTAATACAAAATAATCAAACTTTTTGTACCCTAGCTAAAAATCGAACACATCACTCCTCAGTTACAAAGCAGCACACACAAGTGAAGCCATTACTCCAGATTCCTAAAAAAAACTCCGATTAGCCAACGTTTAGCCGTCGTGTAAACAGTGGCGTACATTGAGGAAACATCGCCTCAGTAATGCTAATGCCGGCTGAGGACGCGTTCCCATTATGTCGTGGCAATAAATTTTGCGATAGACGATAGTAGTCTCAAGAGGTTCCTATTATAACGACTTATCGTCATTGTGTCGGCGAATTCTTTACCGTTCTACGACAATCATTGGTGGTTTTATCTGTTCAGAAGTTCACTTATGATATATAAACATCAATGTGCCTAGTGTAAGATTTTACCGCGTCGATGTCGAGAGAGCAGTAAACGCAAATTTTATATTGAATTGGAGTAGCGCCATCTAGTTATAGTGAGAGTAAACTTTTTTTTTATATAATTTGACGTTACGAGTGAGTACGTTTTTACGCAGTCGCTCGGTGAAAAACTCACACTTGCCCCACAGTCGTTCTATCAAAATTTACGGTCTCGCTTTGGTGTGACGACGACTTTTTATCGTTTTACGACATGCTTGCCGTTTCCCATTGACACACACACGACAATATGTCGTCACAGTAAAAACGGAGTCGTGTACAACAGTTAGTTGTACCGTCCTATATGTGAACACCTCAATATACGAGCCATGACGGAATTAGACGGTAATCTATCGCCACGACATAGTGGGAACGCGCCCTTAAGATTATAAATAATGTTCATTACGTTGTAGGCACCTCATACTGACCGGAAGTTGGGAAACCGACCGGATGTAAGAAGCGCGCTTCTAGGTATGATACATAAGGGCCAGCGTATATCTGGCCAAGCGCAGTGTTACACTACTATGTTGCACACTATCACACTATGTGACACATAATTGCATATCCATACTATAGCAGATTAGCAACCAAATGTCGTTAAAAAATAATTTGAAGTTAATAAGAAATTATCCTCAAAAGATAAATATGCCACCGCAGACTTTTTTGGAGTTTTTGAGTCGTAATAAAGAGAATGTTTTGAATGTTGGCTGGTGAGAGGCTTTCGCCGTGGCTAGTTACCACCCTACCGACAATTACGTACCGCCAAGCGATTTAGCGATCCGGTATGATGTCGTGTAGAAACCGATAGGGATGTGGATTTTCATCCTAATCCTAACAAGTTAGCCCGTTTCCATCTTAGATTGCATCATCACTTAACATCAGGTGTGATAGCAGTTAAGGGCCAACTTGTAAGCATTAAAAAAAAAAATCAATTCTTCCATACATTGTTTTGTTGTATACCAAAAAAAAATTTCACAGCGTTTTCGATAGAAGAGTTTTGATAGAAGAGAAGAGTCCCAGGCAGTTAATGTTTGTCTGTCTTTTCATTATCCGACTTTTCATTGTCATTTTCCATCCAATTTACATAAACCACATTACAAAAACCTCAACAAAATGTATACTTGAACCTTCCTCAGGAACCACTTTATGTTTTCTTGAGAACTGCATGACAATTCGTTCAGTAGCCCTTGGAGTTTATCGCAAACATACAGACAAATATGATGGGCAGACTTTATAAGGATGATCTCATATTATAGTTTTCATCAGGTTATCATTATCCGCATATTAAATGTAGCGACATTGCCAGACCTCCCTCTTAGTAGGAGCGGATGGTAGTGGTATCAAATTAACTCGTTAAGACTGCCCTGGAGTAGCTCTGTATTACACAGTAATTATCTCAACTTCTATTGATTAATGAATGATTCAATTGTTAAGATAACATTTGTGAATGGACACAATTCCTGCCTCAAGTGATTGGACCTTGGCACAATGTAGCCTCAACCTTTTATTATTATCCAACTAAAATGGGCCCAGTGACATCATGGCTGCATTGAGTTGAGCCTGTTGTTGCCTTCCTGGTGATGTCATCATGGTGTTGTGATCATTGCTTTGATTAATTAAATATTATCTTTATGTTTATAAAATTTTTAACAATCTTATATGACATAAAATATATTAAAAAAACTATTAAAAATTTATAAAAAAATTGATGCTCAAGCAATTGGCAGTCTGAGCTCCAGAGTGAGTAACCTCATCACAATATGTGTCGTTTTAAAGACTACTGCCCTCTGTATCCGATCCTATACTAAAGCCAAACTCTATTGAGAATACTTGTCAACAAACAAATTTAAAATGAAGGTTAGAAAATGCAACACATTTTATGCCTAATAAATTTAAAATTATGTTTTGTTATTTTAAAAAATCTTATTTAAAAGATATTGAATATATGAATTAGTTTTAAGCTTACTTATCTAATTTATTGTCATGAATTCGCCATTAAGAGAGAAAGAGTTAATTTAAAAAAATAGATGTAAAATGACTAGTGATATCTATCTTCATTTTTAATTTGTTTGTTGACAAGCATTCTCAATCGAGTTTGGCTTTAGTATAGATCAAAAACCAGAGCAATCAGACCAATATTGTAAGCTTTTTAAGATATTGGTCCCAAGTTTTTTCGCAATAAGACCATTGACTGACACTATTATCGGAACAATGACTGTTAACATATCATTTCCACATGGAGGTAATCTTGTGTGTAAGGTCCAAGTATTTTTGATACTTTTCATGTCCTGATTGGTTATTAAAAACCTAATAATAAGCACACTTGGTACATAAACTCAACTATCAATAACAACAGTGTACAGTCATTAAAACTATATATAACATACTATGTATGTTACAAGCCACTAGATATAATAAGTGTGTTATCTGAATAATGACTGTCTGTCATCTGTGGTGACAATGCGACTGGTTTTTAATGACTTTGTTGTTAACATACTTAACATTATGAAACTGACCACAACAATATGTTGAAATGTGGTTTTACTTTTAAGCAACTCAGATTTTGTTACTAAAGTACCATAGCTCAACAATTTGCTAAGTTGAAATGACATATACCTAGAAGAGCCATTAAATGTAGAATCCCAAGTCACTGGAATACCATTCTGGCTACTGGTAAGAACAGTGTTGATCTACCCCCATAAGATAAGTAACTGTACACAGAGCCTTAACCAACAATTAATGCATCCTGTGCCAGCATGCCTAACTGTGCCCTACAGACTTGTATCTGATTATAAATGAGTCATTGCTTTTATTTGCTTGTAACTTCTGCGCCATGTGCCTGAGCTCCGCTGGCACTGCACAAGTTACAGCACTGACTGTACAAATTGGTTGTAAAATACACAGCAAGACTGTGTGGTCATCGATCAGCTGATTATAGCTTTATTTAATGCTTAGCAGTGGTTAAATTTAATAATAATATGGTGCCTTAGTTTCCCAGTTGAACTAAACCTATGTCAGTATTTATTTACAGTTCGCACATAGCTCAAAGTGAAGAAGTATCACAATACAGGTGATTCTACCAAGCAACTAACAATAGTTTTCTACAATTTTGTGTAGTTTAGCACTAAAACAAGTAACTTCAAGTACACTTTGTTTACAAGTACTTTTGAAACATCATTATCATGAGAAGGAAAAAGGAAGATTACAACAATTAATACAAAATTTACAACATATAAATAGAATAATAGGTATTAATATAAGTAATTATAATTAACATTTATTATTGCATACTTTCCTGTATAAACTTGTAATATAGTGACATGAATTTATTTCCAGTAAATTAATACTGATTTATGTTTCAACAAAAAATGCATATTTTTCATGGTGAAATAACATTTGATTAAATGTTTCTATATTATTTTTGTAAAAAACTGTAATTGCTCTATTGTTTTTGCGAAGGTACGTCATAATGGAGTAAGGCTTATAAACATCGTGAGCACGGCAAAGAGTCGTTTATTATAGTAACAGTACATAGTACTCCATAAAAAAGTAGGCCACAGCCGCCGCGCCCTGCCAGCCCTACGGACGAACGTTAATACCTAGCGGTTTTTCACATACTATTCCAATAAGAACCAAGTAAACATTTTTCGTACCTATAAAGAGTATAACAATTGTCATGTTTTCCGATTTTACTTGAATTCAAAGCTGTCATTCCGATGTTAAGATTTTTTAATGTTCAGTACTGATATATTTGTTTTGGAATGCAGAAGAGTATAAAAGCGTAATGTAACTGACCTGTGTATTAACAAGATCCCATTAAACGGCAACCTGGAGTACCGGAGAGGTCCAAGAACTCACTGTGTGCCGTGTTTCAGCACGTAAACATGAGTAGTTCACAATTGTAAAGGTAGAACTGGATATCACTGTTACCACGAATCCACCTTTGGAACTCACATGCACTAACACTTAAGGTCTAAAAAACAAGTTCTTAGGTGTAAACTCTGGGAGCGGCTATTCACCGAGATTATTATTTTCATTCATCGCAATCTCGCAATGTGAAATCATTCGAGACGAGTGGCAGTTACGTTGCCCAACGGATTCCGAGGAAACTACAATTTGCGGAGCGCGGGCTCGGGGCAGGGAAACTCGCGTCATCCGCCATGTTGAATCATTACGTCATGCCTAAAAAATGTCAATTAAAAATATTAGCGCATGTCCGCTAATTATATAAAAATATCATTAGAAAAAATGTTAAATAAACTGTGTTATTATCTAAATAAATCTTGTCATAAATTAAAATATCAGCATTCAAATTATTTATTTCATAATTGCCAGGGTTTAATTTTTACCATAGAGCAGCTGAGCAAAGTCATTAAGTAGCACAAATTTACTTTACGATCTTAAAACCTTACAATCCATACATATAAATAACACCTAACGGAGACTACTTGATTATATCTGGGGCACTGGGTAGAGCCCTGCACACCCGGACAACGGCAACATAGGGCGCTACCTTCTTTTTAACTTTAAAGTTTGGGCTGGATATTGCTAGAAAGCCCAAATTTTCACGATATGATACATGAACTGTAACGCTATTATAGTTTACATTTTAGTAATATATGTAAATCCCAAATTTCCTCACTCACTGACTGACGAAAGAACTTAAAACACATCTCTAGGACACTGTATGCTTTGATAAAGTTTAAGCGTGTTCGGCAAATAGTCACGTAATTATTAGTGAGGATAATTAAAATATCAAGTGTAGACAGGTCCAAGGACCATGACCCAAATAATATAATACCTTTGCTCCATATAGTAAATATGTGATTTTTGCTACTTCAAATGAATCTTACTTAAAACTTAGAAGAAATTGATGTTTTGACCTTTTTGATTTAAGTTACAACTTGTAATAACTTTCGTAAGTCATTACGACTTGGGGCCAATTTAACATTTAGTTTTACAGCGCAAAGGTGTATAATAACATACGTCTCTCTCCAAATGTGTTGCTTATTGAAAAACAGCAAGCATTTATTGTCTATGACAATAATTACGTCACTGTCACAAAACACTACAACAAAAAGTCATTGTCAAATGTCAACAATATAAAAAATTAAAATTGTTGTTTTCTTTCGATGGAGATATGTTTTTCTGAATAAATACTTATAATTTATAATTAGCGTTAAAAATAGTGCGCATTTAACATTGTTTTTAATGAATAGTAAGTAAGCTAAGCTAATTAAGACAGCACAGGGAATATAACAATAATTCAAAGGAGAACAAATCATGCAAGGTATTGAGTCAGACACAACATCCTAATCCTATACTTACTTTAATTTTTATCGATTGTCATTCTAGCAGACACAAAATAGATTTAGTTTGCTTCTAACTGTATGTTATATTCTCCAGATACAAGACCGGAATTATACGAAGAGGTGAAACTTTACAGAAATGCCAGGGAACGAGAAAAGTAAGTAATTATTTTCAATGTAATATTTATTTTAGCATATTTATGTAGTTAACTTTAACAAAAAGCCTTTTTAAACTGTGATCGTGAAGAAAATAGTGTTAATCTCTGTACTTATCACAGCTTATTAGGATATTTAATTTACCCATAAAAATAAATTATGTGAGGAAATATATAGGAACCTTCAATTCTTTACATAGCATAGGAGAAAGGAAACCTGAAATAACAACAATAAATTTCGCCTTTCTTTAAGAGAAAATAATTAATTACCAATTTGTTTATTTAAGTAACATTTATTATTGTAAGTTGCATAACAAATTTTTATTTGCATCTTCATATTTATAGTTATTCTGGTATAGCGCATAATTGATAAACAATGCCACAAATTATATATAGCTATGAATTAAATAAAAAATGAGTACTCCGCTTGCGTCGGTTTTGACTGACACACGTGTGGTGATTTTCTGAGTGATTTTTGTTGTGAAAAGTAGCCGGTCTTTGTATTTTATTTACATTTCTAACACTTATATCGTATTCTGGTGGTGGTGAGTATTTAGTTTTAGTAAGGATGGAGGTGGATCCACCTCCAAAGCCCCCAGATCCGCCAGATGGGTCTGTGAAAGAAAATGGGGACACGGGTAATGTCCAAAATAGGAAACGTCATGTTGATAATGACAAAGATACCGACAACGCGGGGAAAAAATCCGCTACTAACCTCTCCCAACCCTCAATACAAGCAATATATACCCATCCTTCCTTCTCAGAAGGCCCCAAGGGCTATGACGGTGAAGACGTGGGCCCATTCATTATACATGTGTCTCGAGAAATCTCAGACCCGTCAGCGGGTACATCAATTAGAGCCCTGAAGTTCGGTCAATTCTTGCATAAAAATAAATTTAATGATATAGTTGTTGATGGCGTGAAAAACATTGGTCGCAATAAAATTAGCGTTGAATTAAATTCCGCTCTGGCTGCGAACCTATTTTTGAACAGCCCATTATTAAAAGTAGCAAAATACCAGGCAATGATTCCAACCTACAATATAACTCGGATGGGCCTGGTAAGAGGTGTCCCTACCGAGTGGCATTTGGATGAATTTGTAGAATCTCTGAAACTACCAAACGGATGTGGTCAAGTATTAAAAGCCCGCAGGCTAAACAGAAAGACGACCAATGAAGGTGTTGTTCAATGGGTACCCACACAGTCTGTTCTCGTAACTTTCAGGGTCAAATACTCCCTGCTAAAATATTTTCCTTCTATACTTCCCTCCCAGTTGAACCTTATAGATATCCTACAATCCAGTGTCTGAGTTGCTGCCGTTTTGGCCACATTCGTGCACAGTGTAGGTCTAAACCTAGATGTTACAGGTGTGGGACAAGGCAACTTGCCTATACTGTTCTGGTACCCATTTCGCATCCGACAAAAAGTGCCCTGAGTTCATCAGACAACAAAATATCAAGCTTGCCATGTCTGAGGAAAATACTCCGTCATGGAAGCTTCAGCAGTTTCCACCAGTCCGCAGGCCACTTGCTGAGATGTTCTCCACCCCAGGCCTTCAGCTACCCATCCTACAAACCCTGGCTCTCCAGGCAATATGAACTCCCCGCGCAAATCCTACAGAGAGACTATCCTGCGTTCCCCTCGCCCTCGAGCCCCTATGAATAAGGGCTTTGACAGACAGACGCACCAAAATTGTTGTAAATAATCACCCCTTCCCAATGGTTGTGGCATTAAGCCCAACCAAACTGATAATCTCCCATCACAAGGTAAAATGATTGAACTACTCTCAGAATTACTACTAAGTATTATTGCTCCAGGTGAGTTTCCCCTACCGCCCAACGTTGCCCAACATATAAACCAACTCTTTAATATTGTTAAAAATGGCCCCAATAGAAGTTCTGCAATGGAACTGTAAAAGTATAAAGACTAAAACACAAGACTTAATTTCAATAATTAACCTGCATAATCCTGTCATTGCTGCCATCTCGGAGACATGGCTGAGGCCTGGTTCCCATTTTCGGCTACCAGGTTTCTTTTGTTTGCGGGATGACAGGGGTGACGGGTATGCAGGCAGTGCCATCCTTCTTCGGCACAATCTCCCCTACTCTTCTATTCCTCTCCCTGCTCATAGTGACCAGTTTAATGCTGTTGCTGTGAGAACTCTTAATATTTCCTTTCTATCTTTATATATCCCTCACCCTAATTCTTCACTAATTCCAGAAATACAGTCTATCATTGCATCACTTCCCAGCCCAGCTCTGATTATGGGTGACTTCAATGCACACCACACATTGTGGGGGTGCTATAACAACAACAATTTTGGTTCTCTGCTGGTGGACATTGCTGAGGATACCAATCTGTGTATTCTCAATGATGGCTCACCAACTCGCAGAGTTTACCCATCCCAAAACCCGAAATCAGCAGTTGATCTTTCTCTTTCTTCTCCATCCCTTGCATCCCAACTCACCTGGAGAGTACTTCCTAGCACGTTTGGTAGTGATCATTTCCCTATTATTATATCTTTAAATAATAGAACGCTCCCTCCTAAAAACCCTAGCCCATTACAAAAGTATAAACTGCACAAGGCTGATTGGGCTAGTTATGCTCAGTCTGTTGATGATTTGATGGACTCTCTTCAGCTCTTGAACATTGTGGTGATTCTTTGGTCTACTATAATCAATTTGTTAAGTCTCTTATTTCTTCAGCCGATTCTCACATACCTAAAAAAAAACCTTCTGCTAGAAATCAGCTGCTTTCTCCCCCCTGGTGGGATGAAGAATGCACTGATTTATTTAGCCAGAGATCTATAGCAGAAGATGAGTATACGGAATGTATGTCTGGCGAAAACTTTATTAAATTCCAACGCATAGCTGCTAAGATTAAAAGAATGATTTCAAAAAAGAAAAAGTTTAGCTGGACCGCATTTTGTGAATCACTTAGTCCTAGGTCTCCATCCTCAATAGTGTGGACTAAAATGAGAAGATTCCGCAGATCCCTGAATCACTCTGATCCCATCTCTAATAATCCGACGGAATGGCTATGTAGTTTTGCTGATAAGATTGCTCCCCCTTATGTCCCAATTTTGGAAGATTTTCCTAATTTCCCAGTTACCTCCACTGTGGATGATATGGATGCCCTCTTTTCCTTCCCAGAACTTCAAGTGGCCCTCAGTGGTTTAAAAGATTCAGCCCCAGGAGAAGATGGTGTTCCCTACTCTTTTTTAGTAAAATTAAATGATAAATCTAAACACTATTTTCTTGACATGATAAATAATTTTTTTGAAAAAGGTTTTATTCCAGATGCCTGGAAAAACCAATTAGTCATCCCCATAGTCAAACCTGGCAAAAATCCATTAGATCCAAATTCATACAGACCTATAGCCCTGTCATCCACCTTAGTGAAAGTTATAGAGATCCTCCTCAAAAATAGGTTGGAGTGGTTAATGGAAAGCAGAGAAGTACTGGCTTCTTCCCAGTTTGGATTCAGAAAGGGGTTCAGTACTGCAGACAGTCTCAGCATACTCACTACAGATATTCGAAATGCCTTTGGAAGGGGAGAGTACCTTGTGGGTATATTTCTAGATATTGCTTCTGCTTATGACAATGTAATTCTTCCGTCACTCAGGCATAAACTGCTCCAGCTGAGTGTACCTCCGAGGATGACACATTTCATATGTAACCTACTCTCTGGTAGGTCAGTTGTTATAAAACACCAGTCTTCCTATCTTCCCCCCAGATCAGTCTGGAAAGGTCTTCCCCAAGGCTCCGTCCTTAGTCCTTTGCTTTACAGCTTATATACCTATGACCTAGAATCATCTGTCAACAACTTTTGTAACATCTTACAGTATGCTGATGATATTGTCCTATACCATAGCTCTGGCTCCATAGATGAAATTCACCAACGCCTGAACTCTGCTCTTTATTACCTATCCCAATGGCTTCATGATCATGGCCTATCTCTGTCAGTGGATAAATGCCAAGCGGTGGTATTTACAAGGAAAAGATCTATCCCACACTTTAACTTTCACTTTGAGGATCAGCCCATCAACTTGGTAGATAAAACTAAATTTTTAGGAATAATACTCGATAACAGACTGAACGGATATGCACATATAGAATACATCATTAAAAAATGTGAAAAGGGCATTAATGTTCTACGAGCTGTAGCAGGAGTATGGTGGGGTGCTCATGCTTATACGCTAAAACTACTTTATAATGCCTTAATTCGAAGCCATATGGATTACTGTTCATTTGTTTTAGAACCTTTGAATAAAACCATTTCAGAAAGACTGAACAGAGTCCAATACAAGTCCCTTAGAATTGTACTAGGGGCAATGAAGTCATCCCCTACAAATGCTCTGCAAGTTGAATGTGTTGATCCCCCCTTACATCTCAGACGACAGTACCTCTGTGACAGATTTATCAGCAAGGCACTTCAGCTCTCTTCCCACCCACTATGGCCTAAACTAACCCAATTGTCACAAGTCCTTAGGCCATCTAACTCCCCCTCATGTTTGCTCAATAGTTATCAAAAAATTTTCAATCTTCCTTACCCTTTACTATCATTATCTGTGAACCCCCTCTACTCAACACCCTATCATTCCCTTATTTACAACCCTCCAGTGATCACAAATCTCGGTCTATCTAAAGGGGCTCCTGACAACAACACAAAATTACAAGAAATTATTCATCAAAATTGGTCAAATCACCTACTTATCTACACAGATGCTTCAAAATTATCCCCTGAAAGTTGTGTTGGCGCCGCATGTTGGATCCCTAAGTATAAAATAATTTTACAATTTAAGTGTCCTCCACAGACTTCGGTGTTTACAGGAGAGGCTATTGCCTTGCTAGAGGCAATCCTGTATACCCAATCCCATGACATAAAACAAACTGTAATTTTTACTGACTCCCTTAGTTGTTTATACTCCATCAGGGAAAATCCTTTTAAAAGTAAATCAAAATTCCCCATTGTGCTAAAGATCAGGGAGGCTCTGTTCTCATGTCATCAGAATGGACTGTCCGTGACACTTGTGTGGATACCTGGCCACTCTGACATCCCAGGGAATGACACTGCGGACTCCTGTGCTAAATCTGCAGTCCAACTTGGCTCACTAGAACATTATAGGAACTCGTCCCATGACCTTGCGACCCTATCAAAAAAATATCTAGATGAGTCTTGGTCAATATTTTGGAACAAGTCAAAAACCCTTAAAGGTAAGTTCTATGCTTCCATTCAGGCGGATATACCTAAGCGACCTTGGTTTTATCATCACAGATATGCTGACAGATGGGTCACTTCTACCATCTGCCGTTTAAGAATTGGCCATGCCTGCACACCTGTCCATCTACACAAAATTAGAGTAAAGGATCACTCTCTGTGTGAATGTGGTCTAGACGAAGGCTCTATTTCTCATATCTTGCTCTGTTGCCCTAAACTTCTCCATCCTCTCTATGATGTCCTTCCCCCTCAATTTCCACGCCCTTTAAGTGTTCAATGTTTGTTGATGTCTGTATCTAGTCCTCGTTGTAAATTTTTGTGTAAATATATTAAATGTAATAAAATTAAGCTGTAAATATTGTTTTATAAAAATACTAATTGTACTATAGTCTAACAGTTACTAACTATTTTGTATTGTTTTAGGTGGTGGTGATTAACATATAATTAAAAAAAAAAAAAAAAAATCTGCTTCTTAAAGTGTCAAAATTTAGTTGGATGTATACTTAATACACCAACCTACACCAATTATTCTTTTAAAAGTGTGTCTCTCATACCACGTGACATTGGCGGAGTAAATTGTACCCAGTGTGTACAACTAGAAGCCATAAAATAAATAAATAAATAATAATAATAATAATAAATAAAAAATGCATTTAACAGTTTTTAATGGATGTAAGCTAATTAAGACAGCACAGGGAATATAACAAATTAACAATAATTCAAAGGAGAACAAATCATGCAAGGTATTGAGTCAGACACAACATCCTAATCCTATACTTACTTTAATTTTTATCGATTGTCATTCTATGCCAGGGAACGAGAAAAGTAAGTAATTATTTTAAATGTAATATTTATTTTAGCATATTTTTGTAGTTAACTTTAACAATAAGCCTTTTTAAACTGTAATCGTGAAGAAAATAGTGCTAATCTCTGTAAAAAATAAATGATGTGAGGGAATATATAGGAAGCTTCAGTTCGTTACATAGCATAGGACAAAGGAAACCTGAAATAACAACTATAAGCTTCGCCTTTCTTTAGAAGAAAATAATTAATTACCAATTTGTTTATTTAAGTAACATTTATTATAGTAAGTTGCATAACAAATTTTTATTTGTATCTTCATGCCACAGATTATGTATAGCTATGAATTAAATGAAAAATTAGATTGGTGTTATTTAAGAATATTTCCAATTTTTTAATATATGACCAATATTTCTCTTCCCCTCCAATTAGTCATACAAACTGTGTTAAAAGTGGGTACGCCAATAGTTCAACAGGTGTTGAACCCATTACCTCTCAGTCTTGAGACTCTACCATGGACCTATTGACTGACGAATGTTATTGCTGAGGATGGTAAAAATGTTTCAGGCATGACAACATGGCAGAGCTGTATGCGGTGGTGAGCACTCTGCAACACCTGGAGAAGGCCTACATGCGGGACTGCGTAAGAGCGCAAGAGTACACGGCAGCCTGCAGCCGCCTACTGGTGCAGTACAGAGTGGCCTTCAAGCAGGTGCAGGGAGATGAGTTCCCCACCATCGAATCCTTTGTCACAAAGTTCAGGGTGAGCTGTGTGTTTTATACTCTATATAACTTGAAATACAGTGATCTGGCTGGTGGGAGACTTTTGCCGTGGCTAGTTACCACCCTACCGACAAAGACATATCGCCAAGCAATTTAGCGTTCCGGTACAATGTCGTGTAGAAACTGAAAGGTGTGGATTTTCGTCCCACTCCTAACAAGTTAGTGTGATAGCAGGCAAGGGCCAACTTTGTAGTAGATAAAAAAGAAAAAAAAATCCACACATCGTTTATTTCTACACAACAAAACAGATTCCAGAAAATTTTTTGTATAATTAGCTCATAATCTACAGAATTAGAGATTAAAATGATATGATTGTTCATCATGATTTTTCTAATTAGGGATTAAAATAAGTTTGTAGTAGCTATGCCAGACTAAGACAAATTAAGAAAAATCTCAATCTGCCCCGCCGGGAATCTAACCCAGGACCTCCGTTATATAAATCCACCGTGCATACCACTGCGCCACAGAGGTCGTCAAAAGTTAGCCCGCTTCCATCTTAGACTGCATCATCACTTAACATCAGGAGTGATAGCAGTCAAGGGCAAACTTTGTAGTGGTTAAAAAAAAATTCTAGACTATTTTCTATAATTCAACAAATTTTATAGTAGTCTGATTTTCAAAATCTGGATTTCTGGGAGTCAATGCACTACTAGACATAATATATTGTGTAAAATAAGATGTGAAATCAAAAATATTACTGTCTCTTGTTGCATTGTAACAAAATTAAGCAATATTACATAATTTCTCTTTTATCTTCTGCATACAAGACATGAAGTATAATAGTAAAATATTATTACAAGGCATCAATGTTAAACTAAAAAAACAAATGCTTAGTTTTTGTCAGCTGTTCACAATAATATCTGTGATCTGAAACAGTGGCAAACATTTACTGACAGACTTTACTTTTCAAAGTGCTTGAATCTGTTTAAAATAAATTCATCATGTACACACACTTTGCTTACATGAGGATTTCAAAATCATAATGCAGTTTGTCGATATAACCTGCCAGGCCTTGTGAAAGCATACCTTTCAAGAATTAAATTGTAAAATTGTATAAAACAGCTGGACTGTCCCGCTGCACTGGAGAGGATCAGAGAGAATAAACCCAATCTCATCAAGGATGACAAGGGCAATACCAACAAGTACATTGCCGAGATTGTTTCTGTAAGTAATTTTCATCATCAGTGTTTTTCTTTCTGTTTTAACTCATGCAATCAGTCTGATAACTATAAGCAGAGGCTTTGTAAGAAAATTGGCGATCAGAGATAACCGCCTGTGGTATCGTTAACTGCACAGCCAGTTGATTTGGATGTTTTATGAGTAGCTTTGTAGTTGATGCTACTTGCTCTTATTTCCTCTTTTACTGTTCTTATTTGTAGATGTTCATGAATTACAGACATTTCTAGAATAAAATTATTATTATAAAAACAAAAAACCCGAAAGCTTAGAAGTTATGGACTGAAAAGAGAAAAACAAGGATCACTGTATCTGTATAAAATTCTAAATACTTTATGGTGCTGCAAACAGAGACAAAATACTTTAACCTGCGGGGAAAGAAAGATCTATCAAAACTATGTTTGTCCCCGCCTGCAGCACCTTAAAGTATTTTAAATTTTATACAGATATAGTGATACTTGTTTTTCTCTTTTCAGTTCATAACTTCTAAGCAGTCGGGTTTTTTGTTTTTATAATAATAATTTTATTTGAGACTTTTTAGTTTTAGTTTATGGTATAGAAATGAGACAGTACACTTTTTGCCATTTTTTGTTAAAAAGGTAATACGAACATGCTATGATATTTATATTTTTGAAATGGCCTTTTTACGACCTTTCAATTGGTACCCATATTCTTAAGATAAGAGAAAAAAATACACACATCCCCCCTTTTTTCCCCCATTTACAGCCGCCATTTTGAAAATTCATATAGCCTATGTTTTTACCACAATTCTGATGAATTCAACGACACCTCACATGTCAAAATCCGTTCATCCGTTTAGGCTGTAGCGCGTGCCGAAGAAATGGACATACATACATACATACGCTCGAAAAACATAACCCTCCTTTTGACGCAGTCAGGTAAAAAATGGCGCGATCGACATTTTTTTAATTATTTATATTATCAGCCTATTAACAGCCTATTACAGGGCAAGGCCTCCCTCCTTATAGGAGAGGGGATATAGAGCTTAGACCACGCTGTTCGAATGCAGATTGGTGAGTTGATGTTTCTATCAGATGTTGACAATAGTGACCGGGACCAACGGGCTTACCGTGTCAATTTCCCGACTCCGGGCTTGGAATTTCCTGGAAAGGAGAATGCCAGATCCTAACCCAGAAAGAACACACATTGTAAATATACTAAAAATATCCTATTATTATATAAATGTTATACAATAAACCATTTTTACTGTTGGACCTCGGAATAAAATTCCGTTAAAAAAGTGATTAAACTATTACCTTTTAATTTACACTCTTTACGCATTTTTAAATATTTATTGTTGCACTGGGTTCTAGCCTTTTAAATCGTTTTTATTGTGTTTTCATCAAATGTGGGCTTTAAAAGGCTAGTATCCAGAGGCGTTAAGCCTGTTTAAAAATATATTTAATGAAGCTTTGCGACTGTCATGACAGTGTGACAATTATACGGAACACCAATACGGAAATGGACGATAACCAACGTTAGGCTCGTGTCGAATACTCCGAGTTCTAGAGCTTTTAAATGTAATTTATATTAAATAGTAAAAAAAATGCAATAAAATGATGCATATAAATACATTGTTGTACATTATGTTTTTATTAGTGGGTTAAAGTCCTATACATTGACTGGCATTCTCCTTTCATAGTAGAATGAAAAAGTCATAATTATTCCGTGACCCGGCCCAGGATTCGAACCCAGGACTAAGTGATTGCAGCCACATAGGCTAACCACTAGACCAACAATGCAGTTTATTCTTTTACTGCCAATTAAATGTCAGATTATGATCTAACATTAATATTGTCAACTGAATATTTATAACAAAACTTGTTGCTTTCCAGCTGTTCATCACGCTGATGGACAAGTTGCGTCTGGAGTTCCGTGCCATGGATATGATTCAGCCTGAGCTGCGCGACCTTCGCGACACCATGGACCGCCTCGAGATGCTGCCCGAGAACTTCGAGGGGAAGCTGAAGGTATACTCATCATGTACAGCTGCTAATCCCACTAAGGGACCGAAGGGAGGAAGGGAAAGGGACTGGAGTTTAACGCCATGAAGTTGAAGGGAACTTCATCATTAATCATTATTACATTAGACCAGTGCAGATAGCTTTATAAACCAAAAAAAATCGCAGTAGGATGAAACCCATTACAAAAGGAAGAGAATATTATAAATATATAAAACATAAATTACGGGCGATCTGAGGTCGGGAAGGGGTAGGGGTTGGGGGTTTGGGGGTAAAAAACGGATTTTCTCGATTTCCGGCAAAACTAAAAATCCTACGGAAAAGAGTTGAATGGCAAAGTTGTAGGTAATAAAAAGATCTAAAACTTTTGTTCTTACACTTTTTTCACATAACCTCAAAATTTATGTAAAAAATTCAAACACTAAGTTTTTCGTTTTTTATTTTTATCTTTTACAAATAAAATTGTATTTTCATAATATTTGGTGAAAACTTGCCTTCTTATGTCCCAAACATGCTTATATTTTTTTTTATTTGAAATATTTATTTTTTCACCTTATTTGAATGAATATCGAAAAAATAATCTAATTTTTAACCGAAAAATTGGCCGTCAAAATATCATTTTTCTTTTCAAAAATTTATCTTGATGATTCATAGGTGCAAGAATGGCTAGACAAGCTGTCTGAGATGTCTGCCTCGGATGAGCTCTCGGAGGCGCAGGTGCGGCAGCTGGTGTTCGACCTGGAGTCGTCGTACGGAGCCTTCAACAAGTTCCTGCACAAGGACTAAGGACAGGTATGTCTGAGATGTCTGCCTCGGATGAGCTCTCGGAGGCGCAGGTGCGGCAGCTGGTGTTCGACCTGGAGTCGTCGTACGGAGCCTTCAACAAGTTCCTGCACAAGGACTAAGGACAGGTATGTCGTACGGAGCCTTCAACAAGTTCCTGCACAAGGACTAAGGACAGGTATGTCTGAGATGTCTGCCTCGGATGAGCTCTCGGAGGCGCAGGTGCGGCAGCTGGTGTTCGATCTGGAGTCGTCGTACGGAGCCTTCAACAAGTTCCTGCACAAGGACTAAGGACAGGTATGTCTGAGATGTCTGCCTCGGATGAGCTCTCGGAGGCGCAGGTGCGGCAGCTGGTGTTCGATCTGGAGTCGTCGTACGGAGCCTTCAACAAGTTCCTGCACAAGGACTAAGGACAGGTATGTCTGAGATGTCTGCCTCGGATGAGCTCTCGGAGGCGCAGGTGCGGCAGCTGGTGTTCGATCTGGAGTCGTCGTACGGAGCCTTCAACAAGTTCCTGCACAAGGACTAAGGACAGGTATGTCTGAGATGTCTGCCTCGGATGAGCTCTCGGAGGCGCAGGTGCGGCAGCTGGTGTTCGACCTGGAGTCGTCGTACGGAGCCTTCAACAAGTTCCTGCACAAGGACTAAGGACAGGTATGTCTGAGATGTCTGCCTCGGATGAGCTCTCGGAGGCGCAGGTGCGGCAGCTGGTGTTCGACCTGGAGTCGTCGTACGGAGCCTTCAACAAGTTCCTGCACAAGGACTAAGGACAGGTATGTCTGAGATGTCTGCCTCGGATGAGCTCTCGGAGGCGCAGGTGCGGCAGCTGGTGTTCGACCTGGAGTCGTCGTACGGAGCCTTCAACAAGTTCCTGCACAAGGACTAAGGACAGGTATGTCTGAGATGTCTGCCTCGGATGAGCTCTCGGAGGCGCAGGTGCGGCAGCTGGTGTTCGATCTGGAGTCGTCGTACGGAGCCTTCAACAAGTTCCTGCACAAGGACTAAGGACAGGTATGTCTGAGATGTCTGCCTCGGATGAGCTCTCGGAGGCGCAGGTGCGGCAGCTGGTGTTCGACCTGGAGTCGTCGTACGGAGCCTTCAACAAGTTCCTGCACAAGGACTAAGGACAGGTATGTCTGAGATGTCTGCCTCGGATGAGCTCTCGGAGGCGCAGGTGCGGCAGCTGGTGTTCGACCTGGAGTTCGGATGAGCTCTCGGAGGCGCAGGTGCGGCAGCTGGTGTTCGACGGAGTCGTCGTACGGAGCCTTCAACAAGTTCCTGCACAAGGACTAAGGACAGGTATGTCTGAGATGTCTGCCTCGGATGAGCTCTCGGAGGCGCAGGTGCGGCAGCTGGTGTTCGACCTGGAGTCGTCGTACGGAGCCTTCAACAAGTTCCTGCACAAGGACTAAGACGGAGCCTTCAACAAGTTCCTGCACAAGGACTAAGGACAGGTATGTCTGAGATGTCTGCCTCGGATGAGCTCTCGGAGGCGCAGGTGCGGCAGCTGGTGTTCGACCTGGAGTCGTCGTACGGAGCCTTCAACAAGTTCCTGCACAAGGACTAAGGACAGGTATGTCTGAGATGTCTGCCTCGGATGAGCTCTCGGAGGCGCAGGTGCGGCAGCTGGTGTTCGACCTGGAGTCGTCGTACGGAGCCTTCAACAAGTTCCTGCACAAGGACTAAGGACAGGTATGTCTGAGATGTCTGCCTCGGATGAGCTCTCGGAGGCGCAGGTGCGGCAGCTGGTGTTCGACCTGGAGTCGTCGTACGGAGCCTTCAACAAGTTCCTGCACAAGGACTAAGGACAGGTATGTCTGAGATGTCTGCCTCGGATGAGCTCTCGGAGGCGCAGGTGCGGCAGCTGGTGTTCGACCTGGAGTCGTCGTACGGAGCCTTCAACAAGTTCCTGCACAAGGACTAAGGACAGGTATGTCTGAGATGTCTGCCTCGGATGAGCTCTCGGAGGCGCAGGTGCGGCAGCTGGTGTTCGACCTGGAGTCGTCGTACGGAGCCTTCAACAAGTTCCTGCACAAGGACTAAGGACAGGTATGTCTGAGATGTCTGCCTCGGATGAGCTCTCGGAGGCGCAGGTGCGGCAGCTGGTGTTCGACCTGGAGTCGTCGTACGGAGCCTTCAACAAGTTCCTGCACAAGGACTAAGGACAGGTATGTCTGAGATGTCTGCCTCGGATGAGCTCTCGGAGGCGCAGGTGCGGCAGCTGGTGTTCGATCTGGAGTCGTCGTACGGAGCCTTCAACAAGTTCCTGCACAAGGACTAAGGACAGGTATGTCTGAGATGTCTGCCTCGGATGAGCTCTCGGAGGCGCAGGTGCGGCAGCTGGTGTTCGACCTGGAGTCGTCGTACGGAGCCTTCAACAAGTTCCTGCACAAGGACTAAGGACAGGTATGTCTGAGATGTCTGCCTCGGATGAGCTCTCGGAGGCGCAGGTGCGGCAGCTGGTGTTCGACCTGGAGTCGTCGTACGGAGCCTTCAACAAGTTCCTGCACAAGGACTAAGGACAGGTATGTCTGAGATGTCTGCCTCGGATGAGCTCTCGGAGGCGCAGGTGCGGCAGCTGGTGTTCGACCTGGAGTCGTCGTACGGAGCCTTCAACAAGTTCCTGCACAAGGACTAAGGACAGGTATGTCTGAGATGTCTGCCTCGGATGAGCTCTCGGAGGCGCAGGTGCGGCAGCTGGTGTTCGACCTGGAGTCGTCGTACGGAGCCTTCAACAAGTTCCTGCACAAGGACTAAGGACAGGTATGTCTGAGATGTTTGTCTCGATCTCGAATGAGCTCTGAGGATTCCAAAATTTTTACAGCGGTTTTGGCTTTAATCTTTATGGAATGGCCAAAATTATATTTGGAAGGAGATCGAATCAATTTTCTCGCCATCATAGTGAAAAGTATGGGGCTAAAACCAATTACTTATTAGGTTTCTACTTAGTGCCCGCGCTTGACGGCTCGGGGCTAAAAATACCTCGCATGTTTAATCTTTTTATCCCCTTGTGTAACAATGTACTATTAAATTCCTATACATACCTGCTGTAATTATTTTTATCAAAATTATTATTCAAAACGAAAATAAAAATGGTTATCCAATTAATTCAACCTAATTAGGTACCCACTGAGCACTCACCCACTTTAACAAATCTTATAGTTCGTCCATGATAAGAATGCAGTGAGTCTGCATTGTTGCTCCGCCCACTAAACTATCAAATCACGCGTCGCGTTTTAAGCTATGCCTTCAACTGGTCACTGCGAATTTGACCTTATATGTGAAAAGATTTGGTTGCTTAGGGGGCGGGGCTTGGGCGGCGCTCACTGCATTCTTAAAGCGAACGAACTATAATTGTAATTTCCTCTTCTTTTTTTCTTTACGTGCTAGTTTGGAGGTCAGGGTATAATCAATTTACAATAAATACATTTTTATTATTTTTTGTTCAATCTAAGAGAGACGAATATCTTAGTATTCCATGGATTCACCGTGCGGGTGCCGGGTCCATCGCGTGGCTGAGAGAAAACTCCGAACAGAGCCCGAGACTTGTGACACGGGTGTAGGTTTAAGGGTACCCTTAGTGACGCGCGTCACTCACCTCCTCTGTTCAAGTTATTCTCTCTGCCCAGCCAAATTCGGAAGGACCCTACTAGAGCAGCTTTGGACACTCATTCCAATATGGAGCTCACTGCACTTCTAGTAAGGCCAAGGTCTTTTAGCAGGTTGTAGAGAGACTTCGCTGGTATACCCCTCGCATCCACTTCTACCGCGTACAAACTAACCACATAACCATTTTTGGTTAGTTCATTAGTAAGGTCATAATATTTATTCACTTTGAATACATGGTCTTTAGAGATGTTTGTTTCCCACGGCACTGTAAGCTCAACAAGTACAAGTAGCGGCACGAAACTCTAGCGCTGACCGTTATTGCGCAGAAGTAAAAATTTAGGTATCATGGGGGAGCTTGAGGAATGAAGGGCGGGCGTGCGTAGCGGCGATTGGCTCCCCTGTCGCATTCCGTCCCCCGCACCGAAACGACGCACCGCGGACTTCCAGTGTACAGTCTCGCTCTGAGTTGCACTGTTATTATTGTTAATTTTCAGTTGGTTTGTTAAATATAATTATATATTTTTTTGTTATTTTAAGTTTGTTTATGAATTTAAAGGGAATCATAGACCTGCAAGATGCAGTTTCAGCTAGTTTGGAGGTCAGGGTATAATCTATTTACAATTAATACATTTTTATTATTTTTATTTATTCAATCTAATTTACTATTATGTGCAAAATCCTGTAAATGAATTTTTTATAAAAGATTCTGTTAGTTCTTTTTCAACCCAACCTCTATATACGTTTCAATCAATCTGAATAAACTAATATTTGTGCTGGTTTTTGTTTTCAGATGAATCAATGCTCAAGCGACATTAAGAGCTGTTGTACTGCTTACTTGCAAATTATGTTATTGTTATGATTGACGTCATACGATGTTTCGAAAAAACTATATTACGTAATAAATAATAATTTGTACTATATACCATATTATTAATTATTTAATAAAAACGAAATTATAAATAACAGCTTTTTTCTTTTACAATTTAAATAGTTATTTCAATTGAATAACTATAAACTAAAAACGTTCTTTTCCTTGCGATGTATAGCTGAAAAATGTTTGGCTAAACACCTAAAAGTGTATTGTGCTTTTATTGATTTGGAAAAGGCATTGACATATTAATACTATGGACTTCGGGTCAGCGATAAAAAGTGTCCGAACCAAAAGTAAGCCAAAACGCGAAATGATTTCCAATCGCAATTCAGTCTCATATTAGCTGACTGACAGAATACACGTCAATAATGCCGTAATGTGTTATAAAAAACTTGTAAGAACTACCCGAGTAAGGTGAGAAAAGAAGACGGTGTATCATATTTTCAGTAAGTAAATATACTATGATTTTAAAGTATTATTTTGCTTAGAAACAGGCTATTTTATTAAAATTTTAATAAACTATAGAAACGAATTGCATAACCAACCAAAATGAACAAAAGTATCTACTGCCCAACTACTCGCGTATGGTAGAATGCAATATGTTTTTAATTAACCACATTTAGTTCGGATCTGCCGTGAGCAATAGAATGTTTTTGAACAACGACGGCATAGAGTTATTTTGTTGTTTAACATTTGAATTATTTAATTACTAATTTTTGAATAAAATAATTTGATTATTTTCAATTCAAAAATTTTTATTTTTTATGTAACTTTTATTTTTTATGTCAGAATATTAATCAAATAACTTTTACCATAATAGTATATTAATTTGATAACTATAAGAATTATCTACATGAAATTAGGAACAGTTATTGTTAAAAAATGATTAACGTCATTGAAGTAAAAAAATATATTTTCAGTTTAATTAAAAAGAGGAAACTATAGAACGTAAAATTTCAAAGTAAATAATATTGTGACATATATTTTGTACATTAGTGGATTTGGTTTGTAATTAATTTTATAAAAACTGATATTATTTTATACAAGATAATTACAACAATTATTATTTGGTACAAGATTTATCCCAGCATATAGAGGTCAGGGATATGTAAATATAAATTGAAATTTGCTGTAAATATAATATATAAATACTAGCTGACCCGGCAAACGTTGTTTTGAAAAAAAATTAAAAAAAAATTTAGATGAAAATTAGATAGTAGCCGATTCTCAGACATGCTGAATACGCATACAAAATTTCATCAAAATAGGTCAAGCCGTTTCGGAGGAGTATGGCAACGAAAACTGTGACACGAGAATTTTATATATTAGATAAGATGCCAAAAAAATTTGAAAGCTACCGACTCCACACCATTTATGTTGTCCTATTTTCCGGAAGCTGTACAAAAACAAATATTACTTATTACTTTCAATAAAATTAAATTGTATAACAATTCATAAGACATACATTACAATGTTAATTTGCGAAAAAAACATAAATACATCCGTGTGTATAAAATA
This sequence comes from Mycalesis mineus, assembly GCA_034621355.1. Classification (NCBI taxonomy): domain Eukaryota; kingdom Metazoa; phylum Arthropoda; class Insecta; order Lepidoptera; family Nymphalidae; genus Mycalesis; species Mycalesis mineus. Next base: position 22,045,409 of record CM067882.1, read on the forward strand.
CCTTGGGACACTTTCTCAACTTTTTATAATTTAAATAGTTATTTCAATTGAATTACTATAAAATAACATTCTTATTTCACAACTTTATTCTATAAAAACATTCCTTGACATCAGTGGCGTGCACTGCCTACTCTAAAGATACATTGCAAACCAGTATTAGAGGACGAATTTTCCATATCGTGTAGATAGTAGCTATAATGCCTACCCTAGTTTAAAACCTTGTGCAAGGACTGTGGCTAGTCTCTGCTACCCCTAACATATGCACATACATCTTAAAAACCTAAATATATAATATTAAACCCGTGAGACATTTCGTGTTGATATAGTAGCTATAATGCTAAAGTACCCATAATTTTATGCTAATTTCAAACAGTTTAGAGTTTCTTAGTCAACACGGAAACCGTCTAGGTTTGCCATGTTGTGTTGAATACACTATAATATAACACGTGTAAACATACGTCTTTTACGCTAGGAAATGCGTTTACGCAAAACACCCCCCCCCCCCCCCCACCCCGGAAATAATGCGCCCATAGATGCGCCGTTTCCGGAGGGGTATGTGGGACTCCCCGGCGGGTAATTGAGTCACGAGAGCATCATGAATCTTCCGCACCCCAGCGAACGGCTTCCACCGAGGCAAACCCCCAACTGGGGAATCGAGGCAGGCGCACCGCATGTGCCTGGTGCGCCTTCCGAATCGAGGATGTCTCTCAACAGGCAATGACTTTCTCAATCCACTGCCCGGAACAACTCGTTAAGGAGGCAAGCGTCGATCGTGTGCACGTGTAAACATACGTCTATTGTAAGCAACGGAAAATTACATTACCTACCATTATCAAGATTATTAATTTTCAGACAACATAAAATTAAAAATATTAATTTTTACATTGCTGCCATATTGTAAAATCAGATGCAAGAGAATTTAGTTTGTTCTGGTGATTTTTTTTATTTTTCTTTTTAATTTTATCTATACCTTTATTAAAGTTTAAAGAAAATTGTGCGTTAATACGATAATTGTATGTTATAATAATGAGTGTGTTTGGGAATCGACTGAGTTGTGTGGCTGTAGGTATATTGGTGCTACTTTGTTATCGAGAGGTGAGTCGATGGCTTTTTTTATCAATTTTATTTTATTGTTTTTAAGATTAAAACTGCAGGTTATTCTTGTGCTTACTAGTTATTTTTAACCAAAGATAAAAAGGAGGAGGAGGTTCTCAATACGGCAAAGGGCATACTTCCAATGTGGTCCCATTGTCATCATGTTAGGATCTGATGATGATATCATGGGGAAATTGAAGGAACTCTTCAATTTTTTTTGGAGGCACAACTAAATGACACAGTTATTTTTTACTTTACGTGCGTTTGAGTCTCTAAAAATTTTTGAAATAAAAATTTTTTGGTAACAAAAAATATAACTTTAAAACCTAAAAAGTAAAACATACTGTGTCATTTGTGCTTAATTTTGTTAAGCATTCTTAATCGGTATCAGCCAATTATATGAAGTACGCTTTCCGGAACCTATAGTCTGCTTCACTGTAAATTTATTTACTACCATGTCACATTTATGATGTCAAGTAGCACTTTTTGGAGCGACACAGTTATTTTTTGCTCCAGTGATTTCGATGTTCAGGTATATTTTTCATACAAGTCCAAAAATATTTTTAAAAGCTGTTGTATGAGCTATTTTATAACGTTATCCCAATATATGGAGTCTGCTTTCCGGTAGGTATAGTCTGTCACTTTGATTTTATTTACTACCATGTCAGCCATAGATTAAAGACAAAAACCTAACTCCCCGTGAACAGCAAAAACATAATTGACAAGACATGTCAACGGTTAACGTCATCATAGAACGTTATGTTTTAAAAGTGGTAAAATATGAAATATTACTTTATATAAGATAGTTTAGTAAACGCATAATACATGACATTGGCTAAAAAATACCATATCTAAGCTTTTATTCATCAATCGTGAAGTTTATGCCTACGTATGAAAAAATTTTTTTTTTCAATTAACGACTGTTAAAATATTACAACCCACCATAAAACGATAACGTTTAAATTACTATCGTAACCGCAAAGTTTTATTAATTATCAGCAAATTTAATAAAAAGCTAATAATTACTCAGATATGTCCCTTGTGTGTCACAAACTCCACTCTTGACATACAATAAAAACGAACACTGAAACTGAACTGAACAGCTGAAAGGGACAAAAAATAATCTTGTGTCACTTTCTAATAAAGGCCGAATGAAATAAGTCTGTCACGCTCTTAAACCTACAGCCGCGTTATGACTCTATCTAGTAGTCTTTAATCTATGATGTCAGCATTTATGATGTCAAGTCAGCGCTTTTTGGGGCGGCATCGGAGTTTAGCTCCAGTGATTACGATGTTTAGGTATATGTTTCATACAAGCCATAAGAATTTTTTTTTTTAAATTCAAATAGGTTTACAAAAAAGTTATACTAATTAAAAAAATACACGCCCCTCTAGATTAAGAAAAGCTTCGTGAAAAGAAATATCCGAATCTTTTTGATTGTTTTTTAAAAAAAATCGATCATTAAATAAAATATTCGGAAGTCTAGGTTATTAGAAATAATACTTAAAATACAGTTTTATACTCTTCTGGTAGTGTACAAAAGGGATGCTCAAGATAGACCAGAAGTACCACCTGGTGGGAGAAGCGAGCGCTGTCGCCCGTAAGCTGTTCCTCCAGGGCCGGGTCAGCTACGACCAGCTCAAGAACAAGTCGGTGCGCGCCGTGGACACTTTCCTCGACCTGGTAGACATCCTGAACGATGAGATGGCCAAGCGGTTGCGCAGCGCCATCATCAAGTTTTATAAGATCAAATACTTCCACGATTTTACTAATTACGTTATCACTTTGGAAGAGGTAATTTATTTGTTAACTGTTTCTAAATGTGTGCAACTTTTCTTATTATTATATAACTAGGTGATTTTCCATGTTATATATGACGATGCAGTCTAAGATGGAAGCAGGCTAATTTGGTTGGAGTAGGATGAAATTCACGCCCCTCTCGATTTCTACATGACATCGTACCGGAACGCTAGTTCGTTTAGAGCCACAACCAGCCTTGGACCAATTAAGAAAATTTTTATCCAGCCAGAAATCAAACCCTGGACCGTCTTATAAATCCACCGCGCTACACTACTGGTCGTCTATAAAGAATAGGTAGGTACTATTGTATCCTGAAGTGTTACTGGGATATGTTCTTTTTAGAACACGTCTGTTGTCCGATCAATGAATAGTACATCTGTCATCCACTCTCCTCTCTCGCTCCCTTCCGTTGTCAAACCCATTTTATTCGGAAATGTAAACCGCTAGCGGTAAATCTGGGCGAGTAACTCAAGTGGGTTTAGTAAGGTGTTATAGTTCCTTCCTAAGGCACGTGGGTGTTACACCACCGGCTTCCCAACGGTCTGCTGCGAAGGATTTCTCGGAAGGAAACCAAATATTCTATCTTTATTAATCAAATCATTCGAATAAAAAAATTGACAGATGATAGACATAACCGAGCACTGTCTAGAGGAGCCGGCGGAGAAGATAGCACAACTCCGCAGCGACTTCCACATCCTCATCGAGAACTTCCGCGACGTGCGGCACTTCCCCACCATCGACCGGTGCCGCGACGAGCTGCCCGACGAAGTCGCCGCTGCGCACTGCATCCTGCACCAAGCTGTCCTGTGTGTATTTACCTAATGTCATAGATAATAGAGGAAAGAGATACATATGGTAGAGTACCCTCTCATTTAGGTAGTGGATTTGGACTGTAGGTATTGTTTGAAAAGTTTAGATTAAAAAAACTGTTGAAACATCTTCGGTGTTCATCGATAGTGGGTGTGCGTTATCACAGGTTCAATGAGACGATGCAGGAGAACCTAGCATCTATCGTGGAGATCAAGACCAAGCAGCATGCGCGTAGGATGAACGCGTCGCTGTACGAGGTGCAGCGCTGCCTCGACGCCTTCGTGCCCAACTTCTTCGATCAGTTATTGGTGGACACGTACACAGGTCCGTATGTACACGAAATAAGCAAGTTTAAAACTCTCAGCATAACAACTGAATCATTCTTGAAAATCTAACAATATTTCTGTTTATGAGACAATTACGAAGGGCTGCAGATGGTGGTTAAATAAAACTCCGGATTATACAAGAATATATATTTGGAATTTACTTTATAAAAAAATAAATTTCATATATATATTCTTATAATAGCATAGACAACTAGGTAATTAGTGCGAAGTAGGGTCTTAATCAATGTAAACCTACTGTATTGTCACGTAACTCTTCGGAGTCCATTAACATACATAACGTGATACGTTGGTGCATCAATACGTGCGGGGCTGCTACTTACGTAACAAGCATAGATAATACAATATATATACTGGTATAGATGCGCCACTGGCAAAACAACTTTTCCGGAGTTTACACACCCTCTCTGATAAATGGCGCTAGCGTCTTTTTAGTTGCTTATACATATATGTGTATACATATAAACACACATACATATATATGTTTATTACCTATTATTCTAAAAACTTCAACTTCAAGAGATACATATACTAAAGCCAAACTCGATTGAGAATGCTTGTCAACAAACAAATTAAAAATGAAGGTAGAAATCACTAGTCATTTCACACCTATTTTTTAAATTAACTAGTTAATGACGAAATCATGAGAATAAATTAGATTAGTAAGCTTAAAACTAATTATTATATTCAATATCTTTTAAATAAGATTTTTTAAAATAACAACATATAATTTTAAATTTATTAGGTATAAAATGTGTTGCATTTTATACCTTCATTTTAAATTTGTTTGTTGACAAGCATTCTCAATCGAGTTTGGCCTTAGTATAGGCATAGAGATATTACTCGTCCGCTTTAGCATACCAAACCTTTGTTTCTTTTATTCCTTAATAAAATTAACAAACTATAGTAGATTTATTGGCACAAAACAAAAGACCGGATATTCGAAAATTGATTGCAGAAAAATCTGGTTATCTGAAGGTTGTGAACGCATCTATTGAAGATCTGATGAAGGATAAATGGCGCGGCAGCGAAGAGACCTTGTTCCCAACGAAGTGGACTCCGTTGGTAGAAATCCTGAAGCAAAAGTAAGAGTTGTTAGTAGTGCGTCAATATTAATTTTACTTAGCAAACTTAATTAAATCTTGTTTAAAATTTCAGATCCATGACGTCACAATCCCTGTTAGTAACGCTGCTTTCGGCGAATCTGTCATCCAATGATATCATAAAAACATTGTACCTATAAATAAATACCTACTCTATAGTTTAATGATAATTTAAAATCGGTGATGTTTTGGTTGGTGCTCATAATAAATATAAATACCTACATACGGATTTATGTGCGTGTGCTTTTTTTATTATATAACTGATCGACGTTATTTTATAAATTGAAAGTTTGTTGAGCTGGACTACTATCATTATAATTTTAATCAATATTAATATTCTATTTACATAACATAGATATATGCGATAAGTATCAAATTATGAAGTTAGAATCATAATAGTTTTGGGAGTTAGCTTGTAACAAAAGTCCAAACCCGAGATCACACAAATACCAGATGGTTTTAAACGGTTTCACTCGCATAGAACCCGTTCCCGTGGCAATCCATTTTACTGTCTACCTGTCGAAATAATGCTGAACCAGTTAATCGAATGTATAGTTTTAGAGTCATCTAGTGATGATTCAGTCAGAGAGGTATGATACATTAATGTATAGGTGAAATTGTAGGTATATAGATTTTGAATCCAAATATGAATAAAGGGTTTGCCTTTGTATAATAATTATTTTTAGAATTCATTTATTACTGAATTCCTAATTCTAAAAATTTTATTTTAGTTTCTTATTTAGGTCTCTATCTAGTCTTACTTGAAAAATTTTAAATAAAATTCGTTTACAAAAGCAAATAATTACACATAGGTACATCAAAACAAATGCGCCTGATTGCCCATCCCTATTCTCTCCTCTTATGTCTTACAATATTAGTAACTATAGATTATACTAAATACCCTGCAGTTAGTGAACATTATAGAGGAGAGTAATATGTTGACGCTGAGAATCTTCATGTAAACGCTTCTGCGTGGCGACAGATTTAAATTAACGTTGGATATACGTATTTCTAAACGAAAATTCCATAAATTAGTATTATGGTCATTTTGTCAGTGTCAAAGTCTTCTTCTTCTTTTATTTATGGCTTTTAGTAGTGCCAAATTAACACTATATATTTCGCCAATGTCGAGTTTTTTAAGAAGAGGCACGATGGAGATTGACCGGTCAAAAGAGTTATAAAAAATTTTAAAGGATAAAAACCCGGTTTCAAAGTTTTCTTTACCTGCAATAGAGAAATTAGTATACATAAAGTTGTTAGTATGAGAATAAACTAAATATCTTGTACACAACACAGAGACGGACACAATATTATACATTTTACATATATACTAATATTATAGTTTTAATTTATTAGCTTTAAAAAATTTACATAAATATTTAACATATGGGCTAAACACCAATTTTAGTACACACTCAACATTAAGTGGGCGGGGAATTTTGGGGGGTAGGATATCATAGAGGCTGAGAGAAAGTTTGGGGCAGGAAAGAAGAATGTGAGCAATTGATCCCTCATCCAGGCCACATTCACATAAAGAACTGTCTCGTATTCTCATTTTCCTCAGGTGAACTGGAGTACAAGCATGGCCAATCCGTAGTCGAGTAATTGTAGAAATGACACATCGATTAGGTTTTTTGTGGGAGAAGAACCAAGGTCTCCTTGGAATATCAGGTTGAATTGAAGCATAGTGTTTGCCTTTAACCTCTTTTGATTCCATCCATAATGAGTTCCAAGAGCACTCCAGGTCTATTTTTGCTTTGGAACGAAGGTCTTGAGATTGGTTTATCATATGGGTCAAGGTCCCAGATTCAATTGCTAATTTAGCCCAATTGTCAGCTGTCTCATTACCGCGAATGCCAGAGTGACCTGGAACCCATGCCAGTACTATGTTTAATCCTCTCTCTTGACAAGTAAACAATGCTTCCCGGATTCTGAATAAGGTAGAAATTCTAAATTTACTGTGAAATGGGTACTCCCTAAGGGCCTGTAAACAACTTAAGGAGTCTGTTAGAACAATTGCTTGTTTAATGTTATGAGCATCTACAAATTTAATAGCTTCCAGGATTCCTACAGATTCTCCAGTAAATACTGATGTTTCTGGGGGGCATTTAAACTGAAGGCTAATATTATATTTGGGAATCCAGCAGGCCACACCAACAAAGCCAGTCTGAGATTTTGAGGCATCAGTAAAAATTGTTAGGAAATCAGACCAGTGACTTTGAATTTCCTCATTAAATTTGCAGTTAGCTTCAATAGTGTCCTTATGAATATTTAAATTAATAATAGTTGGGGAATATGTTATACTTTTAAATGGAGTAGAAAATAGGGGGAGTCTTAATGATGAATAGACTGGGTCAGGAAGGGATGTGAATTTGCGAAAACTATTTAGAAGAAAAGAGGCAGATTGATTTGGACTAATTGAATTGGATAATTGTTGAAGGCTGTCTAATAATGGATGGGAAGAGAGTTGTAAAATCTTGCAGATGAAGCGATCACATAGATATTGACTTCTTAAATAGATTGGAGGGTCAACGCATTCCACTTGTAGAGTATTTGTAGGGGACGACCTCATAGCACCAAGTATTATTCTCAGACTGCTGTATTGTGTTTTATTTAACTTTTCTAAGGCTGATTTGTTTATTGGATTTAGGACAAATAAACCATAATCCATGTGACTACGGATTATTGCATTATATAGCAGCTTCTGTGAGTAGGGGTGAGCACCCCACCAAACACCTGATAGTGCTCGTAGGATGTTAACACCACTTTCACATTTTTTAATAATGTACTGAGCATGAGCTGCACCATTGAGTCTAGAGTCAAGCACAACACCTAGAAATTTTGCTTTATTTACTATTGAAATTTGTTGGTTATCATAGCTAAGGTAAAGGTCTGGAATGATCCTTTTTCGGGAAAAGATTACGGATTTGCACTTTGCGACAGAGAGGGACATACCATGCTCTGACAACCATTGGCCTAGATAGCACAAAGCAGAGTTAAGCCTACTACTGATTATTTCCATGGAATTAGACCTAATATAAAGTGAGATATCGTCTGCATACTGTAAGATGCTACAAAAATTTACGACAGATAATTCGAGATCATAGGTGTAAATGCTATAAAGCAGCGGACTTAGGACTGAGCCCTGTGGGAGGCCTCTCCAGATTGTTCTTGGAGGAAGAGAAGAAGATGGAGTTTTTACTAGGATATTTCTGACAGATAGTAAGTTGCAGATGACTTGTATTAATCTCGGCGAAATACTCAGCTGATGCAATTTCTGCCTGAGTATGGGGAGAAGAACACTATCATAAGCTGATGCTATGTCAAGGAATACACCTACAAGATACTCTCCTTTAACAAGGGCTGTTCGTATGTCCGTCGTAATAATTCCAAGGCTATCCATTGTGCCAAGTCCCTTCCTAAAGCCAAATTGGGATTTAGCCAATATATCTCTACTTTCTACTATCCATTCCAATCGGTTTTTAATAAGGTGCTCCATAATTTTGGAAAGAGTGGAAGATAGAGCAATAGGTCGGTACGAATTTGGATCCATCGGGTCTTTATCAGGCTTCTTTACTGGGATTATGACCTGAGTCCTCCAAGATTCTGGGATGAATCCTATTTCGAAAAACCTGTTAATCATATTAAGATAGCAATATTTTGCTTTATCATTAAGGTTTACAATAAAGGAATAAGGAATGCCATCATCTCCAGGGGTTGTGTCCTTCAGGCCGGAGAGAACTCCCTGAAGTTCTGTGAAAGAGAATGGGGCATCCATATCACCGAGAGAGGGAGGAGGTGTGATAGTAGTAGCTACATTACCATTACATGGGACATAGGGAGGAGCCAATTTGTCTGCAAAATCTTCTATCCAAACCTTTGTGTCATTTGATGTTGGATCACTAGTTGAAACTGCATTACGAAATCTTTTAATTTTATTCCAAACTAGTGATGAAGGAGAGCGAGGATCCAGAGATTCACAGTAGTTTACCCATCCAGTTTTTTTCTTTACGGACATGGTCCTTCTTGATTTGGCATCAAGACGCTGGTATTGGATAAAATTATAATGGGACATATTGTGAGAATAAGTTAGTTCTGCTTCTTTACGATTGTTAATTATGGTAGTGCATTCCTCATCCCACCAAGGAGGTGAGGAGTAGAAATCACGTTCAGTCTGTTTTTTTTGAAAATGTAAATTAGCAGATGAAATTAAAATTTGGACAAATTCATTGTAATACTGTTGATCATCCCTACTATTTTCAGAATCCGGAAGATTGTCAATTAGGTTGTCAACCGTTTCTGCATATGCAGGCCATTTTTTTTTATTTATCCTATATTTAGAGAGGGGGATTTGGATTCTAAATGGAATAGATCTCTGTGCTAAGGTTAGAAGGATGGGGAAATGGTCACTGCCATGAGTGCTTGAAAGGGTTTGCCAAGACAGACGGGAGGCTAAAGAGGGAGAACACAGGGATAGGTCTACGGCAGATTTTGGGTTTTGATCAGGATAGACCCGTCTCGTTGGGGATCCATTGTTTAGGATACATATATCGAGTTCCTCAAAGAGATCTAATAATAGGATAGCAAACCCATCACATGAATGGGATCCCCAAGTTGTATGATGGGCATTGAAATCACCCATCACGAGAACGGGGGGGGTAAGAGATTGAAGAATAGATTTTAGATCAGGAATAAGAGATGAATGAGGATGGGGAATATATAAAGAAAGAAAGGAAATATCTAGGATTCTTAAAGCAACAGCATTAATCTGTTGATTAAAGGGAGGGAGGGGAATAGAGGAATATACTAGAGAGCGTCGGATCAGGATAGCGCTCCCTGCATATCCATCATCCCTGTCATCTCTGAGACAAGCATAACCTGAGATCCTAAAGTAGGAGTCAGGTTTAAGCCAGGTCTCAGAGATGGCAAGTAGTGAGGGTTTATATTCATTAATTAATAAGGATAAATCAGGTTTTCTGCTACGAAGACTTTTACAGTTCCATTGAATTATTGGAACTGAGTCCATTATGAAGGAGGGAAATTATATTGGATAAAATTTGGGCAACGTTGGACGGTAATGATTGAGGATTAATTTGTTTTAATAGGGTAACAAGAAGGTCAATGAGGATGGAAGAGTCAATATTTTTGGAGTGTGACGTATGTTCCGAGCCAAAGTTAAAGGCACAACCATTGCCTAGGGAAGACGAACAGTTACCAGTAATATTTTGGTGTGCTTGTTTATCATAACCCTTTCCTAGGGCAGTTCTGGGTTTTGGGGAACGGGTAATGGTTTCTCTATAGGATTTGGAAGTGGGTTTAGGTTGAGAGGTTGGGGTGTTGTGGGTAGTTGGGACGTGGGGGGAAGTTGTATTAGAAGAAAAAGCTTTTTCAGCATATGAGGGGCGGCTAGGGGGGAAACGGGACGATGCTTCAATGAAAGAGATGTTTTCTTGTGACATAGCCTGTTTTATGGATTGTTGTCTCCCATGTTCTGGGCAATCTTTATCAGTGGCAAAATGATGGCCTGAGCAGAGAACACATGAGACTTTATTTAATGTTACGTCACAAGAATCACCAGTGTGATGGTTTGAGCATTTGTAGCATCTAGGTTTTGATCTACATTGGGACTTTACATGCCCAAAACGACAGCAGTTATTACATTGAATAATGGGGAAAAAGTAGGTTTCAACAGGGAGGGATGTATGGAAGGAGAAAATTTTAGAAGGAAGGGTTTGACCCCTGAAAGTAATTACCACAGATTGGGTTGGGATCCAGGTCACCTCACCGTCAGATATTTGTTTCCGATTTAGTCTTCGGATTTTAAGAATCTCTCCACAGTTATGTGGTAAGACTAAGGATTCCACAAACTCATCTAGGTGCCACTCTACTGGCACACCCCTTACTAGTCCCATTCTAGTTACATTGAAGGTCGGGATGTATGAATTGAGTTTAGCTGTCTCCAGAATTGGGTTTGTTAAAAAATTGTTGGCAGCTTCCCTATTCGTGAATTCTACGGAGATCTTGTTCCGCCCGACATTTTTAATACCGTCTCTAACAATTGATTGAATTTTATTTTTGAATAAAAATTGGCCAAATTTGATTGCTCTGATAGTAGTGCCGGCTGAGGGATCTGATACTTCGCGGGAAATATAGACAACGAATGGTCCAGGGTCTGATTCGAGGTATTCTTTTGAAATATTAGTCAGAGATGGGTGGGTATATATATTTTGAGCAGACGGGTGTCCTGTTGATGGGTCAGAAGTTTTTTTAGAGGGAGGGGGACTCACCTTTTCCTCTGCAGGTCGTTTACGGCTAGATTGGGGAGTTGGAGGGGAATGTGGAATTTCCACAAATTCCCCCGGGTCAGGAGGGTCTCCTAACTCGACATCCATGATTTATTAAATACGGACAATAACAGACAAACACAATAATATAACACTTACCAACACCAACTATTGCACGTAAGAAATATAAAAAAATTTCACCAAAACTCTCACAGACACGTGCGTCAACCGAGCTCTCGAGGCGAAAAAAAAACAGTGTCAAAGTCAATCTAATACACAGAAATGTCAGTGTCATAACACAAAAAACCCGCGAGATCTATTGCATTGTGATTGTTTTGTTTGCAATTACAACCAATTACCAAAACCAATTCACATTGTGGTTTGCATTGTTTGTGAGTTTGTGACCGTGTGTCTGTACGCAAGATGAGATCTTTCTGAGTTTCTGTGAGTAATTCATAGTTGTATTCCAAATTCCCTGTGGTTGAGATACAAGTATGAATCACTTACATTGAAAAGAAGGAAAATCGAATTTTATAACTAACCAAATAAAAACTCTGCCCGTCATTGGTAAACAAGTTATAGTGTAAACTACATTTCTGCCGCCGGCGGCATAATATTACGTAAATATGTTACCTTTCTGAATTTGATTGAAAAGCCGAGTTTTAATAAAAATGCCGAAAGCAGTGCGCCAAATGTTACAAAACGGCCGTTCGTACGATGAGCCGGACCGAATGCCGTCCAAAATTACGATCACTAACCTGGATCTGCTGATGTACGTGGTGGCTATTGTGGGGCACCTTGTGGACCTGGGGCTCGACATCAACGTGGCGGTTAGGTACTGCCTGGCGGGTATGGGTATTGAATTCGGGCTCACCTTGCTGTTTATACTGATGCCGGCGTTCGTTAACACAGCAGTTTCGATCAGAATGTGAGTAAGCCAATCAGCCATTTTAAATTTTACTTATATTCCCTGTTTTCATGAATGATAACCCATACCATAGTTATTTTTTATTATCTACTACAAGTTGGTCTTTGACTGGTATCACAACTGAAGTTCAGTAATGCATCATTACTGAACTTCAATCTAAGATGGAAGTGGGCTAACTTGTTAGGAATAGGATGAAATCAAAACTCCTTTCAGTTGACAAAAGCCTACTACCAAGACAAATTAAGAAAAATCTCAATCTGCCCCACCAGGAATCGAACCCAGGACCTCTGTCTTATAAATCCACCACACATACCACTGCACCACGGAGGCAGTCAGAGCCTATTTACATGAACAGACTATACCACTATTTGATCATGATCATGTTGGCAAGAGCAAGCAAGGCACTTAGTACAGGAAATATTAAATTTCATTTCTTTAAGTAACAATTCATTCTTTATAATCAGATCTTTGATCGACAATAGTAACTAGATTTAAAAAATTCATGTACTTTCTTGGTTATTTAAAAAATTTATGTAATTTACTGAAAATAAGACGGTCCAGTCATTAAATTGCTTTTTCGTGCATTATTTTTGCAACTTTTAATTACACACTGCAGCATTGTGATACATTGGCTGTGTTTCAAGCGTACTAAACAAAATGAGAACTCACTTCTAAAGTGAGATGTCATTTACCGAGACGTTTTTCTTGTCCAGACACGAGAGAGACGAATATCTTAGCATTCCATGGATTCACTGTGCGGGTGCCGGGTCCATCGCGTGGCTGAGAGAAAAACTCCGGACAGAGTCTTGTGACACAGGTGTAGATTTAAGGGTACCCTTAGCGACACACGTCAACACTCACCTCCTCTGTTCAAGTTATTCTCCCTGCCCAGCCAAATTCAGAAGGACCGTACCAGAGCAGCTTTGGACACTCTTTCCAATACTGAGCTTACTGCACTTCTAGTAAGGCCAAGGTCTTTTAGCAGGTAATAGAGAGACTTGCAGTGCCCACTGCCTCACCAAAGGTATAGCAAGATTTTTCCAAGGCTTTTCCCCATCTAGTTACTATTGTTGATTGAAGAATCAGGTCCATTTGTAACACATCAACATTTGATGCTCATTGCTAATTACCTCAAATGAATGAATTGATTTAAATAATCACTTCTGCAGGTATGCACACGACAAGCAGCAGGACTCCATCACAAATGAGTTCACAAAAAGGAAGTGGCTGAGAATCTTCATCCTTGTGCTACAGATGGCGCCCATTTTGCGCTTCACTGATGCTCTCATGTTAGTAAACGTTAATAATAACCTATATACCAAATAAATAAAATTGAAAGACTTTTTTTTTACATTTTTGTTCTTGGAAAACTGTTCTTTTGAAATTCAGGAAAACAGCAAATGGTTACTGTATAACAATTGATATGGAGGGCAAGTAGTCCTTTCCTTTCGTTTATTACAGGTCTGCAGGAGCTTCTTTTTCTTAGTGTTTTAAATATTCTTTATTTTTATTATTATATATAATCTGTCTTTCCGCACTTTTTATATGTTCCTCAACAACTTCCAAATGGTTTTACCCGACTGTGTCAGACAGAGGGAAATGTTTTTATGTGTGTTCGTGGATAACTTTGTCGTTTATAAACCGATTTTAATGATTCTTTTGTTGTAAAGGGATGGAACGCTAGAAAAACCTGACTCCCTGACTTGTGGGAAAATATCTGGAGTTTTGCTGTTCCAGTGTGGGTAGTCGGGCTTAGGGTGCTAATAGTTTTATGACTATTTTAACAGCCCACTAGAAGATCCTGAGTATAACATTGGGTTCAAAATCGGGTGTAGCAGAAATGCAGGCGTGTGAACGGCTGGAAACCGTTCTCCGACCCGAGCTTATCTATACTAATATTATAAAGAGGTGAAGTTTGCAAGTTTGTAAATAAAGTTCTGTCGGGGCTAATCTTCGGAACTACTGATCCGATTTTAAAAATCCTTTCACCAGTGGAATGCTATGTTATCGGTGAGTGTTATAGGCTATATTTATATATATATTTATATAATATATATATAATTGAAAACATTGTATGAAAACCTTAAAAAGTTCTACAAAAAAGTCCACGATAGCATATATCTATCTTTTATATTTTGGATGATATATAGCATTTTGTGTTTTAAAAAATCATTTCATTCATATGCTTACGTTTACGTCATAATTCATAGAACTAAACTTAAATCCTTATCAAAATAAATTATTTAATAATCACAAGGATATTATAGAGATAAGATTTGCCTTTTACAGTGTGTTAATTAGTTATATAGTTTCGGAGATCTAACAAAATTTCTAAAAAACATGACAATGCTGCTATATTGTCCAAATTAAGTTGACCTCCTCCGTGTTATGTTATACGTACTGAATAGGGGTCAATATTTTGGTACTGATATTCTTTGAGAATTCAATCTTTGATCTTTTCTTTCAATTTATTTGGCATGGACATGGCAGACCATATTTATATAATATACGAAAAAGTTTGTTCGTTTGTTTAAACTATTGTTGTGGATTGTTAATTATTTTGTTTATTATGAAAGCTAGACTCAAAAGTGAAATTGACTATTTAATACAAGCTATACACATCAGCTTGCTATAAATATATATTGTTAATGTTAATGTACTGTAATATCGTACAATTATAAAAATATAGATCTTTAGTACACAGGAGGGGAGGGAGGGTATTGCTTCACGGGAAACAGTATAATATATAAAAAAATTAAATTGAGAGGGGTAGCGGGGAAAGAGCACACTTTATATGAAAGTCTGTCTTTGAAATTAAAAGGGTACCTAAGAGGTTTTCACGTGGACGAAGTCGCGGGCGACTGCTAGTTATATATATTTTTAATTTCAAATTAACAGATATTCACTAAATGTATAAGAAAGTATATTATATGGAACTTATATTATTTTTTAATATATCTACTGTCTGGTACTACACGAGTAAAACTGCAAGTTTTAACTTTAACTGTCTGCTAGTTTTAAGTTCCAAAAAAAGATTAAGTTATAAAAAAGTACTGACTTCAAAGACACTTATGTAGTTCTATGATTCCAGCTACGCAATAAAGTCTCGTCGTGCAGCACGCAAACAGGACTCGGCCTCACAGCGCATGTACTACGGCCTCATGTTGAAGGAGGACTCGGACGCGGCGCTGCTGCGTATCTTTGAGTGCTTCCTCGAGGCCGCGCCCCAGCAGGTGCTGCAGACCAGCCTGTTGCTACGGCAGTATGAGCATTTAGCTCGTAAGTATGCACAGTTTCTGCTCTGCTACGTTCTCATGTTGAAGGAGGACTCGGACGCCGTGCTGCTGCGCATCTTTGAGTGTTTCCTCGAGGCCGCGCCCCAGCAGGTGCTGCAGACCAGCCTGTTGCTACGGCAGTATGAGCATTTAGCTCGTAAGTATGCACAGTTTCTGCTCTGCTACGTTCTCATGCTGAAGGAGGACTCGGACGCCGTGCTGCTGCGCATCTTTGAGTGTTTCCTCGAGGCCGCGCCCCAGCAGGTGCTGCAGACCAGCCTGTTGCTACGGCAGTATGAGCATTTAGCTCGTAAGTATGCACAGTTTCTGCTCTGCTACGTTCTCATGCTGAAGGAGGACTCGGACGCCGTGCTGCTGCGCATCTTTGAGTGTTTCCTCGAGGCCGCGCCCCAGCAGGTGCTGCAGACCAGCCTGTTGCTACGGCAGTATGAGCATTTAGCTCTTAAGTATGCACAGTATCTGCTACGGTCTCATGCTGAAGGAGGACTCGGACGCCGTGCTGCTGCGCATCTTTGAGTGTTTCCTCGAGGCCGCGCCCCAGCAGGTGCTGCAGACCAGCCTGTTGCTACGGCAGTATGAGCATTTAGCTCTTAAGTATGCACAGTATCTGCTACGGTCTCATGCTGAAGGAGGACTCGGACGCCGTGCTGCTGCGCATCTTTGAGTGTTTCCTCGAGGCCGCGCCCCAGCAGGTGCTGCAGACCAGCCTGTTGCTACGGCAGTATGAGCATGTAGCTCGTAAGTATGCACAGTATCTGCTACGGTCTCATGCTGAAGGAGGACTCGGACGCCGTGCTGCTGCGCATCTTTGAGTGTTTCCTCGAGGCCGCGGCCCAGCAGGTGCTGCAGACCAGCCTGTTGCTACGGCAGTATGAGCATTTAGCTCGTAAGTATGCACAGTATCTGCTACGGTCTCATGCTGAAGGAGGACTCGGACGCCGTGCTGCTGCGCATCTTTGAGTGTTTCCTCGAGGCCGCGCCCCAGCAGGTGCTGCAGACCAGCCTGTTGCTACGGCAGTATGAGCATTTAGCTCGTAAGTATGCACAGTATCTGCTACAGTCTCATGCTGAAGGAGGACTCGGACGCCGTGCTGCTGCGCATCTTTGAGTGTTTCCTCGAGGCCGCGCCCCAGCAGGTGCTGCAGACCAGCCTGTTGCTACGGCAGTATGAGCATTTAGCTCGTAAGTATGCACAGTATCTGCTACGGTCTCATGCTGAAGGAGGACTCGGACGCCGTGCTGCTGCGCATCTTTGAGTGTTTCCTCGAGGCCGCGCCCCAGCAGGTGCTGCAGACCAGCCTGTTGCTACGGCAGTATGAGCATTTAGCTCGTAAGTATGCACAGTATCTGCTACGGTCTCATGCTGAAGGAGGACTCGGACGCCGTGCTGCTGCATATGTTTGAGTGTTTCCTCGAGGCCGCGCCCCAGCAGGTGCTGCAGACCAGCCTGCTGCTGAGGCAGTATGAGCATTTAGCTCGTAAGTATGCACAGTATCTGCTACGGCCTCATGCTGAAGGAGGACTCGGACGCCGTGCTGCTGCATATGTTTGAGTGTTTCCTCGAGGCCGCGCCCCAGCAGGTGCTGCAGACCAGCCTGTTGCTACGGCAGTATGAGCATTTAGCTCGTAAGTATGCACAGTATCTGCTACGGTCTCATGCTGAAGGAGGACTCGGACGCCGTGCTGCTGCATATGTTTGAGTGTTTCCTCGAGGCCGCGCCCCAGCAGGTGCTGCAGACCAGCCTGTTGCTACGGCAGTATGAGCATTTAGCTCGTAAGTATGCACAGCATCTGCTACAGTCTCATTTATCTTTTTAATGACTACAAGTTTGCCCTTGACTGCTGTCACACCTGATGTTAAGTGATGATGCAATCTGAGATGGAAGCGGGCTAACTTGTTAGGAGTAGGATGAAAATCCACATCCTTATCAGTTTCTACACGACATCGCACTGGAACGCTAAATCGCTTGGCGGTACGTCTTTGTCGGTAGGATGGTAACTAGCCTCAGCGAAAGCTTCCCACCAACCAGACCAAGACAAATTAAGAAAATTCTCAATCTGCCCCGCCGGGAATCGAACCCAGGACCTCCGCCTTATATATCCACCGCGCATACCACTGCGCCACGGAGGTCGTCAAAAAGTCTCATGCTGAAGGAGATTTCGGATGTTGCACCGCTGCACATCTACGAGTGCTTCCTCGAAGTGATGAATGAAATTTTAAAGCTTTTGAATCAAATTATATATTTAATTTATGCCATATTCCAATTTTCTTGTTGTTGTTGTCAAAGTCAAAAACTTGTTAAATGGTTCAAGAGAAGAATAAACCCTAAGCTTCTTCCAACTTGCAGTCCACCAGAGCCTGTCCATTGGCTCATCAGTGGCGGGCATGGGCTGGTGCCTGGCAGCGTACCAGCGCGCGGTGCGCTTCGCTCAGCAGGACAAGCTCAACGTAACCTGGGCGGGGACAGTGCTGCAGACCCTGTGGCACTTCTTCGTCACATGTGAGTATATAGTAGTACAACTGTGTGACAGTCCCAAGTATTTATTATGTCAAGTTCATCATTTGGGTTATTGATTGCTGAGGAAAAGTCTGGGAGAAGTGCAGAAATTTACTTTTTAAGATCAGCATAACGATCATAGGATGAGGTAAGATTATTGTAAATAACTAAGAGAAAAGGAGATAGTTCACCACCCTGCGGCACACCCGCTGTATCAGGGCTATACTAGGAAAACCTGAAAAATGAATTCCTGAGTACGCCTAAAAGTAAGTCTATTATATAGAATGCATTAGAACTATATTGAATGCATTAGGATTATATTGAATGCATATGCAACAGGAAATGAAATGAAATGAAAATATACTTTATTGCACACACCAAGACAGGAAAAATACTAAACAAGATACCATAGATACAAGAATTTACAGTAGCACAAAAGGCGGCCTTATCGCAAACAGGCAATCTCTTTCAGGCAACCTAGTTAAGAAGCTACAATAAATTAAAGAGAGGGTGAGGGTGTACAAAACAAGAAACTTAAAAAGAAAATAAAAACTATAACCTTTATATATAACTTAAATATATAATTACTTATAAATAATAACACTATAATATTTTAAAATAAATAAATACATATGCAAAATGTAAAATAAATAAATATATATAAAACATACA
The DNA here is from genome assembly GCA_034621355.1 of Mycalesis mineus. NCBI lineage: Eukaryota > Metazoa > Arthropoda > Insecta > Lepidoptera > Nymphalidae > Mycalesis > Mycalesis mineus. The sequence goes on from CM067882.1 coordinate 22,064,240, forward strand.
ATACATATATACTTATCTATATGTTCAACATAAAAATTGATTGGTAGTAATCTGAAACAATTTTAAGGTGGATAGTAATAACAGGACGTTAGCAGGAAAACTTAGCTTGGCTGCTTATGCACTTAGAAAAATAAGGCAACTTACCGATGTCAAAACAGCTAGGCTTGTTTACTTTGCCTATTTCCACAGTGTTATATCTCACGGCATAATGCTGTGGGGACAAGGAGCTGATATAGATACTATATTTAAATTACAAAAAAGAGCAGTATGCTCCATATATAATCTAAAATCTCGTGAATGTGAATTTGTTATACAAAATATCATCAGCCATTATAAACAGAAAATTGGGGTCTGGTGATGAAGATGAAGTACAGTTCAGGGAGCTCCGTAACGGCTTACAGTAGCTACCTTGTGTTTGGGCTTTATTAATTTGTCTCGATAAGAACTTTACATTTAGATAGACTGTGACTGTCATTGAAGATCTGCAGATGAAGACGAAGGACAGTTAAAGGAGCTCTTTAACGGTTTACAGTAGATACCTTGTGTTTGGGCTCGATTAATTTGTCTCAATGAGAACTTTACATTTAGATGGGCTGTGACTGTCATTGAGGGTCTGGTGATGAAGACGAAATACAATTAAGGGAGCTCCGTAACGTTTTACAGTAGATACCTTGTGTTTGGGCTCGATTAATTTGTCTCAATGAGAACTTTACATTTAGATGGGCTGTGACTGTCATTGAGGGTCTGGCGATGAAGAAGAAGGACAGCTGAGGAAGCCCTTTAACGGTTTACAGTAGCTACCTTGTGATTGGGCTCGATTAATATGTATCAATGAGAAGTTAAAAAGATTATAGTTTCCAGTTGGTTTAATGTTGACTAAGTCATGATCCGATGATGAGATCTACGAAAACTCGAGGAAACTCTTCAAACTTTATAGACACTTTTGCAGGGATGTCGGAATGTTATAAGTGGCTAGTGAATATTGGTACTTATGGTTTAATTCGAGTAGGTTTTTTCGTATGTTTGTTGTCGATAAATCACTAAAAAGTAAAAAAAAAATAAAAAAAAAAAATAAAAACGCCTTCAAAACGCACTAAAAAGTAAAAAATAACCACGTCATTTAATTTACTTACCTTAATTTACTTAATCACATCTATGAAGTCGGTGCCACCCGAGCTTTCTACTTTAAACTTGGATGGCACCAACTTCATAAATGTGGTTAAGTAAATTAAAGTAAGTAAATGATGTGGTTATTTTTTATTTTTTAGTGCGATTTGAAGGCGTTTTTTTGTTAAAATTTTTGAATTTTAGTTGCGTGAAATTCAGACGTCACCTTTCAACGTTTTTGACGTCTGAACTTCGAAATTCCGTGGATTTAAAAATTTGGCTTTAATAAACATAATTTAATTGTGGCATTAAAATCTCTTAACATCTGATTCCAGTGAGCCGAATCACCTCGCTGGCAGCCATCGCATATCTGTTCCCCGGCTGGGCTGCCCTGGCGGCTGCTGTGCACATCGCAGCCATGGCCGCCTGGCTGCAGCTCCACGACCGGTCTCCCTTCTGCGCACACTCCACCCTCGGACAGATGTCATTCTCCCTGGCCCTCGGAGCGGTGTATCTCTTCACCTACATCTTGCCACTGGAGGGTAGGACGAGATATCGCTACACGGGGTACTACTCCCTATGCTTTGTACAGAATGTAACTTGTGGCGCCCTGTGGTACGTATACGCGGACCCCCTCGTGAGATCTTCTGTGTACTTCTATCCTGTGTTCGTGCTCTGTGTGGTGCCCTATTTGTTAGGTTTAATGTTTATGATAGTTTACTATGCGTTTCTACATCCGAACCGTAGGAAAGTGTGTGAGATCCAACAACAGGTTGTGTTTAACACTGATGATCAAATTGCTAGGGTCAGTTAACAAAGTACATTAAGGCCTGTGTGCACCAAGATTTCGGTTATCATAACCAACGGTTCATCATCATCATCATTACCAGCCTGTAGACGTTCACTGCTGGACATAGGCCTTTTTTAGGGACTACCAAACACAACGATCCCGAGCCGCCTGTTGCCAGCGGCTCCGAGCAAATACTCCGAGCATTGCTCGCCCCATCGCCCGCTGAGTGACTCGGAGCCTTCTTATGAAGCCCGCAGTTAGCGACCAAGTCCCAACCAACGGTTAACATAAGCTAAATGTAAAATTTACTGTTCACGACAACTCGTACGCCGGTTAAGTACGTTAACCGGGCGGTTATCTTAAAAGCTTACGTCTTTAACGTCTTTAACTATAAATTTTTATAGTTAACTTATGTTAACCGTTGGTTATGATAGCCGAAATCTTAGTGCACTCAGGCCTTAAGTACACTGAATAATTTATTTATTTTGCTATTTTATTAGTTTACTTGAATACTAGTGGTCGCCCGCGACTACGTTTGCGAGAAATTTTGTTTTGTGATAGTTTGAAAAAAATACCCTATGTCCTTTCTCAGGCTCGAAACTATCTCTGTGCCAATTTTTATTAAAATTGGTTTAGTAGTTAGGGGTGATTGAGTAACAAACAGACAGAGGAACTTTTGCATTAATAATATCATTTATCAACTACGCATTGGTAATATAGAAGATTTTTAACCGACGAAAAAAATGGAGGAGGTTTTCAATTCGACACGTAAATATTTTTTTTTATGTATGACCACGCATAACTTTTTACAGAGTTGTCCGATTTTGATAATTCTTTTTTTTATTAGAAAGGGCACACTTCCAAGGTGGTCCTATTGTCGTCGTGTTAGGATCTGATGATGATATCCTGGGGAAATTGAAGGAACTCTTCAAAATTTGAAGGCACGCTTTTTATTATCGGTAGCTTTTTGGCTACTAGTGTCGTATAATATACTATGACAGTATAGTACGGGTACGTGACGTGGCGATAAATCACTAAAAAATAAGCAATAAAAAGTAAAAAAAAAACTGAGTCATTTAGTGACACAGTTATTTTTTACTTTTTAGTGCGTTTTGAGTCGGTTCTATTTTTCGTTAAAAAATTTTGTGTTCAATCTTGGTGACTATTATTTAAATTTGGCAAATTTTCCGTGTAAACCAGCAAAATGAATGAATTTTTCAGTATTCATAATGGACTGACGCAAAATAACGCCTACGCATATATAAAGTACAAAATTTTAATTCTCAGCATATTTTTAAAGTGATTTAGTGTTCCAGTATGACACCTAAATGAGATATTGGTTACTATTGCTCTTATATAAATATATTTGACACAAATCAAAATATTAAGAGTTCTAGATTCTTTGGAACACGATTTAATAATAAATAAAATTAAAAAAAAAACAAATTAAATTGATCACAGAATAGAAGAAATATTCAAATTATTTCTAATTAGAGAGAGAAACGGCCATACTGGGATGTGACGTCATATCAAAGCTACGTATTTTCAAAAATTCACTATTATGTCTACTATTACTCTTATTTCAATATATTTGACACACATCAAAATATTAAGAGTTCTAGATTCTTTGGAACATGACTTAATAATAAATAAAATTTAAAAAAAAACAAATTGATTTAATCAAAGAAATAAGCATTTGAATATTTTTAATTAGAGAGAGAAATGGCCATACTGGGATGTGACGTCATATCAAAGCTACGTATTTTCAAAAATTCAATCCTTACTATTATGTCTACTATTACTCTTATTTCAATATATTTGACACAAATCAAAATATTAATAGTTCTAGATTCTTTGGAACATGATTTAATAATAAATAAAATTAAAAAAAAAACAAATTGAATTAATCAAAGAAATAAGCATTTGAATATTTCTAATTTGAGAGAGAGACGGCCATACTGTGATGTGACGTCATATCAAAGATACGTATTTTCAAAAATTCAATCCTTAGGTCGGGCGCCCACTGTGACTTTTTGTCGCCGTGACTTAAGTCACCTAATCGAGTGCAATAAAGATATTAGAGAGTGCGCTCACTATGATGACGTGACAATACGATGACAAATAGTTTCGTCTGCTGGCGACGTGACTGTCACTCGACTTATGCATCGCTATGCGAGTGCGCTCACTGGGCGACTTTTCGCCATTGGGCTGCTGAAAGTTCCGATTACACGTATGCTACACATAAAAGTTAATCACTTTTTGTTTGAAAGGAGATGCCTCAAAATGTTATAAAATTATTCATATTTTTAAGCAGACTAAAAGTAATTTGTATAGATAAAGGAAACAAATTATTGTATGGAAATTTATAATTTTCAATTTTTTTAGGTACCCCATTAATTAATTAAATATTTGCTTTTCGCTTCTTATGTAATCCCTTGCCTACAATAAACCATATATAATTTTAAAAATGTATGCATAAATTTAAAGTGTTCAGTTTAATTTAGATTAAAAAAATATATTTTAGTAATCTTTCAGTGTACACATAGGATGCACCCTTTTTCGTTTATTTATTTTCTTGTATTCTGAGAGAACATATTACAGCAACCTAATTGAAATCGATCTAGAACTCAAATAAGCTCACTTTGTCACCCGGTGACAGTTACCTACAGTGGGCGCCTTGATGGTGACAGAGGGTGACGGCAACAAAATGTCACCGTGACAAAAAATCACAATGGGCGCCCGGCCTTAGGTTAACATTATGCAATAACAATAAAAGAGTATTAGTTTGTGCTATCAACACTCGTAGCGTTGGTCGCAGAAAGAAGTCTTGGCTGAGAAATATCAGAGAGTGGGCCGGAATTGCGAGTGCCGCACAATTATTTCGCCTCGCGAAAAATAGAGGAATTTGTGAAACTGACTACCAACCTTCGCTAGAGAGGCACTCAAAGAAAAAGAAGAAGTTTGTGCTGGCCAAAACTGTTTTTAAGCATGAAATATAAACAAGACTGATACTATTATGATATATTTTATACCTACTCATTTTTAAATATTACTACATAAGCAAAGAAAGGCTCAAGTTTTAAAGGTTTTATATATTTTTACTTGTGGCAGAAGTTGTACTTATTGTTAAAAAAAAGTTGAGAGGTGTCAAGGGACACCCGGATGGAACGAAGTTCCTTTCGATTAATTAGTGAAGGAATTGTAATAAAATTTTATTTTTTTAAAGTAATAATAATAATATTTGTTGTTGTACACCGAAACACTAGAGGGCGCCACGAGAGCGCGAGACAGCATACAGCGCGGGCGCCCCCGCCGCTCACGCGCACACACATCAAAGGCGGCGGCAAGATCCTTTGATCAAAAAGTGTCGTGACAACTTTTGGTACGAATTTTTTCCGTCTAGCCCCCTTTCACAACGCGCGATAAGGAACTTCGTTCCAATTTATAATTCACTAAAGCCATGTCTAAATGGCAACATTAGCGTACGCCCGCAGTGTCATCCGCATAGTTCACGTACACGTGGAAATATCTGCATGACGATTTTCATAAAACAAACCAGCCAAGTGCGAGTCAGACTTGCGCACCGAGGGTTCCGTACAAACCTGCAGGTATATAAAAGTAAAGGCTCAAGCATCATAACGAACGAGTCATAGTTATGGAAATTAAATTCAATACGTTTGCGCTCTACGTTAATGAGGAAAGGAAACAGAAAATATACAAGACCCTTTTGTCAAAGAAAAAATTACAAATTATCTTTAAAAGATAGATATATGTTGGACTTTTTGTAGTCCTAATAAAGAGGAACAATCTCATATATGTGGGGGCGCGTATGGTTTTTTTGTTTTTAAACAAACATTAAGGCCTGTGTGCACCAAGATTTTGTTATCATAACCAACGGTTAACATAAGCTAAACGTAAAATTTACTGTTCACGACAACCCGTACGCCGGTTAAGGACGTAAGATCGGTTAAGATAACCGCCCGGTTTACTTCCTTAACCGGCGTACGGGTTGTCGTGAACAGTAAATTCACAGTTAACATAAGCTAATCGTCGGATATGATAACCGAAATCTTTGTGCACACAGGCCTTAGACATGCTTTAAGTTAATCTCTAATATTCCGAGATCCCACTTCTGGATTCTGCAGGTATCTATTTTTTTGTGATAAAACTAATTTTAAATGAATTGGGAGTATGGATTGCAATGGATTATTGATAGGCTGGCTGTCAAAAATTATCTGCAAATGCATTTTATTACATTATTGTTTGATTCATTTTGATTTTAAAATCAATTAATTATGTCTATTTAATCAGTTGAACGTCATTTTAAAGGAAATTATGTAAAGAATTAGATATAAAGGGTTGCCAATGCAAAGTACCCCCTAAACATTCATTTAAAATCAACTTTATCAAAAAAACAGGTACCTGGTGATATCTTAGACCGTAATTTATGAATCTCAAATGAAACAAATAACTGCCATAATATATTAAAAATAATAATACAATAATGAAGACAAGACATTAAATATGTACTGGTATATTTTATTATTCTCCTTTATATGTATACTAGCGGACGCTCGCGACTCCGTCCGCAAAAAAATCTGTTTTGTGATAGTTCGAAAAAGTAGCCTATGTCCTTTCTTAGACTAGACCATTGTTTCCCAACTTTTTTTTAAGTAAGGACCATTAGGGAATCGAGTAGTTTTCACGGACCCCTTTAATAAAATACAAAGGAAAAAAATCGAATTATTTATTTTAGATACAAAATAGGTACTTATTTATTATGAAAATTTTCAAAAATTAATGTGACGGTTGGTGTTGCATTTTTGGTTTGTATAGTGATATTCGGGTTGATGTTACTACTAATTTGTAATCTCAAATACATTCCACTCAAATAATTCATACATTTACGTCTCACGTTCGCCGAGCTAAGCAAGCGTAGCGATTACGAGACTTATTAAATTCAAATTCAAAATCTTTTATTTCAAGTAGGCTTATTACAAGCACTTTTGAAATGTCAAATTGGACTATTTGTAGTGACTCTACCACCGGCTCGGAAGGCAGGCCCTGTTGAGAAGAGCCGGCAAGGAATTCAACAGTTGCTCTTTTTATAATATTATCAATTTTACAATATTAAGTGTGTTGTTACATAAAGTTATTTATTTTACTATTTGTGTGAAGTTGAAAGCCGATCCAATTGCCTTTGAACATCTTTGTCATTTAAAAATTCATCGATAGTATAATAACCCTGACTCAGTAAGTGAGTTTTAATACATTGTTTAAACTTGTGCAATGGCAGATTATTAGCATTTATGTATGGTCCAGAGATGACACCGCGGACCCCCATACATGACCACAGGTTGGGAAACAATGCTTTAGACTATATCTGTACAAAAAATAAATCTGTTCAATAGTTTAGCCATGATTAAGTAGCAAACAGTTACTCTCTGAAAACAAAATATTTTCAAAATTTATAATATCCTCAAGTTAACACTGCACAATTAAAATAATTGACCTAACACCTCTTGTAAAAATCAAACATGATATCGTGCACAATTTCGCATCTCGAACAGGATCAGTGGTTGAACCCTCTGGCCGCGACAGCTGTAGAGATGTGAGTTCGAATCCCGCCGGTTCCGCAATTTTTTAATATTGCGTTTATTTTCAAAAATTATAATATCCTAAAGTGTGTTTAACACTATACAATAAAAATAATGAGTTTCTATCGCATTTATAATATAAGCATAGATTGTATAACTAAGGCCAGTGTGCACCAAGATGTCGGTTATCATAACCAACGGTTAACATAACTTTACTATAAATTTACTATTTATAATAAACCCGTACGCCTGTTAAGGACGTAAACCGGGCGGTTATCTTAACCGAGCTTACGTCCTTAACCGGTGTACGGGTTGCCGTGAACAGTAAATTTTACGTTTAGCTTATGTTAACCGTTGGTTATGATAACCGAAATCTTGTTGCACACAAACCTTAAGCTCCGGTATCATAATAATGTCTCGTTTTTTAGAATGAAAATAGAAATTTTATTGCCAAAATTGTTTTATATAGCATTAGGTATATACAAGATTCTTTTGTACTTTATAAATAAAATGAAAACCTATGAAAAATAAGCATGTTTTATTTGATATTTTCCCTTTTTTTTTCAGAAATTGTCGAGCATTTTTAATAATAGTTCTCCACCTACTACCTTGTAGTATGTGTTTAGAGTTAAAAACTTAACGCAAATTTATATGGAATTGAAGTAGTGCCATCTAGTTGTAGCGAGAGTATACGCCTCTTTTCATATAATTAGACGTCACGACTAATTACGTTTTACGCAGTTGCTTGTTGAAAAACTCATTTGGCTCACTGGACGTAAGTAGGGTTACTGGAGTAGTTTAATGGGCTTCATCATCATCATCATCATTATCAGCCAATGGACGTCCACTGCTGGACATAGGCCTTTTTTAGGGACTTCCAAACACAACGATCCCGAGCCGCCTGTTGCCAGCGGCTCCCTGCGACACGTTTGATGTCATCAGTCCACCTGGTGGGGGGTCGACCAACACTGCGCTTTCCGGTGCAGGCTCTGAGCCTTCTTATGAAGCCCGCAGTTAGCGACCAAGTCTCGGATCCGTATGTCATCACTGGCAACACGCACTGTTCAAAGACCTTCGTCTTCAGGCACTGAGGAATTTTGGACGAAAAATGTCACGCAGTTTCCCGAACGCTGCCCAACCGAGTTGGATTCGGCGGTTCACCTCTTTCTCGAAATTGGACCTACCTAACTGGACCATATGCTCTAGGTATATATACTCGTCTACAATTTCGAGTGCAGAATTTTCAACAATAACTGGGTGGAGCGAAACATGAGCATTACACATGATCTTTGTCTTGCTCATGTTCATTTTAAGGCCCACCTGTTGAGAAACTCTGCTGAGGTCATTGAGCATATTATTAAGGTCATCTAGAGATTCTGCCATTATCACTACATCATCGGCAAACCGCAGTTGAGTGAGGTACCCGTCATTGATGTTGATGCCAAGTCCGTTCCAGTCCAAGAGCTTAAAGACGTCTTCCAAAGCGGCGGTAAATAGCTTCGGGGAGATAACATCTCCCTGTCGCACTCCTCGCTGCAATTGGATTGGCCTCGTAGTCTCATCCTGTATACGGACTGACATGGTGGCGTTTTCGTACAGGCACTGCAACGCTTAGATGTACCGGTAGTCGATTCGGCACCTCTGTAATGACCTTAACACAGCCCAGGTTTCCACCGAATCAAAGGCTTTCTCATAGTCCACAAACGCCAAGCAAAGTGGCCGGTTATACTCTTCGGTCTTTTGTATAACCTGCCGTAGCGTATGGATGTGGTCTATGGTACTAAAGCCTTGTCGGAAACCGGCTTGTTCGGGAAGCTGGAAGTCGTCAAACCTACGAGCGAGACGATTCGTGATGCCCCTGGAGAACAACTTGTAGACATGACTCAGCAGCGAGATTGGTCTGTAATTCTTCAGCAAGGTATTGTCACCCTTTTTAACCGACGAAAAAAAACGGAGGAGGTTCTCAATTCGACACGTATATTTTTTTTTTTTTTTATGTATGACCACGCATAACTTTTTACAGTGTTGTCCGATTTTGATAATTCTTTTTTTATTAGAAAGGGCATACATCCAAGGTGGTCCCATTGTCCTCATGTTAGGATCTGCTGATGATATCCTGGGGAAATTGAAGGAACTCTTCAAATTTTGGAGGCACGCTTACAGCGATTTCGGTTTTTGACTCGGTATCGGTAGCTTTTTGGCTACTAGTGCCATATAATATACTATGACAGTATAGTACGAGTACTGTACGTGGCGATAAATCACTAAAAAGTAAGAAATAAAATTTTTTAACAAAAATAGAACCGACTCAATACGCACTATAGTGCCTGCGCTCTAACATGGTGCCTGTGACATATGTCATTAACTTTCCGTTTCACTCTTGAAAGTTGAAACGATTTACAAATTATGACTTAGTATTTCAGCTGTTCCAAATTCGTAATATATTAAATCGTTAATAGCTGTAGTAACTTAAATTTAAAACCGTTAAACCCAGCCAGAATGTTCTAGTCTACAAATAAAATCAAATTGAAAGAAAAATTAAGCAAAGTGTTGTAACGTATAACGTAACGCCATAGACGTGTCTAGTGATGGGACGTACTTCTACGATGAATAGTCGATATTTTTTTTATGAATAAACGTATATTGTAGTACAATTTTTATTTTTAAAAAGTCTATAATTTTATACAACAACAGAACATCAGGGAAAGTTTACTCAAAAGGTTGCAAAGAAGAAATATATTTTATTCGTCCTAACTTATATCAGAATTAGGAACATTTGAGTTGTCACTAAATTCATCATCTGAATCTATGACTAATATTGTTAACAACTAGCGGTCTCCCGGTATTTCACCCGCGTAGTTCCTGGTCCCGTGGTAATATCTGGATACAAATTACCTTATGTCACCCCTTATGAGTCGAGCTATCATATACAAAAGGTTTTTTTATAATCCGACTGATGACTGATGTAGTTTCAGAGATTAGCCAGAACAAATAAACAGACAGACAGACAATAATTGAAAAAAAAAAGTTATTTTGGTGTATGTACGGTATGCATATATGCACAAACAGACACTGCAATTTTATTTATATGTATAGATGAATTAATTATGTTGTTAATATGGACGTCACGATCCCAATCAGTCATAATATCCCTTTTTGTTTTATTTACGACCTTCGACCAGCCTTCAGGTTAATCTTTGTTGATGGCCTCTTGTAACAGTGCCAACATGTTATTTGCCGTTAATCGCGGTGAAGTAGGTATTAATTTTTGCGGCGTGACTGAGAATTAAATCGGAATATGGAAAAAAGTATTTAAATTCAATCAATCAAATCATTCAATCAAATAATCAATTATTTCATAGGTAATGCTGCGTTCGCAACGCTGATGTTATAAATGCTGATTTTATAAAGCTTCAAAATAGGAATTGAAATTAAAAGCATACATGTTATTTGGGCCCAATAACATTATATCTAAGGACCGAGGTCAGACCTATTGTCATATCTTCTAGAGCATAGGTAAGAGTTGGTGCCTTTTGACGCCGGACTAAGGCAATAAGCTCCAACTTTAACATTTTTATATCTACTCCGTTTTCCAGTTCATCAACTCGCTGTTGCGATTGGATTGGTTTGAGGTTTATTAACCTGTACCAAATGGTAAAGCGGGGCAGATTGAGATTTTCTTAATTTGTCTTGGTCTGGCTGGAGGAAGGCTATCGCCGTGGCTAGTTACCACCCTACCGACAAAGACGTACCGCCAAGCGATTTAGTGTTCCGGTACGATGTTGTTTCATTCTACACCTAACAAGTTAGCCCGCATCCATCTTAGACTGCATCACACATCAGGTGTGATAGCAGTCAATGGCCAACTTGTAGTTGTTAAAAAAATTATCGCAGAGACTATAGTCAATAAAAGTTTAATCCCTCGAAACTATGCATTACTATAACCGCGATAACAAAGTCTCCTCATAAATAACGATCAAATAATAATTTGCCTTTTAAGCTAATTTTTTACAACATTAAAAAGAGCTAGATTTATGCTGCGAGTATCGTCAGCGATAAACATGAACTTCTAAGCGTCACATCCCTAGTCACTGACGTCAACGTCATACTGACAACTGTCACCCGCACTTTCTTACAGCAATTCGAGTATAAAAAGTAAAAAATAACTGTGTCATTTAGTTTCTTTAATTTACTTAAGCATATCTAGGAGTCGGTGCCAGCCAAGGTTTTTACTTTCAAGGACGTTACCTAGAACCCACAAACTGCTTTACTACGTAGAATAAATGTTCCTTAAACTTGGCTGGCACCGACTTCATCGATATGCTTAAGTAAATTAAAGCAACTAAATGACACAGTTATTTTTTACTTTTTAGTGCGTTTTGAGTCGGTTCTATTTTTGTTAAAAAATTTTTTGAAGAACAGAACAACCACGCTCCTGTGCCACGCCTCAGGCGTCTTGCCCTCGTGGATGACGGAATTGAACAATCTCTGAAGGACTTTAAGTACCGGTTTACCACCCGCTTTCAGGAGTTCTGCTGTGATTCCGTCATCACCTGGCGCCTTGTTGTTCTTTAGGTGTTCGAGAGCCATACTAATCTCGTCTAGGCTGACGTCCGGGATATCTTCGGTATAGTGTCGGTTCAATTTGGCTCTGGGGTCTTCAGCCAAATTGTCAACAGGCTTTTGAGTTGAAGTGTATAACTGTCCATAGAACTTCTCGACCTCACCCAACATCTCGGGCTTAGAAGAAATGAGATTACCATGTCATCGGTCTTAAAACGCGTCAACTGACTGCCTAATGAGCTTACATTTTTCATTTTATGCTCTGTTGGGTGGGTGCGTTGGTTAATAAAATATTATCTTATTTTAGAAGTTACGGGGGGGGACATTTTACCACTTTGGAAGTATCTTTCGCGCAACTATTCAGTTTAGAAAAAAATTAAATTAAAAACCTCAATACCATTTTAAAGACGTTTTGTGCAATTTAGCAAAGCTGTATTCGATATAGTATGTTTATAGATACTCTCAAATTTAAGTGGACATTTATTATTGCAATCAAAAGAGATTCCATATTATACTTATAAAAACTATGGATATTTTATATGTAACGTACAAACAAGATGTTGATATCGACATTTCTTTAATTTTGTCCCATTAGTTCTATATACACTAAGCACTAATATGGTGTATCAACAGTTCTATAGAACTAAAATTAGGGGGTACAACTGGGATGCACCCACTCTGTTGTAAGCGATGGAAAACCACTTTTTTCTTTTTATTCACTGCAATCACACCTGCTGTTATGTTATGATGCAATGTAAGATGGAAGCGTACTTTGGTCTGTACCAACATGGTACCGGAGTGCTAAATCTCTTGCCGGTACATCAGTATCAGTACGGTGGTAACTAGCCACGGTGGAAGCCTCCCACTAGTCAGACAAGGACCAATTTAGAAAATCTCCCAAAGGCCTAGCCCAGAATGGTTTTTTTTTTATCGACTACAACTTAGCCCTTGACTGCTATCACACCTAATGTAAAGTGATGATGCAATCTAAGATGGAAGCGAGCTAACTTGTTAGGAGTGGGACGAAAATCCACACCCATTCTACAAAACATCGTACCGGAACGCTGAATCGCTTGGCGATACGTCTTTGTCGGTAGGGTGGTAACTAGCCACGGCGAAAGCTTCTAAGACCAGCCAGAACAAGACAAATTAAGAAAAATCTCAATCTGCCCCGCCGGGAATCGAACCCAGGACCTCCGTCTTATAAATCCACCGCGCATACCACTGCGCCACGGAGGTCGTCAAAAATGGTACGGGACTTATGTCACATAAATCCACTGTATAGACCACTACTCTATTTCATTGCATCTAAGAACACAATTTCCAGTTAGATAATATTTTTCTCAATTTCTTTACTATTCCTGAACTTTACATTAATACAGGAACAGAGTGCCGAGTGTGAGTTTGTTACCGAGCGACAGCGTAAAAACGTAACGCAAATTTATATGGAATTTTAGTAACGCCATCTAGTTATAGCGAGAGTAAACGCTTTTTTTGCTATATAATTTGACGTTATGAGAGACTACGTTTTTACGCAGTCGCTCGGTAAAAAACTCACACTTGTCCCATAGTTATTATATTATGATACTGTTAAGAATGAGTGTCAATATAACACAGAAATCTTTACACTATTGCATGAAACACTTTTTGTATGAAAACCTACCTATATAAAATTATATTTAAGAAATGTGATTTACATCTTCCTCACTTTTGTTAAGTACAAGTTTATTGATTGGAGGTAGGGTTGCCATCCGTCCGGGTTTCCCCGGATTTGTCCTAGTCTAGAGGGCATCCGGGGAAAGTTTCATTTGTAGACCGGGTTTTAAAAAATAAATAAATAAAAAAAGTTTAAGCCACCCGCGAGACACGCACTATGCTCGCATCACACCACGATCAACCGCTGAACCAAGTATATTCACAGTTCCAAATAAAAAAAGGTGATTTATGACATTTTCAACTGTTTTTTATTAAATTGAATATGTTTAAAGGATCTTGTTGACATGTCCGGCTTTTGGACTCTAAAATCCGGGGTTTTCACGCGTTTTGTCCTGTTTTCCAAATTTTAGAGATAGGAACCCTAGTTGGGAGGAAGTGAGAGATATACAAGGATTGTGGCAAGAGGAAGGCTGTGGTCACTAGCCTTATAGGAATATGGAGTGATGGTAAGGGGTGCATCCCAGTAGTACCCCCTAATTTTAGTTCTATAGAACTGTTGATACACCATATTACAGTTTAGTGTCCCATTAGTTCTATATAGAACTAATGGGACAAAATTAAAGAAATATCGATATCAACGTCTTGTTATTAAAATTACCTAGTATTAAATTACCTAGTTTTTATAAGTATAATGAAATCACAGACAAAAAACAGAATCCTTATAGATTTGTAAACTCTCTGTCCGTCAGTATGTAACAGCTACTTTTTCCGAAACTATAAGAACTATACTATTGAAATTTGCTAAATAGATTTATTCCTTCACACAACATTTCATACAAAAATAGAAAAAAAACAATAAGTTTTGGGGGTTACCCGTACTTAGAACTGGAACACAAATTTTTTTTCATTATACTTGTAAGGTATTTATTGATAGGTCTTTAAAAATGGTAATGAGGTTTCTAATATCATTTTTTTCTAAACTGAATAGTTTGCGTGAAATATACTTCCAAAGTGGTAAAATGTCCCCCCCCCCCCTGTAACTTCTAAAATAGGAGAATATTTTTTTAGACACGACTACTACTTGGTTTTGACAACTTAGCTTTTGTTGCAAGGGACATTTTTTTGTTAAAAACAAAATGAAATATCAATTAAAATAATATAAAGTTTATAACTTATATGCTATAAGTAAAGACAAGAGTAAAAACTATACTACAGTACTGTATAGAACTATTGGTCTATTGGGATATAATTTGACAGCCCGGAAAATGTCCCAACAGTTCTATAGAACTACGGTATGGGGTACTACTGGGATGCACCCATGGTATGTATGTATGTGATGCATATTATATCAGTTTATGGATCATGTGCAAACCCCGCCATACAACCAAAAGGAATTAAATACAGAATCCTGAAATTGTTATAGCCAAACCCATGGAACTTTTGACAATTAAAAAAAATAATTGTAGTATGTTTACCCAGATAATGGTAATCTTCATTCCCAAATAGCCTGTATAAATAGTTTAGCTAGAAATAGGTGTAAAAAAAGTAAATTATAGTATTTTAAATAAATAATTATACTTTAATTTACCAAATAAAAGGTGCCCTCTCCCTTAATATTTTTAAACCATATCTATTCCATTCATTCTGATTAATCCACAACTCAATAGCAGACTCCAAACATGACATGACTGCGGCACCTTTCCACACAGTGCTGGCTGGATCAATGTCTTTGGGGGATGTCACAATTTCCAACTGCTCCGTCTTATAGGAGTAGGGGATCTGTAAGGCTAGCTTGTTTTGAAGCCACAAGTTGAGTCCATGAACCTTTACCCCACCACCCACAATTAAAATGCTGCTGTACATTTTACGTTTTAACTCTTCATTTGGACAGGAATCTATACTCTGCAGTATTGCAGCGTCCAAGCTCAAAACCTGCCCAGGAGCAAAAGTTACCTCTCCGGGCACACCTTCTAAAGCATCCACAACTATATCATCATCTGGGTTCACAGTGGGCTGGCTTTCGTTCAACCCATCCAGTTGTTGAGCGTCGTTAGCAGCAGGGTCAGCAGTCTCTCGTTTTCTACCTGTGTCTCTTAAGAATTCAGTGTCAAAAGGGTCCTCAGCATCACTGAGTTGTCTATTTTGAATTTTTGTTATTTTCTGTCCTGTTATTTTAAGTAAGTCTGTGTAAAATAAAGAAAGAGGTGATATGATGCACTCATCGCCAACTTGCAAAGTATATTTATTTATGATATCTCCTGGATGGTCAACTAAAAATGTCTTTTCTTGGGGCCCACAAACATCTAAATTGACATGACAAAAATCTTGGTACAAATTACGCATCAGAAAAACATCTCTTGGGATATTCTCATTCCAGTTTTTATATGGAAAAGCACTCTTGTGAAACATCCAAGACAATGCTTGGCATACATCTCCCGCTCCATAGTCCATCCGTAGTCGTGTAGACTTGTGGGAAATACCATCTTCTACACAAGACACTGCTGTCTTCTGGTCACCAATGTCTACAACACAAGCAGAGCCGATTCCAGCCCCGAACGTAGCTCCTACACTTTCTTGAACTAGAAAACAATGACCAAAACCCAAATCTTTTAATAAAAGGGAAGTAAGATACTTTAGGTGACTTCTTGAATAGATATCAGGTATTAACAAGACACAACGGTATTTCACCAGCTCTATTAAAGGTATTCCTAGTTTGTATTCTATGATCGAGCTCCAAATGGTGTAGAGATCGTTGAGGACAGAAGAAAGGGAGCCGCCGACTTCAGAGTGCAAGTTAAAGTCGCCGCGACGGAACGGGAAGTGCACGTTATAGGCGAGTTCGGGGTCCACGTCCAGCACCAGGTCGCCTACGACAATGTCGCACTGCACTTGCGGCCAAGGCTCGCCGTCACCGGCGGGCTCGGCCAGCGAGCGCCGGTTGAAGGCGGCGATCTGCTGCGGCGGCGTGGCATAGCGCCGCGCACCACTCGACTGCATGCACGACTGCAGCGTGTGCGATATCTGCAGACGGCACTCCTCCAACTCCTCGATTAGCTCTTTAGTTTTGGGAACGCTTGGCGGTATAAACGGGTCTCGGTAGATCTTTCCGCCCGGCCGCCGCTTCCTCGCTATACAATGAAGCTGTTTCACTGGAAGTAGGTCCGATGCACGGCCAATGCGCACGTATAGTGATCCGGGATGAATTACTATTATCCTGTTAGAAGGGAATTGTTGAAAATGCTCAGAGCCGGGGTCGTAAGCCGGCACACTCATTGCAGCTGTACGTAATATCTGATAAATATGGATATTTAATTTAAATAGAGTACAATATATACAGCATGTAAATATACTCCAATTTTCTATTCAATGTAATTTAATTTTCGTTTTATGGCATATAGCTATTTCGGCGACCGACATTTCATTTAGACGTCTATGGTAGTTGTCAAAGAGTATATAATCACTACGTTAAAAGAGGCAGCACTTAGAACATGATGTCTGAGCTCACGCATCTGTAAGGAATTTATGACCAACCTCGAGAAGTTTAGTAGTACTACCAACATAACCACTTTTTGACAGCTTTAGAGAGGTGCAGTATCCATAATAAAGATATCGATATCGATATAAGTGATGTGCTGTTATTATCGAAAAATAGGCCCTGCCTATAATCGTTTTGAATTTTGGATTTATATAATGAAATAAAAATACATTTTTAATTTATTAATACTTATTTACTTTTGTGCTTTTTTAATTTTATCTGCTACAGCGCATTCTGATACAGCATAATCCAAATTGAATATTAGTGTCATTTCTGAAATCTACATTCTCCCTGATGCCTTTTTAATAACTTTTCGCTGGTCCATCTTCTTTTTTTTCTTCCTGGGTTTTTCCGCATTTAAGTAAGAGGTGTTACACCTCCGTGCCTCGGAGAGCAGATTAAGCCTTCGGTCCCAATCACTATTATCAACATCTGTGATTGTTAATAAATGAATGAATGGTAGTTGTGGTTGGTAGTTGGTACTTGGTACCGACCACAGAACACTAAAGCTCGTACCGACTATGTACTATTAATCTGTGGATATTACGTATCCAGCGAACCACAGACGGTGACGAAAAACAAATGAAAATCACACACTTTTCTAATTTGAATTTGGAATTGTGTCCCTTAAAATTTAAACTTGTAATAAACCAAAACCAGCCAGATACAAATAAACATAGTATAGCAATAAGGGAAGCAATGCTTACCTGCGAGGGAAGTACCCTAGAAGTTGTGTGCTTAATGAAAACCATTTAATAATATCATTTTTTTCATTTAAATGTCAACGAAAGTAAAGGTTTCACAGCTTTGCTATCTCAGTAGAAAATGTTTAGGCCTGTGTACACCAAGATTTCGGTTATCATAACCAACGGTTAACATAAGCTAACTATAAATTTACTGTTCACGACAACCTGTACGCCCGTTAAGGACGTAAGCTCGGTTAAGATAACCGCTCGGTTTACGTCCTTAACCGGTGTACGGGTTGTCATGAACAGTAGTTTTACAGTTAGCTTTATGTTAACCGTTGGTTATGATAACCGAATTATTGGTGCACACAGGCCTTAGTATAATAGTATAGCTTGGCAAAAAAGTCGTGAAACGGTACTAAAAAATATGATCACTGGCAAAACTCCTTTTGCGGGTTCTCAACCAGATCAAGCGGTAGATGTGTCATTTCTTGAAATCGATAATCGTTGTTCGTGTTATTTTCAATTTTATTGTATTATTGTGGCGATATTGTGCTCAAAATATACAGAACTGTAATCCGGCTCTAAGAAAGAGAGATTTTTTTGAAAAATTTTGTTTTGAATGAACGATGTTTACAAAAGGACTGCTGAAATGACTGGTAAAATGTGGTTTAAATAAAGTAATCGTATATTATATGTGTGACTTAATTTACAATAGATAGGATAACCCTCTCATAGTATGCTTGTTTGCATGTAAATGTAAATTCCGGAATTAAAGGTTACGTCTAAAAGAATTGGACGATTGGACACGTAATGAAAATAGAGAGTGATTATTACCTAAGGGGACAATGTATGTATAATGATATTGACAAAATAATTATAAGCCTGCAAGATGAAAGCAGGAGTGACAAATCCGAAGATAGCCAGCAAAGTACTGGAGTTGCTCGCGCCAAGACGTGGCTGAAGACTTATCTGGCGTGGAATATTTAGACGAAAGCATTTTGATTCTGATTAAATATGTATGTATAATTGTATGAATACAAAATTTCTAAATAAAATACATTACCATCCTTTCAAAAGTTTCATTAATTATTTTCCTATCCTCCTTATTTTGAAAGTGTGTCAGTGAAATCACGTAATTAAAAATTGTATTTGAATCCAAGTATCAAAACCGTTATTGTCATACTATATAGAGTGGCCACATGGACGATAGTGGCGCCACCATTATTTTCACGACTTTCTTGCCAAGCTATATATATATCCATTTAATAATAAGATTTCCATTTCACTATGAAAAATCTATATTTTAAACTTAAATATCAACGGAAGTAAGGGTTTCACAGCTTTGCTGTGATAGTAAAAAATAATACCCTCAATCCAAATAGCTACTTTTCTTTGGCCGGTACGTTTTGAAATGGTTTTGAATGATCTCCTTTTGATGTCAAAGATGCACGTCGCTCTGGTCGCCCTATTACGGATAAAATCATAGATTAAGATTACTAGATAGAGCCCATAGCGTGTCCACTCGTGAGACAGCAAATCAGCCTTATTGACATGACATGTCAACATTTAAAGGACATCATAAAACGTTATGTTGGAACGAAGTTCCTTTCGCGCGTTGTGAAAGGGGGCTAAACGGAAGAAATTCGTACGAAAAGTTGTCACGACACTTTTTGATCAAAGGATCTTGCCGCCGCCTTTGATGTGTGTGCACGTGAGCGGCGGGGCGCGCCCGCGCTGTATGCTGTCTCGCGCTCTCGTGGCGCCCTCTGGTGTTTCGGTGTACAACAACAAATATTATTATTACTTAAAAAAAATAAAATGTTATTACAATTCCTTCACTAATTAATCGAAAGGAACTTCGTTCCATCCGGGTGTCCCTTGACACCTCTCACCTTTTTTTTTAAAATATCGTATAATACGAAATATTACTTTATATAATATAGTTTAGTAAACGCATAATACATGAAATTTGCTAAAAAATAACATATCTAAGCTTTAAATCATCAATCAATGAAGTTTATGCCTACTTACGTATGAAACGTAATTCCTTCGATTTTCTGTTGCAGCCGAAAATATTACAACCCACCATAGCACGATAACGTTTAAATTAATATAGTAACCGCAAAGTTGTATTATTTATCAGCAAATTTAATAAAAAGCTACTAATTACTCAGATATGTCCTTTGCTTGTCACCAACTTCATTCTTGACAAATAATAAAAACGAACAAGCTGAAAGGGACAAAAAATAATCTTGTGTCACTTTCTAATAAAGGGCGAATTAAATAAGTCTGTCACGCTCTTGAACCTACAGCCGCGTTATGACTCCATCTATTAGTCTTTAATCTATGCTCCATCTAGTAGTCTTTAATCTATGGATAAAATGGATGCCATTTTTAAAAAGTGGAGCAAGATCGGCGTATAGTTACGACTTGGCTAGTAAGAACTGGAAATTGAACATAAAACAGATTTGGTGAATTTGAAAAAAACTGGATGCACAAAAACCTCGATAACTATTTAGAAAGAAACCTAATGAACCGTGTACTCGTTTGTGATTCTTTATTACGACGTAATAAATTTTTGAAGTGGCTGATGATTGGTGATAAAAAGTGGATCACGTATGACAAGAACGTGCGAAAAAGGTCGTGGTCAAAGGCCGGTCAGGCTTCACAGACTGTGGCGAAACCAGGGTTAACTCGCAACAAGGTAATGCTGTGTGTGGTGGGATTAGAAGGGCATATTTCATTAGAAGCTGTTACCACCAGGCAGGACTATCGATTCTCTACTGCGAACAACTGATGAGATTAAAGCAAGAAGGCCGAAATGAATAAACAGAAGGGACATGGTTTTTATCATGATAATGCACACATTTTTAGCCACTCGGCAAAAATTAAGAGTTTGGCTGGGAGGTGTTAATAAAGTCCTGACCTTGCACCTTCTGATTTCCACCTGTTTCGGTCTCTTCAGATTTCTTTGGGCAGAGTCAGGTTAACATCACGAGTGGACTGCCAAACCACTTGTCACAGTACTTTGATCAGAAGTCCCAAAATTTCTATAGCAATGAGATTACGTCCCTACCTACAAGATGGCAAAAAGTTATCAAACAAAATGGTACCTACTAAATAAAGTATATTAAAATATGTTTTGTATTTTCTTAAAAATGCGAAGAAGCTTTTTCCCTAACCTATTATATTCAGTTAGGAGAGTTTGTCAAAAATATTTAAACTATGTTTGTCATTCAATATTTTATTAGACAATTATTTTTTTATTAGGTTTACAGCGGATCATGTTATTAAATAAAATAATAATAAAACAACATTTACCCAATAATATTTTATAAAATATCTTTGCATTTACCTAACTAACAACTAGAACAGGTATCTAGGTGATAATATCTATAATAACTTGTTGTTCAAAAAAATTGAGACATAATTTATCATAATATAATATGCTAAATTATGTCTCAATTTTTGTCTCTGTGTCAGTTTTGTTTTTACTTTCAATGTAATTATAATGAGCGTAGAGGTTTTTAATTTTTTTTTCTTTATTTATGGTTTTCTCGACGTCCTCGCGTTTGCGTTTAAATACATAATATTGTACAAAAAGGGCAAGCCCCAACGCAATTAATAAATGGCGTACAATGAATTCCACTTCCATTTTAACAAATAAATAATATTCCAAGCTTAAGGTGTGGTTCTTTTCTGGATAGGTTCCCATTAGGTAATACGACGGATAATTTATAGGGGTTTCTCCCAAAAATCTTCTCATGAAAGGCTGAGTACAAAGCATATACGTTACTTCCGAATAGTTGTATGTAGTGTTGAGATCGTAAAGGCTGTATTCTAGAGTTTCATTGGGATGAATATTGCTATCGCGAAGATACTGTCTCAGAGCATACCTCATAGTGAAAACACTAGTCAAAACATTAAATACAATAGCCGCATACGCAACAAACAAAAAAACGCCGCTCCACGCGCCAATGCCTGGGGTTCTGACGAACAGCGGCCGTCTACAGCCAAGCAGCAGCGTCGTGGCACAGTGTCGGATGTCCCACACGTTGACGATCAGAACGATGAGGGGGCCCAGCGGGAAGGCCAACACGAAGAACGTTACCAGCGAGAACTGCGCGGCGAGGGTCATGTACCGGCGGTGAAGAGTTGCCTCGTCGAACTCTTTCAGTTTGTATTCCCGCTCCCAGCACGGAATCTTTCTATTCATTTTTCTGGATTCATTGTAATCTGTGACTATCCTGTATGTATTGAAAGCGACCCGGTAGATCACTTGTTTCAGAACCAGCATCACCGCCAGCAATACACTCAATTCGAGAAGACACGTAAACGGCCAGCAAAATCTCTTGCAATCAGGTCCCGTAGTGAATATCGTCGAAGACCACGGAGTTCTTATATAGAGGTTGATGTAGATGATAAATCTCCTGAGCGGCAAAAAGCCGTTCCATTGACAGCGGCCGCGGTACTGCAGCTGGCGCCCCATCGTCCACCCGTAGTAAATCATGAACGAGTACATCAATATCAAACTGATCTCAAATTGCTTTTTTACTAACGCCTTTTCATGAGCTTCGAGCGACTTATGATTCTCGAGATCGGTCAAAAAATAGTAAAAGTAATGTAGAACAGCTTCGATGGCCGATATGACGAATGTGTAAATAACTTGGAATAACGCCATGATGATATAATCTCTGTACTTTGGTTTTTTTTCTTTTGTTTCGAAAGAATTAGAAAATCTGTCATATTTAATTTTCATGTCGTCCATAATTATCATCGATAGTACAAAACATAGAATGACGTGTATTATAGGCGCCGCAATTCGTATAACTTTGTACACTCCACTCTCGTCGTACTTAAGCGCGGTGCGGACGGACCTGCGCGGGTTGGAATAGTTGATCTCGAACTCCGGCCGCCGGGAAGTCCTGTAGTAGGAATCGTGCCCGCCCACCTCCCACATCCAGTTCAACACAAACTCTTTTCTTCTCCATAACGTCGCAAACGCTATCGCCCAAGCCATCGTGAAATAAGCGAAGTAAATAGCGGCCGGATGATCCAAGTGGCTGTTAATTTTCATCGACAGGCAATAATCTTCTATCGGTCTCTCGTAACATCTAGTATATGTAACACCGTATCTCAGAGTAACGTTTGAGTCGCATTCCGGGCACATATTCAGTCCCCTTTTCACTTTGCACATTAACCGATCTAATTCGTTCACCTCTTGGCCACAATAATTAGTGTATCGCATGGCGATGGATCCGACACCAGCTGCGGCGAGAAATATCAGGGCTTTGTTATAGAATTCGTAAAATGAGAAGTAAAAGGCAACCTTGGGACCGAAATACTCTTGTAGCAGATGCAGCGGTTGACTTTGAAATATATTATGGAAACCCGCCCAGTTGTAGAACAATATTTGTCGTCCGTTGGAGTTAGTAGGACGTTGTTTGGGAAAATAGAAATACGGACCGTCGTGAAGCATATAGGCGTCCAATATGATGTTCCTCTTCAGCAGTCGATGCAGTCCATACTGGTTCACATAGTCGCCAAATGGCAGATGCCGGAGGATTTTGTAAACTATAATACTCCTCTCGTAATTGGAGTAGCCATCGGGTACAGTGTAATTCTTTCGTATTATTTTTATCCACTCCATTTCATGGTATTTATAATATCTAAATCGAAATATTCTGTGAAATAATTGTATTATGATATTTTTACTACCAGCTACCATTAAATGCAAGCGATTCTCTACAAAGAATCTTCTTACGGCGAAAACTTTTCCGTATTCATTCAAAACATGGTCGGGGGCATGAATTTTAATAAAGCACAAATGCTTATGAACTGGCATCAGGCCAGGCTCGATCTCGATCTCGAGCCCCGTGCGCAGAATGTTGGTCACGAAGTCGAGCTTCAGGCGATCGGTTCGCGACGACGCATCATCGTGTACCACTAGCACCATGTCGATGCGTCTCACTTCGTCACGGAACGTACCACACACATTTATTACTTTTTCCTCTTCGAACTCTAAAAATTTTCTTTCTTCTTCTTCTTCAATTTCTTCTTCTATAACTTGTCCTTCCTTAGCTTGTTTTGCTTCTTCTTCTTCTACTTCAGTTGGCTCAGCTACTGGCACTGCAACTGTTTCTTTTATCTCCTCTTCCTCTTCTTCTTCCTCCTCCTCTTCCTCTTCTTCCTCCTCCTCCATTAGTGTCGGGAATTTGACTTGGGTTGCTTTGTCTAGATCATTATCGGCACCCAGTAATTTTAATTTGTGCACACTACCCACGTCATTATCGAAAAACTTTCTGTTTAGAGGTTCTGGTTGAATGGTTCTAAATCGTCCACATTTTACCATCTTCATTCTTAACCGAAGCTCTATATTATCCTGATTCTGAGAAGCCATTGTTAGCTTATTTATATCTTCAATGTGATATTTCAAAAAATAAAAATTAAATATCAATCGAGTACAAATTAAATTATTTTTAAAAATGTAAAGAGAATATTATAAAAACATTTGATTAACTAGCTTGCCTCAGTGTAGCTGGTGTCAGCAATCAGAATCGGTTCAAAGTTACATTCTAATTGTATCAACAATAAAGAATCTTCTTACTTGCCAGTGTTGTGTCCTAGAGGAAGTATCTTATCTCTATCACTATCTATAGTACACTTTTTATAAAAGCCTCATACTTTACAGGTACCTACTGTGTTTACTAGAGCCTGTGCCTTTTTACTGTCTGTTTAAAATAAGGATTCCGGAATCATCCCATTTTGATTGTTTCGTTACTAAAGTTAAACTTTTGAAATTTATGATATACACAAAAGTAACATAATATATGCAGTTTACGTAGATATTTTATCAAATAAGTAATTTGGGTATCTACATTGTTTGGGTAAGATCGTAGAGGGGTAAGATCAAAGAGTAGTGGAGTCGCAGTGCGAAAAAATTCTTCCGTAACATTTCACAGCGCCTAATTGCCTCAACTGGTGACCGAAGGGCTGGCTCATTTTTTGCGCAAAGTATTAGCCTGGCTATCCAACGCGAAAATGCAGCCAGTATTCTTGCCACCATACTACGTGGGCATGATTGGTATAGTTATTAGGATAAGTTAGCTTAAGTTCCTTATTGTATTCTTTCTCAATAAAAAAAAGTGCAGGCTGTCATTGCCTTTTCCCAACGGAAAAGAATCAAGCAAAAAAAAAAAGAAAAAGTGTAGTCTGTCAAGTGTCAATGTCAAACAAACACTTGTCACTTGAGTTTTCGAAGTGAAAATGACTTTCACAACAAAATACAAAAATCGATTATAAATTAAGACAAAATAAACATTTTTTACATGATAGTGTTAAAGTTATATGCAATAAAATGGTGTCACGAAGTTTAACTGAGGTGTTCGTATTGATGCGCAACAATGCAATCCACAGCCGGCAAACATTTTCGGAACAGGTAATTTTTAAAAGCAATTTACTAAGCTACAGCATTTTAGTAGGACTCTGGTTGGTGCGGCACTCTGTGACTACTGAACTAAATTACATCTTCCCCGAAACTGGGCTTCTTACTTTATCTATTGATCCTATAATGATACGAAGATCTTAGCATTGCATGGATTTACCGTGCCGGATCCATCGCGTGGCTGAGAGAATAACTCGGAACATAGCCCAAGTCTTATGACACGGGTGTAGGCTTAAACTCCTCTGTTCACACTATTCTCCGTCTTCTACGGCAATCCATGCAAAATAAATATGTTGTTACTAATATGCTTGACGGAAACTTAACAATGTGGTCTCACATGCCGTATTGGAGCCCCACTTGTAATTCAATCATTTATATACTTGTCAACATCATTTAATTAAATTTTTGTTTTATGGTAATTTTTTTGTCGACCTTCGTGGCGCAGTGGTATGCGCGGTGGATTTATAAGACAGAGGCCCTGGGTTCGATACCCGGCAGGGCAGATTGAGATTTTTCTTAATTTGTCTTGGTCTGGCTGGTGGGAGGCTTTCGCCATGGCTAGTTACCACCCTACCGACAAAGACGTACCGCCAAGCGATTTAGCGTTCCAGTACGATGTCGTGTAGAAACCGATGGGTGTGGATTTTCGTCCCACTCCTAACAAGTTAGCCCGTTTCCATCTTAGACTGCATCATCACTTAACATCAGTTATGATAGCAGTCAAGGGCCGAATTGTAGTCGATAGAAAAAAAAAAAAATCATGGCTTACTCTAGCAATGTCCCATGATATGGAAGACACACTTTAAAAGATTCATTGTAAGCAGTGAATAAGATGTAACTGAGTATACATCTTAATTTTTACATTATAAACAGCAAAATTTTTTTTTATAGGCCACAAGTTGGCCCTTGACTGCTATCACACCTGATGTTAAGTGATGATGCAATCTAAGAAGAAAGCGGTCTAACTTGCTAGGAGTAGAATTAAATCTACATCCCTATTGGTTTCTACATGACATTTTATCGAAAAGCTAAATCACTTGTAGCTCATCTTTGTTGGTAGGGTGGTAACTAGCAACAGCGAAAGCCTACCATAAGTCAGACCAAGACAAATTAAGAAAAATCTCAATCTGCCCCACCAGAAATCAAACCCAGGACCTTCGTCTTATAAAACCACTGCGCATACCACTGCACCATAGAGGTTGTTAAATAGGTATATAGGTTATACCACCTATAACACCATAAAACTGTATTATAGTAACTATGTATGTAATACTGAGGTAATTTGATCATGTGTAGTGTTTCAAAATGATCTATTTATCCAAGCTGTACAGCTGTGTGTGTCCAGGTGTCCAACCTAGTATTATTGACAAACTAATTTGAGGGTATTTTGACTAACTCCTAAAGTGTACTGCCCTGATGCAATATAAGCAGTTAAGGGTGTCAGTCAAAATAAGTTTGTTGTGTTATGTTACTGGGTAAATAGAATTGCCTCTCACAAGGCCTCTTGATGTATAATTTGTTGAAACTTTGTGTTAGTGTCAAGGGCTCCTTTGATTAGACCAAGATTTGTGACCACAGATTATACATAAGGGCTTTATAGGGTGCAAAATATAAAGGGTTTATTGTTGAAGAATTCACTTAAAATTTCTTAGAAAGAACAATTATTTCACAACCCGGCCCAGGATTTGTACTCAGGACTTCATGACATTGACTAATCGCTAAACCAATGAAGCAGTTACATATTGAAAAAGAAGAACAACCTCTTAGTGAGAATTTCCTTTTTAACCGACGAAAAAAAACGGAGGAGGTTCTCAATTCGACACATATATATATATATATTTTTTTATGTATGACCACTCATAACTTTTTACAGTGTTGTCCGATTTTGATAATTCTTTTTTTTATTAGAAAGGGCATACATTCAAGGTGGTCCCATTGTCCTCATGTTAGGATCTGCTGATGATATCCTGGGGAAATTGAAGGAACTCTTCAAATTTTGGAGGCACGCTTACAGCGATTTCGGTTTTTGACTCGGTATCGGTGGCTTTTTGGCTACTAGTGCCATATAATATACTATGACAGTATAGTACGAGTACGCTACGTGGCGATAAATCACTAAAATGTAAGAAATAAAATTTTTTAACAAAAAACGACTCAAAACGCACTAAAAAGTAAAAAATAACTGTGTCATTTAGTTGCTTTAATTTACTTAAGCATATCTAGGAGTCGGTGCCAGCCAAGGTTTCTACTTTCAAGGACGTTACCTAGAACCCACAAACTGCTTTACTACGTAAAATAAATGTTCCTTAAACTTGCTGGCACCGACTTCATAGATATGCTTAAGTAAATTAAAGCAACTAAATGACACAGTTATTTTTTACTTTTTAGTGCGTTTAGTCGGTTCTATTTTTTGTTAAAAAATTTTATTTCCTTTTCGGCTTCAATCGCTTCAATGGGCAGGAATGGGATTTTTTCTTCAGTCTCCGTGTGCTTCATTTGTGTCTTGTCAAAATGTTCTACTTCATCTAGAAGGTTCTGATGCGCCTCTTCCGCTGCCACGACATCTTTTTCAGGAAGCGGGTTCTTTTCTTGTGTTTCCGTGTGCTTAAGACTAGCCGCGTCGAACTTTTCAATCCCGTCAAACAGGGACTTTTGAGTTTTTTCAGTGGCAACATCTTCTGCTGAAGGCAGGACGCTCTTCTCGTTGGTATCAACGTCGCGAAGACAGCTGGGGTTGAAGGCTTCGAGCTGGCTCTTGAGGTCTGTGGCGACCTTGGGCAGGTCCTTGAGGGAGGGAGCGTCACTCACTGAGCAGGCCATTGTTAGAGATCTAAATTATTTGGTGTCGTGAGGTACTAAAAACACGTTCACTGTGCTCGACGGGCAAAAAGCAACTGGAGAAGGAGAATTTCTAAGAAGAAAAATATCCCAGTGTTTAATTGGTCGCTCAATATAAGTTGTATTTTGTGGCAATTAATGAATGTATGATGGGTTGATATTTTGAATTTGTATTCAGGGCACAGAGTGCGAAAGGGTGCGGCTGATGGGACCCGGCAGCTTAGAGGCGGAAGGCACAGGGCAGCGCACTGACGGCCACTCACCTCCACCTTGGAGTGACTCTCTGGAGGAGGCACATTATATTATCACTAGGTATGTTTAGTCTGGCAAGTATTACAGTTAAATTACATATTAATGGCAATGTCTTCTGAAATTATATAGGTTAAAATAGTCACATTGAGAGAGTATCATCATAGTTATTAGCCTACAGGGCCAGGCCTCCCCTCTTATATTAAGGGGATGGGGAGTTTAAACCTACCACTCTGCTCCAATGCAGGTTGGCAGCCTTAAGGTGATAATTTTAATTATTTAATGGATGAGTTGAGATATCTCAGCATTCCGTGTATTTACTGTGCGGTTGCAGAGTCCATTGTGTGGCTGAGAGAGAAACATGTGATAGGTTTTTCTCTTTTGTGATAGTACAAGTACTATTAATTTTGTTTGGAAAAAAGAATTTTACTTTCTTTTCATGCATGCAATGCAGTGCTTAAAATTGAGTAGGACTTACTTGTTGAATTTTTAGTGAAGCTGCTATTAAGAAATTAATTTGTCTTTTATTTGTAGTCAGTTAAAATTTATCAATTAAATGTTTTGTTGGATCCTCAACAAGGATCTACCTAATAGACTTGCAACTTTATATATATACTAGCCGACCCGGCAAACATTGTTTTGCATTAAAAATTTAGATGAAAATTAGATATTTTAGTACGATTAACATTAAAAATATATATTTATGGCAAGCTGATGGGTATAAATTGATATTAAATAGTATATTTCACTCTTGAGTCTAGCCTTCAGACCAGCTGAATACACATACAAAATTTGGTTAAAATCGGTAAAGCAGTTTCGGAGACGCTCACTTCGCAACGCAGAAATAGTAATATTTTAATTTCGCCATAACTTCAAAACCAAAAGTCCAATTTGAGTATGGTAAGTAACATTGTGACAGGGAAATTTTATATATCAGATATATGATTTCAAGTACTACACTGTCATGGTGGCGTGATATTTATAAGATCTCCAATTAATTAGAACATTTTATGGTTCTATCTTGTAAAGTCCAGGAGCACCAAATTACTTTTCTGGTTGATTTTTACTAATAAGTGCCTTGCTGTACCGAATGGTGAAAGAATTTTTAAAAACTGCCTCACCACAGTTTTCCCAAGTAAAAATTTCCTGAAGTTTTCTCATTAATAGATAAAATTAGATAGTAGCCATCACGGCTGAATATCTATAAAATTAAACTCTAATCATTGGCAGGGAAATTTTATATGTCAGATTAGAAAGTACTACACTATCATGGTGGTGTGAGTAAAGTCCAGGAGCACCTTGCATCCTACTAATAAGTGCCTTGCTGTACCAACCGCCTCACCACAGAGTAAAAAGAATTTTAATATGGCAGGAGATCAGACATACAGCATGGCCACTTCAGAGCTACTGCAGAACTCACATAACATTAACCAGTTATTTTTAGTGTCCGACCGAAAGTTCGGTTTCGGTTTCGTCCGAATTTCGCCCAAAAATCAAGTTTCGGTTTCGGCCTAAATTGGCCGAAATTTTTACCGAAACCGAAACTGATTTCGGAAGTAGTCGTGCACGCTCGCCTAACTTCGTTTCTCGCGGCAACACTATGGCGAACACTGGCGGCCCTGTTCGGGAATTGTCGTGCACCGTTCGGATAGCTCCGTAGCAACAACATTTAGTCATTAATGTAAAACTTAGTCAGTTAATGCAGCATAATGTGTAAAATGCATCAAATTTCAGTATTTTAAGGAATTTTATACTTGACCACATGAGTTTCGGTTTTGGCCGAAACTGAAGCCAGGGCCGAATATTCGGTTTCGGTTTCGGCCGGAAAACCGGTTTCGGTCGGACTTTAGTTATTTTACATTTATAAATTTATTATTCTTTATAGATGTGATCTTTATCTTGTTTTTAAAAGAACTAGCGGGCACTGTTTTATCTGAGTTTCTTTTCCCATGGGAATATTAGGATACAAATAAGCCTGTGTTCCTTTTATGGACCTTTTTCAGCTTCATTTACCTGTGACCCTAACATAAATTGTTTATGGACCTGATGAGGATTTTAGGAGTGATGTATCCCATTCATCTTTGAAAACTAATTTTCTATTATTCTTCTTGCTTCTTTTACATTTACCTGGTTTCTGACATATATTAATTTTAATTTATTATTAATATCAGAGTCTAAATTTATATTATACGTATAATTTTGTTACTATACTTTCTTATATATTATTATGTTGGATGCATATGAACATTGGATCAATTATTTTTATTCTTAACAAAGGTTAAGAATTTAGCGCGCGGCACTATCAGAGCTCCATTAACCCGCCACAAGCAGCGATACATCCGGCGCCGCCCTCGCGGCGCTAGATGTCAGTTTGTAGCGACTTGCGCGGGTTTTACATATACCTACGAAATAATTGCGTAGTGCTCGCCGGAGATCTGTTGTATCTTCTGTGTAATTTCTTCTTGTGTAACAATAAACTCTTTTCCGTATCACTGTCGCTTATTAGCCGCCACTTTGCTCAGTCGCACTCTCACCTCGGGGTCACCATCAAGGCGCAAGTCAGACACGGTGAGTGCAGTTTATAATTAGTAAAATGGCAGAGCCTGCGCAAGTGGATGCATAAACACTGGATCTTTTATTCTCAACAGGTTAAGAACTAAGCTATCAGAGCTCCAGTCCCGCCACGAGCAGCAGATCCGGCGCCCTGCGCTAGATGACAGTGGCGAGCAGCAGCATATCGAGCGGCTGGCGGCGGAGATCGGCCGCCACTTTGCTCAGGCGCACGCGCGCCTCACCGCCATCAAGGCGCAAGTCAGACACGGTGAGTGCAGTGTATCGACAGAGCTATAAGAGCTTTAGTCCTCACGAGCAGCAGATCCGGCGCCCTGCGCTAGATGACAGTGGCGAGCAGCAGCATATCGAGCGGCTGGCGGCGGAGATCGGCCGCCACTTTGCTCAGGCGCACGCGCGCCTCACCGCCATCAAGGCGCAAGTCAGACACGGTGAGTGCAGTGTATCGACAGAGCTATAAGAGCTTTAGTCCCCACGAGCAGCAGATCCGGCGCCCTGCGCTAGATGACAGTGGCGAGCAGCAGCATATCGAGCGGCTGGCGGCGGAGATCGGCCGCCACTTTGCTCAGGCGCACGCGCGCCTCACCGCCATCAAGGCGCAAGTCAGACACGGTGAGTGCAGTGTATCGACAGAGCTATAAGAGCTTTAGTCCCCACGAGCAGCAGATCCGGCGCCCTGCGCTAGATGACAGTGGCGAGCAGCAGCATATCGAGCGGCTGGCGGCGGAGATCGGCCGCCACTTTGCTCAGGCGCACGCGCGCCTCACCGCCATCAAGGCGCAAGTCAGACACGGTGAGTGCAGTGTATCGACAGAGCTATAAGAGCTTTTGTCCACACGAGCAGCAAAACCGGCGGCTGCGCTAGACGACAGCGGTGAGCATCAAAATACAAAGCTCAATCAAGTGCAAAGCTGAAGCGTCTAATGGGTGGAAAATAATTCGAAAAGGCCATTGAGATCCCAAGGTGCTGGGATGGCGAACCAAAAGGGAAGTGTCAACGTCCAACTTATGATGGACATCAAACAGATTGCAGGGAACATGAAGACAACAAAAGAATCATTTAACCTAACCACTTTATGCACTCCTTAACTAAAGGGCAGGCAAAATAGAATAAAGGACTGTAATTTGAATGAAGGACAACTTGTTCATTCATTTATAATTTTCTATTTTTGCATTGTTTCTTTTTAGAGTGGCGAGTCTTGTGAGTTCTTTAAAAACTTAGTAAAGTGTCAGTTGTGGTGTTTTTAACATACAGGTTCACAGTACCCTGACTGTAGACATCTCAAATTCATCTTTCATGGCTTGACTGTGGAAGAGCTTTAACATTGTCTGTTAGGTTACTTAATCAACATCACTTTCAATCTTGTAAAAGATTATTATCAGCACATTTCATTCACATGAAATATTACATATTTCTTTATCAAAAATATTGAAATATTACATTGATTTGATTTGATAACAAGTACTTATTCGGTACATAGTTATATTATTATAAAATACTAATTAAACTGTTACATGGTATAGGGAAATCTTTTTTTGATCAAGCAGGAGGTCACCTGACGTTACTTCATCGAATTACCGTAAGCGACACTTTTATGCATTTTGGCGTGTTCAAACGGTAACGGATCGACGCATCTCAAAACTTTATAAAGTTACGTATGTGCTTAGTTCATCCTTAATGCAACAATCTTTCATTTTATCTAATATCAAAATTTGTTGTTTACGATAAAATAACCAACGAAAAAAAAATACGACTCAACAATTTAGCGGTCAGGGGTTGTAATGTTAAGTGCTGTGCAAATGTAGACTGAGTTGTTAGCGAAATAATTTCTTTAAACCATACTGTCATTACTGTTAGAGCTGTTTGTTGCCTACCATAGTTACAAAGTACCTAAACTCCACTATAAAATCTAATTTCGGGATGCATGCTTAAAAACAAACCATATTCGCAAATAGTCGGATAAGAACCAAAACCAGAGATAAGATGGTGATATTTGTCATCTTAATTATTTTCGTGCCTGCAAAGTAATAACTAAATTGTGGTTTTCTAAATTTTCAGGTAACAAATCGGAACAGAAACTGGCCGCAAACGTAGTTCTTGCATTAGTCACAATTCTCCAAGACCTAAGTGTTACTTTTCGGTCGGCACAATCCAACTACCTAAAATCCCTAACGTCTAGAGAGGAGAGATCAAACGCCTACTTCGAGTTGCCCAACTTTGAGGAGCTCAGCCTGCAAGACGAGCTGCTGCCCGGTCTAACCAGCAACCAGACAGATCTCCTTTTTTCCCTACCCAGTACTTCGACACAGAACACAGATTACGATGATGAAAATTTGGAGGGTAGTTTTCAAAAACAACACTCGAATCAAAAGCAGTTGTTGCTCATGCAAGAAGAGAACACAAAGATGGTGGCAGAGAGAGAGGAAGAGGTGAATAAAATAGTGAAATCTATCGTCGATTTGAATGATATATTTAAAGATATAGCCCATATGGTGAACGAGCAAGGGACAGTTCTGGACAGGATAGATTACAACATCGAGCAGACCCAGGTGCAGGTGCACGAGGGCTACAAGCAGCTGCAGAAGGCCGAGCGCTACCAGAAACAGAACAGGAAGATGCACTGTATAATGATACTCGCAGTCACTATAGTGTTGATGTTCATACTGCTGATTATTGTGAAGAGTTAGGCCGGACATGCCTTGTTAACTATTTGTATATATTTATATTATATAGAAACGGGTGTTATTTTGCAGAAGTGATTGGTGTACAATGAACAACTATAATTATTATTAACCAGAGTATGTTTGGGAGAATTTAATGGCAATGGTTAATCTATTACAGTAATCTCGTTTCAACAGGCCATATTTGGCATATGCTATTTAAAATTATGGACTAACTGACTTTCTATAAACGTATTAATACGCAATCGGAATATCGAGCAATTTTAAGTAAATAATAATGACGTTATATATTAGTTAATGTCTTCAAACAAGCAATTTATTCTACATTAAACAATACTATAGGATGTTGTTAAAAATGACAAGTTAGTTTGAGCTGGGACAGTAATGAACAACTACTTGAGACATAGATTAAAGACTACTAGATAGAGCCCATAGCGTGTCCACTCGTGAGACAGCAGATCAGCCTTATTGACATGACATGTCAACATTTAAAGTACATCATAAAACGTTATGTTTTAAAATATCGTAAAATACGAAATATTACTTTATATAATATAGTTTAGTAAACGCATAATACATGAAATTTGCTAAAAAATAACATATCTAAGCTTTAAATCATCAATCAATGAAGTTTATGCCTACTTACGTATGAAACGTAATTCCTTCGATTTTCTGTTCGCTGCGACTGTTGCAGCCGAAAATATTACAACCCACCATAGCACGATAACGTTTAAATTAATATAGTAACCGCAAAGTTATATTATTTATCAGCAAATTCAATAAAAAGCTAATAATTGCTCAGATATGTCCCTTGTCTGTCACAAATTCCACTCTTGACAAATAATAAAAACGAACACGCTGAAAGGGACAAAAAATAATCTTGTATCACTTTCTAATAAAGGCCGAATGAAATAAGTCTGTCACGCTCTTGAACCTACAGCCGCGTTATGACTCCATCTAGTAGTCTTTAATCTATGACTTGAGAATAAAATCCATTAAAATTTGAGTAATCATGGTAAGATAAATCATAGAAGATTTTTAGTATATAATAATTTAACTTTGAAGTATTAATTCTCAATTCTCATTACCGTTAGTTACCTTATCCTTATTAATTCTACACTTGATTAATTTATTTAATTTTATGTTCCCTGATAAGCTGTATAATAAAAGTGATTTTAAATACAAGCCACAATAGATCTTATGATGAATTTGGTGCATTTTTTGAAAATGAATCTTTTATGTGTGGAATGCCTACATTATATTTGGAAATATTCGTTAGATAAATACATTTCTTTTTATGTAGGACATAATTTAAACGATTACTAACTCTTATAGTTTTTATTTGTTGACTCTAAAATCGGATTCTTTGATCACAGTCCGCGCTTCTCTGAAGACATCATATACCACATGCCAAATATGGCTTATTGCCACATGAGTAGATAAAAGGAACTGAGGCAAAGCTTCTTAAGAACGTTACTATTTTGGTAGGGTTTTCACAATAGGTTAAGACAAATTAAACAACCAAACAAACAACGTGTCGCACTGACATGACCCTAAGATTGTCAACTATCTGTGCCAGCGTAAACCGGTTTTTTCCAGTCGCGCCGCGTACGCGACAAGCGGCTGGTGGTCACTCACACATGCCCCGCCTGCTTGTAGTAGTGCAACTGATTCGCGCGGTAGTATGAAGCTCTCTGTTCCTTATGTGCTATTGGAACGAGATTACAATGACTGCAATTGTATATTTTATAATATGTCTCCATCAATCTTGTATAATTCAGATATTTTCCTACAATACCTAGGGAATATATAAAATACCTAGAGCGTTCAGGCAATCCATGAAATATGATCCACCGGCATGTATAAAATTAAGTTTATACAGCCGCCAGAAATGTACCTATCTTAAACAACTTTATCTACTGATAAAATTTAAATCATTACTAAAATGCATAAATCAGCACCTAATTGTATTTTTTGAAATAGGTAGAGGTAGAAGAAAGGGGCACCAGGCATCGGTGAAAGGGACCGAAAATTATCATTACATAGTATAAAATAATGTACTACAGTATTGCACATCTTAAAAAGGTCAACAAAAAAGTCCGCGATGGTATATGTCTCTTAGGGATAACCCACAATATCCATTTTTTATCTTTTACTTTCAACCAAAAGTAATGGCTTATATTCCGAAGTGATTTTAATTCTTATCCATTTAAGCAGGGCCGAGCCGCCCCTATGTGCGAAGTGTGCGACGCACACAGGCGCCAAGACAATAGAGGCGCCGCCATCGAAATTATTTTTGTTGCACTTACACAATAACATAATATTGTGGTAGACTATCGATGAGTAAGTAGGTAAAATAGGCGTAACATATGCCTTGTAAATAATTATAATGCGCTTATTATACAAGCCTTCTCAGATAATACACAAGTGTGTGGTATAATTTTACAATTTGTACATTAGTTACGGGCTCAGTTAAAATCAAAAGAACCGCCGTGAGTTTCTTTGAATCAATTATGAATGTAACCCGATGCTATGCGTGCGACGCAAGCGGGGTGGGGTCACGGGGATTCCCCGACTTTAAGACACGAGAGTGCCAAAACATTAAACAATTGAACAATCAGTAAATTGAAAGTGCGTGCAAGGCGCTTCATAGGTTTCGCACACAGGCGCAATGGAGGGTTAGCGCGGCCCTGCATTTAAGTATCTTAAATACTTTGTGCATTCAATACAGATCACTATTGCCCTTTACAGCATGTAATTTAAGTGAATATTTTCCAAGATATATAAGATTCAAAATACAGGGCCATAGCGAGCCTTTGGTCGCGCGCGGCGTGCGTTCTTTAGTATACTTTAGTATGTTGATGATAATTGGGTTTCGGGAGGCTTGAGAGTTTGTAATGATTCAAATTCTTATGGACGACAAGTTTTTAAATGTGGATGCGCCTGAAGGCTTCTACCACCGCGCCTTTATTCAGCTTCGCCTACTTAACCTTTGCTTAACTGCAGTGGTTGCCGTTTCCCTTTGCTCACCGGATCTCCCTTCGTTCTACTCTGCCTCGCAGACTTGCTTTTCTATTGCTCTTGCATTCGAGACCTCCTTCAGCAGCTTCTGTCTTAAAGCTTTACTGCTCTCGACTTTGACATACATTACTGGCTGCGCATTTGCCAAATAATATTTCATAGATTCTTAACATTTTTGGTTTTCTATACATTGCCTAGGTATGTATATAATACTCGATTGTACATATTGCCGGTAATAATAAGCAATTCGTATTTACGAAAAACTTTCGTTGAATGGACATTGCCAAAAATTGTATGGAAGTGTGCCCCGGGCTGCCCAGTAATGATATATATGCCATTAAATAGTGCAGATTTTCTATTTACAGAAAAACAAAGTTGTATGTAGCTATGCAGTCGCAGGAAAAAGTTATGAAGGTGGAAAAAGTTGACTTTTCATACTACGACGACGGTCACGTGATTCAGAACACAAAAAACCCATTGAAACTTTTATTTTTTTGATATGTTTTCAAGTGATTGCTATGAAACATGGGTAGTTGTTTAAAATTCATTGTGTATTTAAATAAAACAGTTAAATATGAGCATAAGTTTGGACAGCTTGGGGCAAATTTTGGCAATGTCCTTTGTCGGATACCTTTCAAATTCCTAATTCTAATTCATTAGTTAATCTAATTATTTGTTACTGAATGGGTACCTAGGTATGTAAACTATACTAGAGTCAAACTCGATTGAGAATGCTTGTCAACAAACAAATTTAAAATGAAGGTAGAAAAGACAACACATTTTATGCCTAATAAATTTAAAATTATGTTTTGTTTTTTTATAAAATCTTATTTAAAAGATATTGAATATATTAATTAGTTTTAAGCTTACTAATCTAATTTATTGTCATGAAATCGTCATTAATAAGTTAACTAAAAAAATTAGGTGCAAAATGACTAGTGATTTATACCGTCATTTTTAATTTGTTTGTTGACAAGCATTCTCAATCGAGTTTGGCTTTAGTATAGTTGTACCTACTTTTCACACAGTACATCTATACTAAAGCCAAACTCGATTGAGAATGCTTGTCAACAAACAAATTAAAAATGAAGGTAGAAAACACTAGCCATTTTACTTCTTATTTTATAAAAGTAACTAGTTAATGACGAATTCATGACAGTAAATTAGATTAGTAAGCTTAAAACTAATTAATATGTTCAATGTCTTTTAAATAAGATGTTTAAAATAACAAAACATAATTTTAAATTTATTAGGCATAAAATGTGTTGCATTTTCTACCTCCATTTAATAATTTGTTTGTTGACAAGCATTCTCAATCGAGTTTGGCTTTAGTATAGTTGTACCTACTTTTCACACAGTACAGCTAGGTTACGTACCTACATTATAATATAATGTACCTATTCTATATTATAACGCTTTCAATTATTTCTGCAGCATACTCTGATGCTAGTCTGTTGGTTGACGTGCTAAAAATATTTAATTTATTGTAATTTTGGAACGAAGTTCCTTATCGCGCGTTGTGAAAGGGGGCTAGACGGAAAAAATTCGTACGAAAAGTTGTCACGACACTTTTTGGTCAAAGGATCTTGCCGCCGCCTTTGATGTGTGTGCGCGTGAGCGGCGGGGGGCGCCCGCGCTGTATGCTGTCTCGCGCTCTCGTGGCGCCCTTTGGTGTTTCGGTGTACAACAACAAATATTATTATTACTTAAAAAAAAAAATTTATTACAATTCCTTCACTAATTAATCGAAAGGAACTTCGTTCCATCCGGGTGTCCCTTGACACCTCTCAACTTTTATTTATTAATGTGAGTATAATAATATGAGTATGTTTCATAACGACCAACGTTGGTAATTTACTCCATATAAACACCGGCATATTTAGCGGAACACAAAAAATGGTCCATAATTAAAAATATACACATGGTTTTATTTTAAAATCTACTTATTACACTTCTTTTGTTATTTAAAGTTTCATTTGTTTTACTTCAAATGAGATCACATTAAGAACAGATTTTACGAGTAAAGGCTATTTGTGAAAATGGTACATTTTTGAACTTAGAAAAATGGTGATTAATATCGCGTATTTCCTTGGCGGGTACAAATGAACCCAGACCAGCTTCTTCGAACCTTCTTCGTACCGTACGCTCACTTACGGTTAAACCCCGCACTCATGTCGGGCTTGGACGGCCGTCAAACTTGGGTTCCTACGTACACGAAGCCGAATGAAACGATCATCTCTACTCGAAGTTCACCTTTTTCTGCCTTGTCCTGCTCTTCTCACATAAGTACGATTTTGACGACCTCCGTGGCGCAGTGGTATGCGCGGTGGATTTATAAGGCGGAGGTCCTGGGTTCGATTCCCGACGGGGCAGATTGAGATTTTTCTTAATTTATGTTGGTCTGGCTGGTGGGAGGCTTTCGCCGTGGCTAGTTACCACCCTACCGACAAAGACGTACCGCCAAGCGAATTAGCGTTCCGGTACGATGTCGTGTAGAAACCGATAGGGGTGTGGATTTTATCCTACTCCTAACAAGTTAACCCGTTTCCATCTTAGATTGCATCATCACTTAACATCAGGCAGTCAAGGGCCAACTTGTAGGCATTAAAAAAAAAAGTACCGATCTCCCTGAACCGTTGGATACTGCGATGGATCGTTGAAACTGGTCGGCGAAGATCTCTGGATATCACTCTGTAGGTTTGCCCATTTCTTCGCATTTCGAGGCATAATTCAGTCCTCAACTCCAGAAAGATACGCGATTAAAAAAAACTAACAAAAAACAGTATTTCAATGAAATTTTAAATCGAACTCAGAAGGAAGAAATACTCAAAGTTCGCTCCAGATAAGGTGTAAGAATTTGAATAAAATTAAAACAATTGCATAAAATGTGATGTTCAGTTATTTTCTTAATTTCGAAATATTTGTTTTTAAATTAAATGACATATAAACCAGCCAGCAACCTTATATGATACTGATATCAAACCTATTTTTATGTTCCGCTAAATATGCCGGTGTGTGTAGATAGATAGATAGATTTTTAATAAAAAATAAATTAAAAGTCATGATCACTAGCATAGTTGTGGACACAAGTCACAGGAGGTATGTAGAGCTTAAACCCACCAAGCTGTGTAAGTTTTACAAACTATGTA
Organism: Mycalesis mineus; assembly: GCA_034621355.1. NCBI lineage: Eukaryota > Metazoa > Arthropoda > Insecta > Lepidoptera > Nymphalidae > Mycalesis > Mycalesis mineus. The sequence goes on from CM067882.1 coordinate 22,104,131, forward strand.
ATACTGGTTATAGTCTGGTCATCCATCATCTCTTCTCCTCTAGTAGTTTCCTCATTGATGAGGGTCGTGACCACCGCCATCTTTGATCCTATTAGAGATGTGACGCCACTTTGCTCTGTCCTCTGCTGTTCGAAGAGCATCGTAGATGGTGGTGGTGGTGATGGGGATGGTGTCGAGTGATTATCCATCATACTACTATTATAAAGGCAAAAGTTTGTGAGTGTGTTATATATATGTATGTTTGTTACCCTCTCACGCAAAAACTACTGATTAGATTTTGATGAAACTTTACAATAATTTAGTTTACATGTCAGAATAACACATAAGGTTTTTTTCCCAAAATTCCCGCGGGAACTAAAATTACGTGGGTGACACGCGGTGCATCCTCTAGTATTATTATTATTATTATAATGGTGAGGCCCGCCGTAGCGGATGCACTTCGACCCTTTTGGATCTTTTGTACTCGCCCCGCCCTCGCCTCCCCTATATCAGTTCAAACACCCACTCTAAGAGTTGGGTGGTTGCTTTCAGGTTGGAGGCACAGTAATCCTCTGGTAATGGATATGCCACCCCCAGGAGATCCATTCGCTTTCTAGCCAATCCGTCACATTCACACAAAATATGTGATATCCATTTTGCAGAGCATAGACCTGGTGCTATAATGGCCTGTGTACGCTGCTATGGCATACCTTAGCTGTTTCCTGCTCAGTTGACTTACCTTCGCTAGAAAACCTGCCTTTATGTTACTCATGAACCTTTTTGAGTGCCTTAGACCTTCCACTTTGTGCCATTCTGCCGTCGTCATATTCTCGGCATACGATGTCAGAGCCATATTTATCACACATGGTGCAAGTGCGACAAATGGCTCTGGGCCGATGAAAGATGACTCCGAGCCCCTACGAGCTAGCTCATCCGCTAGCTCATTGCCTTGTATGCCTACATGTCCAGGTACCCATATTAGTCTGATTAAGTTTACCTGCCCAAGACTATTTAAGCCATTCATACATTCCAGTACCAATGCAGATGAAACTCTGCCAGTGCCGAGGGCCTTGAGCACTGCATCCTCTAGTAAAGAATATGTGGTGATTTTTTACCAGTTACACTACTTCGTTTTCGATAGTTTAAAATATGACTTTTAGTGGCGTACACAAGGATTATGGCTTTATTACCCACGTATTGATCAGAACACTACCCTTCGACGCATGCGCAATGGCTTAAAAGCGTCGCACAGCCGGCAATCGCTGTCCTCGTCTGACAAATGATGTTACGCGCTAACTCTCTTTCACTCTACCTTGAATATTTATTATCTTTAACAACCAGTAACCCTTATTTGCGGCCAGATTTAATTAAGCAATTTTATATGATAATTAATAGAAAAAAATTAGCTTCAATTTGACATATAATTAATGAAAATAGGTTATAAACGTATAAATTTATCGAAATCATACCTGTTTACACCTGGCTGCAAAGAGGTGCGGCCAGGTGCGCAACGGCAACCGTGATTTTTTAGAATCTTCATATTAATTACCGTGATGTAGACGTTATTTTATTTAAAAAATAAATAAACGAAATTTTTTACCAAAAATCAATTAAAAATAATTTAATTAAAAATAATGGCGGCCAAATTTTGATAGGCACCCTAGTAAATATATATTCTATCAATTATAAATAAACATAAAAATTTGGTTTTAAACAAAAAGTCGATGAGCACACCAATCCCGCAGCGGGATCTCGTACTAGTGCATCCTATATGTACACTGAAAGATTACTAAAATATATTTTGAATTTTATTCTGAATTAAACTGAACACTTTAAATTTATGCATACATTTTTTTAATTATATATGGTTTATTGTAGGCAAGGGATTACATAAGAAGCGAAAAAAAATTAACTAATTAATAGGGCACCCAAAAAAACTGAAAGTTATAAATTTCCGTATAATAATTTGTTTCCTTTATCTATACAAATTACTTTTAGTCTGCTTAAAAATATGAATAATTGTATAACATTTTGAGGCATTTCCTTTCGAACAAAAATTTTTATGTGTAGCATACGTCTAATCGGAACTTTCAGCAGCCCAATGGCGAAAAGTCGCCCAGTGAGCGCACTCGCATAGCGATGCATACATAAGTCGAGTGACAGTCACGTCGCCAGCAGACGAAACTATTTGTCACCGTATTGTCACGTCACCTTAGTGAGCGCACTCTCTAATATCTTCATTGCACTCGATTAGGTGACTTAAGTCGACAAAAAGTCACAGTGGGCGCCCGGCCTTAGGCCAGCACTTTTAGGTTTTGGTATTTTATGTATTCGCAATGGATGTATTTAGACTAAAAACAAAACTTTTTCAATACTCTTTTAAAACTTGGGATAGGCTGTAATATATTGTGCAATGTAATGCATGTAATGTGCGATGTTCAGTATGCAATGCACGCTGCAGTTTATTTCTTTGCAATAGCGCGGTGGTTTGTAGCTCCACATACCTCGTTTGAGTTTACCATGTATGTTGAGTTCTATCCCGATACCTATATTCATATATAAGACAAGATAGGATTAGACGATATGTGATCTTTGGAATGATTTAATATGTTACCAGCAATCTGTATACTTCAGGTAAAATACAATACCAAGGTATGCAACCCTCAGCCCCTATCGGAGTATTTGGATATTGGATAGAATACCTACTTAAGTAAAATCAATAAATATTATGAAACAAAGTTTCCCGTCGGGTTTGCCTGTATGCTTGCGATAAACTCAAAGACTACTAAACGGATTTTCATGCGGTTTGAGTAAGAATAAAAGTGATTCCTAAGGAAGGTTTTAGTTCATAATTTTATAAGGTTTTCTGTACATTGGCTCAAGTATGCCGATAATTGTTAGAAATGTGCGCCTGGGAACTATTGAAAATGCTTAAATTGTTTGATATATTTATATAACAAAACAATATATAAAATAAGTCTGCAATGGCGTATATCTAATTTTTATATAGCTCGCACAAAATTGGGTATATTTTTAACCGACGAAAAAAACGGAGGAGGTTCTCAATTCGTATATGTATTTTTTTTATGTATGACCACGCATAACTTTTTACAGAGTTGTCCGATTTTGATAATTCTTTTTTTATTAGAAAGGGCATACTTCCAAGGTAGTCCCATTGTCATCTTGTTAGGATCTGATGATGATTTCCTGCAGAAATTTAAGGAACTCTTAAAATATTGGAGGCACGCTTACAGCGATTTCGGTTTTTGTCTCGGTATCGGTAGCTTTTTGCTACTAGTGCCATATAATATACTATGACAGTATAGTACGAGTACGTTACGTGGCGATAAATCACTAAAAAGTAAGAAATATTTTTTTTTAATAAAAAATAGAACCGACTCGACGCAACTAAATGACACAGTTATTTTTTACTTTTAGTGCGTTTTGAGTCGGTTCTATTTTTTATTAATTCTTTAAGAATTAATAAAAAATAGAACGGAAGAAGGTTTCAATGTATTATTTTCCTCGCGGGTAGAGTCGCATGCATCAGCATGTATAAAATAAATAATATTTCACATTGCCTTGGTATTGCACAGATAACTAAATACCGGATTATAGGTTCAGATTGCAGGTGACAGAAGACCCAACCCAAAGAGCCCAACAGTAGCTAGTGACGCATTTGTAGGTAGGATAGCATAAAGACAGTGTTTATAGCTGAGAATGTGGTAATGTGTGAGTGCCAATGTAAAGTGTGTGTTTAAATTAATATAACTATGAAGTGTTTATTTAAGACGGATATTCAAAGCTCTACATGGCTATATATCCTATGATATGAATGAAAAAAACATAGATTAAAGACAACTAGATGGAGCTCATAGCGTGTCCACTCGTGAGACAGCAAGATAGCCTTATTGACAAGACATGTCAACATTTAAAGTACATCATGAAACGTTACGTTTTAAAATATCGTAAAATACGAAATATTACTTTGTATAAGATAGCTTAGTAAACGTATAGTACATGAAATTTGCTAAAAAATAACATATCTAAGCTTTAAATCATCAATCAATGAAGTGTATGCCTACTTACGTACGAAACGTAATTCCTTCGATTTCCCGTCCGCTGCGACTTTTGCAGCCGAAAATACTACAACCCACCATAGCACGATAACGTTTAAATTAATATCGTAACCGCAAAGTTATATTATTTATCAGTAAATTTAATAAAAAGCTAATAATTGCTCAGATGTGTCCTTTGTTTGTCACAAACTCCACTCTTGACAAACAATAAAAACGAACACGCTGAAAGGGACAGAAAATAATCTTCTGTCACTTTCTAATAAAGGCCGAATGAAATAAGTCTTTCACGCTCTGGAACCTGCAGCCGCGTTATGACTCCATCTAGTAGTCTTTAATCTATGGAAAAAAATGTGTGTCTCAGGACGCGCGACAGAAGTGAATACTTAAATACGGCATGCGGTGTGGGTTTAAGTGAGAGAGGAGCCTGCCTACAACTGCTGTATACGTGAGATAGGGAAAGCCAGACAGACTGGTACTTTAATGCGTTGTGTAATGAAGCAGTTAAACCTATAATGATCACTTCAAATATGTGTATATTTAGTGTATACTAGTCAGTCCTGCAGGGCTTTGTGTATCAAGTATAGTTAGGGAGTTGACTGCAATATATATTTATATATTTTGTACTAGTAGTTGACTGAACAAACATATTGAATAGATGGTGACGTTACTTTGTGATTTATCTTAAAGTTTCACCTTCACCCTAAGTTAAAAAATATATTATAATAAGAAAAAACTGACTTCCAAATGCATTAAAAAGTAATAAATACTTGTGTTATATTGTTACTTTGATTTATTTAAACATGTCTTGAGGGAATTCATGGTTGATGAATGCTTATTTAAAATAAAAAGCTTAAATATTCAATACATTAGCTTGGTTTTTAAAACAGACAATTTTTGTAACAACACAACATAACATTCCAAAAATTGTTTATTAGATATGAAATTAAATGACTTTATTTTGTTAAGTTGTTATGTTTACCGAAAGTGCATGTGTTAACATAGTTTAAGTGATATGTGTGAATAATGCTGGAAACACATTTGTGGCACTCCGTTAATATGCCATGTGGTTGATTTGCAATTTGTATTACATATAGCCAATCAACTATCTATCTAGCTATCCATCAACACCCGATACAACTGTTTGGCTTTTGTACAACTTTACCAGTGTTTTCTTTCACTTAATTTGTTGAATTATCGAATAAAACTGAAAATATAGTAAATTAAGCATAAATATGTGTCTATTTTCTTAACCCTTAGACTGGCAACATAACATAAGTCAGTTGTACTGAAATTTATAGACAAAAATAAAACTTAATACTTCAGTGTGAATCAGGATTTGATAATATGTGTAAAGTTTATAAGTACCTACTCATGAAATTTATTTACTACTTTTTTAGTAGTTATTAAGGCCTGTATGCACCAAGATTTCAGTTATGATAACCAACAGTTAACATAACTTTACCCGTACGCCGGCTAAGGACGTAAACCAGGCGGTTATTTTAACCGAGCTTACGTCCTTAACCGGCGTATGGGTTGTCATGAACAGTAAATTCTACGTTTAGCTTATGTTATGGCCTGTGGTGCACACAGGCCTTAATGCACACAAAATTATGCATCCATACATAATATTATAAAACAAAGTTCCCTGCTGCAGCAGTCAGTTTGTCCACATAAAACTCATGACTATTCCTTCAGTTTAGTCCGTCTCGTCAATTAGTTTGTCTACAATAATCTTGAAAGATGCCTGCAACCTAGTCCATAAAATATTTACTTTTGTGATAGTTCAGCAAAAAGTAGCCTATGTCCTTTCTCAGGCTTTAGACTACCTTGGTACCGAATTTCATTTAAATCGGCTCAGTAGTTTAGGTGAGATTGAGTAAAAACAGAGAGAGTTACTTTCACATAATATTAGTATAGATTGAGATCTTTTACATAATCAAGATAAAACAACCTAAAAATTGTAGCTAACTTAAGGTGCAAGTGTTTGTTATCTTGTTTGTAAAAGTACAGTATTTATAGGGAGTTAGGCAAACAAAGTAAAACTAAATTTGGAATTGAACTAAATATTTGTATTAATCAGTTTTCTCTCAATATACATACTTCTTTTTGTTACAAATACTTTAAGGAAAGGTGGAGACAATCACATAGGTCAGGAAAGTTTAGAAATTGAAACAACAAATTGAGAAATACAATAAAACCTGAAATAAATATTAACAGAATGACAGAACGGTCTGATGTCAGTTGGATACCCTCGACAGCAGACAACATCCCCTAGCTGGACACTCACATTCACAACACAACTCAACATAACTCATACAATCAAATCTAACAAACTATTAGTCTCTATGTTTACTATAAAATTCATCTAAATATTTCTTATAGGCGGGCTGGTTGGGCCATAGATATGACGCTTGCTGGTTGAGCGGACTGTGAGTGTTAGGTTCTGCTAACAGACTCTGTATGGAGAGGAGGACAGTACGGACGTCGTAAAGAGCCGTCCACTTGTCTTTCAATATATCTAAACATATTAATCCACATGTATCCACGTTGGGATGAAAACATGGAGTCAAAAATTTCACCACAGGTGGCGCGTAGGGGTACGAATTGGGGAATTCCAGCGACAACTTGTACTTGTGGCCCGCGTACACCGTGTCCAAGGGTCCGTTGATGGTGCCTATCCATTTGAAAAGGTTTTCGCTCTCCGGAAACGCAGAGATCCCTTTGTCTGCGCATCGCATAAGCTCCATGAGCTCTTTCTGCAATCTGCAATCAATAGTAACTCCTTAGAAGACCATTGAGAGGGTGGAAAACAAAAGGGATTTTTGGAAAATCTTACCGTTTGCTCACAGCGTGATTGTCTTTTAATTTTATAGTGTCCTCGTTTTGTTTAGCTGGATTCGACGACGACGCATAATGAGGATTGATGTTCTGAGCCATAATAATCACAATAAATCGAAATTAGATATCACCCGTTGTCTGTTATAACGAGACGACTTCCTGTTAATTTTAAAAAGCTCAAATTTTATTGGATCTTTCATTAGTTTGACAGCAATGCAATAATGGCGTCACAAGTCAATCATGAATCAACCCAGAGCCGGCAGAGGGCTGAAATCTCAGACAAAAACAATAAGAAATTATATCTATGGTTTTGTAGTATTTATTTCCTTTTACAAGTATAATAAAATAAATTTGTGAAAAATTAAGTCCACGATTTGTGCTGTAGATGTTTTAATTTTTTTCAAGTTTGTCCAAACTGTGCAATTTACATTTTCATCTCTTTTTATAACATTTTTAACCAATTTCAAAATTTGAGGTTTAGTTTTTGGTGATTTTAAAAAAAATTCTCATAAAATTAATTAAATATATAATTTGGATTCGCTTTCCGATTCTTAATTCATGTTTTCTAAGGAACTTTCTAAGGAAATTTAACTAAAGTATGTTTGTTTGATAAATTTTTGCCATCTTGTAGGTAATCTATATATGTATGTATCTTAAAACATGATTAACTCTGGCCTCTAAGATACGGGCTTACCTAGCTTAGGGGCTAGGGATTCATTGTGTAAGCTAATCTGTAACTTCTTAAATAAATAAATTCTTAATATTTAAAAAAAAGAGGCCAATGAACCGCAGTATGTCGCTATTCTTTTTAGAGTTGACAAGACAACACACCCGGTAGATGGGTGCATGTTGTCCAGCTCGGGTTCAGTTGTAATAATAATAATAATAATAATAAAAGCCTTTATTCTCTGACCATACAAAATTTCATCTTATATACTAATACAATTTTTATTTTTTGATTTATAATAGTTATTTACTTTTTTTTTCAATTAAATTAAAGTAAAAAAGTAAACATTAAAGTAAAAAAAGAAATCTTCAACAACTACTACGTTGGTCAGGTTGTCTTTCGACATAGGCCTCCCCCATTTTCTTCCATTTTTCTCTATCCCGAGCTAACCTTCTCCATCCCTTTGGTAAATCATCCTCCCATCTTTTGATTTGGCGTCCTATCTGTCTTTTCCCATTTCTTGGGTACCATTCCATTATGTCCTTCGTCCATTTTTCTCTATCTGTCCTCATTATATGGCCTGTCCAATTCCATTTTAACTTCCTGATTTTTTGCAACACATCTTCCACCTTTGTCTTTTTCCTTATTTTGGAAGTTGTCCACCGATCCCGTAGCTTTATGTTCAACATGCTTCTCTCCATGCTGCGTTGACAAACTGCAAGTTTTTGGTTATTTTTTCTCGTAGTTGGCCAGGTTTGGCATCCATAAGTGAGGCACGGAAGGATGCATATGTTGAACAGCCTACTTTTCATCGATGTTGGTATTGCTTCATTTTTAACTATTTCTTTTAAGGACCAGTACCGCTTCCATGTGTTACTAATTCGTCTATCTATTTCTTTGGAGTATTGATCTTTAGTTGATATTAATTGTCCTAAATAAATATATTCATCTACATATTCAATGACTTCCTGTCTTATTTCAATATTTTCTCTTAAACCATTCGTCATTACTTTTGTCTTTTTTGGATTCATGGATAAACCTGCTTTCCTGCTTTCATAATCTAGCTGTTGAATCATGGATTGTAATTTGTCTGGTTTCTCCGCAAATATCACAATGTCGTCAGCAAATCTCAGGTGAGTTAGATTTGATCCGTTGATGTTAATTCCAAGATTAGTCCAGTCTATGTTCTTGAATATTTCTTCTAACACTGCTGTAAAAAGTTTTGGTGAAAGCGGGTCGCCTTGTCTAACGCCTTTCTGGATACAAAATTCTTCACCTTCTTGCTCAAGTCGGACTGTTGCTGTGGTATTTTTGTATATTTCTTTTATGATTCTTATGTATTTACTTTCTATTCCCTGGTTTTCTAAAGTTTTCCAGATATATTTGTGAGTCAAAGAATCGAAAGCCTTATTATAATCGATGAATGCCAGATAATATATTTGCCTATATTCATTTAATTTTTCAATGATTTGTTTCACCACATGAATATGATCTATGGTAGAATAATCGGTGCGAAATCCCGCTTGCTCTCTAGATTGGTTTTCTTCTAAACGTTTTGTTATTCGGTTAAGTATTATTTTAGAAAACACTTTGTAGAAATTGGACATTAGAGATATGGGTCTGTAGTTATTTATTTCATTTTTGTCACCCTTTTTATGTATAAGTACGATTGTAGACTTCGTCCATTGAGTTGGTATTTGTTCGGTAATTATTATTTCGTTGAACAGATGCGTTACATATTTTAATATTGCCGTTAATGATTCTTGTAATATTTCATTTGAAATTTTATCGTCACCAGGTGCTTTACCAATTTTTTGCGTTTTTATGGCCTTTGTAACTTCAGATTCTAGTATGCAAGGTATTTCTTCTTCGTAAGTGTTTTTTACTATCCTTGGTGATATTGTTTTGTCTGTATCCTCATATAAATTTCTATAAAATTCTGTCGCTACTTTAGCTATTAATGACCTCTTTGTTGTAATTTTATCTTTATTCTTTTCCTTTTTGACTTTCATGTTGGGTATCCATTGTGTGTATTCTCTTAGTTGTTTTAGACCTTTTTTGATTCCGCCTGTTTTCTCTATTTGTTTTCTCAGTGTATTAAGTCTCTCTGTTTTTCTGTATTTTCTTATTGATGCTTGGATCTTTTTACTAGTGCTGATAATGTTTTGTCTGTTCTCTTTTCGGTTCCCTAACATTTTCTTCCTCTCTTCCATTAATTTTAATGTTTCCTCTCCTAACTTATTTTTCTTCTCTTTTTTAACATTCGCTTTGATTAAATTTAACAATTTACTTTCCAAAATATTATATCTTTCTTGAAGAGATTTTGTTCTATCGATTTTGTCTAATGTTTTTCCTAATTTTTTTAGCATATTTTGCGATACAGGTGATGGTGTTATCATATTATTGGTTGCACAGCTAATATGTTTTCTTGTTTTGTTATTTGTGTGTTTTATAACTCCTCTTACCATTCTATGATCAGAATTAAAGTTAAGTTTATTTACAACATCGACGTCAATGAATATTTCGTTATTTCTTGTGAGAATAAAGTCTATTTCATTTTTATCTCTTCCATTAGGAGACGACCACGTCCACTTTCTTGACATACGTTTCTTGAAGAAAGTATTCATTATTTTTAAATTATTTGCAAAACAATAATCGATGAGTCTGTTTCCGTTATCGTTTCTATAACCATTGCTGTAATCTCCCAAGACAAATTCATCTTTATTCGATTTGTAGCCTACCTTTGCATTGAAGTCTCCCATTACGATTATATTTCTGTTCTTATTTTGTGTTAACTCTATGAGGTCTTTGTAGAATTTATCTTTAGCTAATTTTGAATCTTGTTCTGTGGGTGCGTGTACTTGTATGATTAATGTGGGTCGTTTGACTTCTAGTAACTGAATATTGAGTACTGCAATTCTATCTGATATTCCTTGGAAATTGATTATTTTGTCTTTCAGATGTTTTTTTACTAAGAATCCCATACCGTGAATACCTTGTTGTTTTCCATAAAAGTAAAAAATATATTCTTTGTATTCTCTTATCTCTTCTCCTAATCTTCTTACTTCACAGAGGCCGATGACGTCCCATTTTATAAATCTTATGGCTTCTTCCAGTTCTTCTAAGTTGTTATCCGACATTAATGTTCTGGCGTTAAAAGTTGCGATATATACTTTGTTGTGGTTTCTTTTTAAGTGAAAGGATGTATTATTATTATTATGGGGGGGTGGTGGTCGAGTAACCCCACGGGGACCAGCCGGATTGGGATTGTCCTGTCTTGGGTTGCTGAAATTTAGTTGCTACTTAGATTCATTTGGAATGTTGGAAAGAGAATTTGATCTGTATCGCATCAAATCGAATGCGTTTCTCCTGCTATCTTTTATGGCTGAATTGTTGGCCACTAACTTCTTAGGTTGGTTCTGGTTTTCCGGCGAAGTGGATTGATCTCTTTTCCTTTTTTCTTGTTTTCCTTCTTTCACTACCAATTGATCGTATTTAATGTACGCAATATTCCCTTTGGCACGTTCTTCTTTTAATTTAGGTATTAATTCTCTTCTTTTATCTAATACTTCTTTAGGGAAATCCTCCGTTATGTAGACATGTTTTAGGCTTTTCTTCAGTTTTAGTATCTCGCTTCTCTTCCAGTTGTTTGCAAATGTGATAAGAATAGGTCTTATTTTATTTTCTTTTTTCGTACCGATACGATGTATCTTTGATATTTCGAATGCCGTTGTGGGTTCAGTTGTAAGGTAAATAAAATGACTTTCGATACTGTGAGCGCGAGCGCGAGCCCAATGGCAATGTACGAAATATTAAGCGCTCGAGTATTTGGGGTGAATCAATGAAGCCATTGATAATTTTATAAGAAAACTATGTCTGACATCTTTTCTTAGGATACATGAGCTTATAAGAACGTAACTGTGGAATATATTAATAGAAATAATTAATTTACAAAATTTCCCCCCACATACCTACTTATATTCATTGTTGAAAGCAACAAATATTATAAGAATATATTGTCTGTGGTTTAACAATAGACAAGTAGTAGGCCAGACCTCCCTACTTATAGGAGAGAGGAGATGGAGCGTAGATCCACGACGCTGCTCCAATGCGGGTTGGCGGGCTTAGAGTAATGTTTCATTTATTAACGATCACTATCACTATGTTGATGACAATGACCGGGACCGACAGTTTAACGGGCTCTCCGAGGCACGGGGGTGTAAACCACCAACTTCCCGACTCCGAGCTTGGAACGTACTGACAATTTCATAGATAGATAGATAGATAGATAGATAAATTCTTTATTGCACATTTTAAAAGATACAGAGACACAAAAGCAGAACAAAATAAAAATAAAATGTACAAAGGCGGTCTTATCGCTAAAAGCGATCTCCTCCAGACAACCCTCATTGAAGTACTCTAAGTTATGGAAAACGGATAGTGCAATAATGTATATATATTAAAAAAAATAAAATATACCTACATATACATTGGGCCTACACAATAAAAATACACAAATAGTTTAAACATATAAATATATATACATACTATATTATATAAATATACATACATATACAGCTACTTATATAATAAAAATTAAAGTATATTTGATAAGTAGTAGTTTTTCAACCGATCTTTAAAGATGTTTAACGATACAGACTGTCGTATGTCTCTTGGCAAATCGTTCCATAGTGCCACGGTTTTTACAGTAAATGAATTTTTATACGCTGTATGACTGACAGGAAATCGCAATCGGTTATCATCCTTGGCACGCAAATAGCACTCTACATTGCTACCCAAGAAGTGGAATCGCTCTTTCAAGTATGGTGGTGTCTTAGGATTATATAAAATGGAATAAAGAAGAGAGAGAGCATGTAAGTTTCTACGGGAACGGATTGGTAGCCATTTTAATTGAGCACGATACTGGGACACGTGATCATACTTACGTAGACCAAAGATGAACCGAATGCATAAGTTCTGCAATCTTTCAAGCTTATTAAGTAAGGTCTCTGACAAATCCAAATAGCTGACATCTGCGTAATCTAAAATTGGCAACAACAAAGTGTTAGCTAACAGAATTTTAGTTTTAATTGGTAAAAAGTTTTTTAGGCGGTTAAGGTATCCGATAGCTGAGAACATCTTACGACTAACCTCTGAGACTTGCGGTGCCCAAGACATGGTATTATCTACAATTAAACCTAAATTTCTAATGGTACTACTGAATGGTATAGTTGTACCATCAAATAAAACTAACGGTAAAGTTTCAAAAGATGTAGAAGAAATGAAATGAGAAGAACCTATTATAGTTACTTGAGATTTATGCGGATTAACTTGGACGCCAAATGAACGACACCAAGCACTAATTTTATTTAAATCGGCATTGAGGAGTTCTATTGCATTCTGAAGTTCATTTACTGGTGCAGATAAATACACTTGTAAGTCATCAGCATACATATGATATGATGAGGATATGACAGATGAAATAGAATTTATATAGACAGAGAAGAGAAGAGGAGAGAGAACACCACCTTGTGGTACCCCAGAGTGAAGTGAAATAAACGACGATACCTTATTATCGTATCGCACACATTGCTGACGATTACACAAGTATGTCTCAAACCAATTAACTACTAACGGGGACATACCGCTTATCTTCAAAATAGCCAACAGTAAATCAAAGTCTACGGTGTTAAATGCGTTGCTAAAGTCTAAAAGTGCAATAACGGTGAGGAATTTATTATCAATAGCTACGCGGATATCATCGCAGACCTTAACTAAGGCTGTTGTTGTGCTGTGACCATACCTGAAACCTGATTGAACTGGACTCAAAATATCATGTCGAATTAAGTAAAGGTTAAGCTGCTCATGTATGAGACGTTCAAGGACTTTAGAAACATATGGTAGGATAGAAATAGGACGGAAATTAGACGGAGTTGAAGGTTTATAGACTTTTGGAATTGGAACCACGTAGGCTGTAGTCCACGAGGATGGAAAAGAAGCAGAAGATAATGAAAAGTTCAGGATGTGACATAATACAGGTAGGATACAGTCAAGGGAAGTAATAATCATTTTCCTACTTATACCATCACAGCCAACTGCATCTGACTTTATAGCAAAGATATGCTTCTTAACTTCATCAGCAGTGATAGGGGTGAAATGGAATTCTGGACCACCGTGAGTTGGCAATGATCTTAAGTGATTAAGCGTACCTTGTTTCGTAAGTGTGTCAAATGAATAAACAGTGGCAAAATGATTATTGAGATCCTCTAAATTAACGGTATGCGATACTTGTTGGCGTTGACGGCCAATCCCAAGGGAAGCTAGAAACTGCCAAGTTTTACCGGAATTATTCTGATCAACGGACGAATGGATATATTCCCGCTGAGCATCACGACACACTCTGTTACACCGGTTTCGAAGCTTTTTGTATTTAATTAAGTTTGTATCAGTTGGATTCAATTTGTACTTACTTTTAGCTGCATTCCGCCTAGACATTAATATTTTTATATCATTTGTCAGCCATGGTGCTGGTAGATGCTTAATTTTAATTGGTCGTAATGGAGCGTGTACGTCAAAAAGTTCGGTCAATTGCGAATTAAAAATATTCAATTTATCATCTACCGTTGAAGCTTCAAGAATAGAATCCCAATCGATGTTATTGAGATCCTCCATAAATTTTTCATTATCAAAATTTCGAAAACTACGGCGCATAACTATACTTGGCTTAGCCTTGGGTGGACGAATCTTAAAGCTTAGATAGATTAAATCGTGGTAAGAAAAGGCCTCCGCTGGAAGTTGTCCATGACTGTCAACAAGGTTAGTAGAGGAAACTATCATAAGGTCTAATTGGGAAGGTGTACAGTTAGGGAAGAAATGGGTAGCTTGAGTTGGGAGTAAAGTAAGATTACAATTATTAACTATAGACTTTAAGCGTCTCGAACGATGATCATTTTTTATGAGGCAAGTATTAAAGTCACCCATAATAATAGTGTGATCGACAGCTGACGAATGTAGTTCAACCAAATTTTCAAAATTGTCAAAATAATTAATGTGCAGTGAAGGACAGTAAAAAACGCCTAGAAGAAGCTTTTTTGAACCAAACTGAGCTTCAATAAATAGATGTTCAGATGATTCTGTGTATATTGAAGGGGATTTGTCTAGAATGCGAAATGGAATGTGACTACGAAGATAAATACACACACCGCCCCCACCCTTACCCGTGCGGTCGTTTCTTATTAGGTGATAGCCAGGTAAACTAAAGGAAGTAGACGGTAGACAGGGCTTAAAAAATGACTCTGACACTAATATTGCATGAGTGTCCGTACTTTCAAATGTAGTTAGTAAATCTGAGTAATGCGAGGGAATACTCTGCGCATTTATATGTACTACGTTAAAATTTTTATGAAAAGATGAAAAAGTGTCATTGAGAACGGAGTTAAGCGGTATAGCTGCGCTGTGGAAGCTGCCATCTGACTCCGATGAGTCCGTAACAAAAACATCTTCAATTCCTGAGTAATTTTCATTCTGATCGTTGTTAGAAGAAATCATACTACTACTATATTATAATATAATATACATATAACCACAATATATATATATATATACAATATATAATATTATAAATATAAAATAAGATAAAAAATAAAGCTTTAGTTACAAGAGTTTTCCTTCGAAATACTTTTCTACTTCACTAACAGTGTCTGCAGGAAATCGCTTTGATTATAAATAACAACAAGGAAATAGATAAAGTAGAATATAAAACAATAAGTATAAAAAATATGTATCAATATGTATATTCAAACAAAGCAAAATAACTAGCCAAAAACTCCTACACTCAATGGCAAGAGTCACAATTACAATGATACTATTTTAAGACAAAAATTAACTTACTATAATAAAAACTTATATATTAAAAGTTTAATGCTATTTATACCAACCTACGTACCAACAGGTTTTAGAAGAAATTATATTTTTATTTCACAAAATAAAATATAATATTACCAAACACTAGTGAAAAAGGTATAAATTTCATATAAATATGAGAAATTTTAAATTAAATTCATTAAGCTAACCACTAACATACAAACAGATAATTTTAACCCAAAAAATGCAGCTGTTACATATAAAAATAAAATGAGACATAATTAAATCATAAACTCGCATTAACATTATTATTTCTCTGAGGTTGGAGAAATAATGTATAGACATCATAGACGGAACTTATAGTAGGTATAAGTAATCTGTGGGTACTAGACATTGACAAACAAGACTGTTGTTTACAATTGATTTTGACAATCTTGCATTATTATTGGGGGAAATAAGAAAGAAAACATGAAAATTGACTGATAACCAACAATTTGATAAAGTATCACAACAATTACTTATCCAAATTAAAAAAAAATGAAAATATATTTTTAAATAATAGAAAGGCTAACAGAATTTTGACTACTACTGCACTGGGTTTCAAATTACTGCAAATATACACTAACCACCAAGTGGATAACAAATCATATATTCATATTGAAGTGATATGGTTTTACAATGAATTTACTACCCAACAAAGCGATTACCTTCTGGCAGACCTCTTCGCTTTATCGCCCTGCGATCTTACAGCTTTTGGCACGGCCATAGTAGCATTTGAAGGTCCACCACTCGGCTGTGTTACAGTTGCAGGAGCTGAAGTACTGGGCAAAGAGATTTCATCCGGCTTAGAACCAATGGCTTTGACCTCGGCTACTGTGAAAACTTTGTGACGTTTGCCATCTGGACCAAGCACAGTAATCGTCCCGTCCGTTGTCCAACATCGTGAAATGCCGAACTTCTGCCTGGCTGCTTGAAAAGCATCATGCCGCTCTTTCGTTAAAAACTCAGACAGAGTGATACCAGTGCCTTTAAGCCCTGTCTTCATGAACCAGATCTCATTTCGTAATGATAAATCGTGAAACTTAACCAAAATTGGCCGCGGTTTGCCGCCCCCTTGTTGACCCAAGCGCCTGCAGTAATTGATTTTCGTTTCCGTAAGTTCAGGAAGGTCAAGATGATCCTGTATAGCCTTTATCACCGCGGATTGCAAATTTTCCTTCTGCACCTCACGGATACCATGGAGCAGCAGCATCTTTCTCCGGCTCCTCGTCTCCATGACATCACACTGCCGAGAGAGCACCTGCACCTGCAGCTGCAGGCTCTCAAGAGAAGCCATGACGAACACTCTGAACGCACCAAACTGAGCATTTATATTTGAGGTTGGACTTGATGCTGGAGTAGATGTTTGGATAGCCCGTTGGAACTCTGCCATCTTTTCATTAAAATGTTCAGTTAAAGCAGAAATTGACTGTTCGATGGATTTTAAGTCAGTCATATTGTTTGTTTAGTGGTAAGGTTAAGTGAAACTGTGAATAGTTAATAGATATTGTGAAAACCAAAAGGAAATTATGTAGGATTACTTGCTGGTATGTAGATTAACTATTAATAACACATTTTATTATATATAACACATAAAAACATTTAAAACTGCAATTTGAGAATAAAGAGAATTAAAAACGCGTGTGACTTTTTTTGCACCTACCCGCGAAAAAAAAGAAGAAGAAAAAAGTTCATAGAAGAATGAACTCAGAATTATTTTGTGACCCGGCCCAGGATTCAAACCCAGGACCTCGTGATCGAAGCCAGATAGGCTAACCACTAGATCAACGAGGCAAGTATAGTTACTTATATTAAAAAATAATTATTTTTAAAAATATACAGGAAAGGTTTTTGAAGTATATTTTTATTATATAATATGAATTAGCATAACAACGGGAAAGTAGAATGTTCAGTTTAAACGTACTCCAGAATAGTAAGTGTTATTTCTTTTTGTATTATAAACTAATCAGATATCAATCGTAACCAAAGACGTAACAGAATAAGAGCAATGTGCGCGAATTTATCAACTTTCATTTTCTTTTATAGTTTTGTGTGCAATCAAGCGTAAGATTGGGGTGAACGGTATTCAGATTAAGTTCAAGTATGAATAGTCTATAAAAGTTCAACTTCTTTGAAATGCACCTTCAGTTTCACAAAGGCTATAAATGTAAAATTAGTACAAACGATTTTCTTTTGACTTTTTTTATTAAAATATTTGCAGAAATAATGATTGCTATTGTAAGTAATTTTCCAACGTATTTTTACTAATAATTAGTATTTTTACTAATAATTACAGTAGAGTATTAGAAAGTAATATAAAAGTTGAAAGTTATTAATTTCTATCGTGAAAAACTGAATACGTTTACTTAACTCCTATTGGTCTTTGGTTTTTTATCTTTTTCTTTTTGTATATATTTTTATTTCATTTACATATTATATCGTCTGTGGTTACGTCATCAAATCTATCCATAGAGGTGATAAAAACATTTTTTATCTGTGAATGAAAATCATAAAAGTCATATAAAAGTGAATCGATAGGGAACAGGAGTCAATCAAAATTTGAGCATAAATATTTACTTGTTTCGTTTAAAGATACAAACATATAAAGTTTTTGAATCAATACTGCAATATTTTATAATTTATATAAATAATAATAAAATGGCGCAAATGATTTATTTTGATAATCGTATGCTGTTTAACACCGAATGTGTGAACGTGTCCGGATTAAAGCGCACTATTTCAACACAATATGGCATTCCTGTAGAAGATTTGTTTGCTACATTGGACGGAAAACTCGTTTGCGATGATTTTAACTTGGGAAATAACGACAATGTTGTTAGAGTATGGTCGAGAATCGTTGGTGGGAAGGGAGGTTTCGGATCCATGTTACGTGCCATCGGAGCTCAGATCGAAAAAACTACGAACCGCGAGGCGTGTCGGGACCTTTCCGGGAGGCGATTAAGAGACATCAACGAAGAGAAGAGACTCAGGAAGTGGCTGGAAGGCCAGGAAGATCGCGAACGGGAAGCTTTAGAGCGCAAAGAGAAAAAGTTAAAACGCTTGATTACGGAGCCCAAAATTAACGTGAATTTGAATCCGCAATATGAAAAAGATCGCCAGGAGCTGCCCGAGCGCGTGAGTGCAGCGGTCGACGCAGGCTGGCAGGCCGCCGGGACATCTAACGAAGGGACTAAACGAAAAGCGGAGGAAGTACCAAGCAAAGGGAAGAAAAAGGCTAAATTGTGGATAGACGCGGAGCTGTCGGACTGTTCCTCTCTGAGTGACGAGGATCAGGATGATGTGAAGGGTAACGCAGCACAAACCGTGTCCACTGACAGTGGCAACGAGTCTGACAGGTGTTCTCATAGTAGTCAAATATAGTGAAAGTGACTATTAATTGATTAGTTATATTGATCGATATATGAGCACAAAGTTATTATCACTGATATTTTATAGAGGAACATCATCTAAATGTGGTTATTTAACCAAACTGTGATGACTGTTTAAAACTAGTAATCGTAAATTGTTATTTTAAGGAGTAAATAAATTATTCTCTATACATCGTTGTATTTTAACCGATAGGTATAAGTCTTACTAAACTCCCAATGTGCTCCGAACACTAGGCATATACAGTGTACAAATTAAGTTTGCAATCTGTTAAGTTGTGCAACATGAGGAATATATTTTGGTATTCCATGGATTTGCCATGTGGGTGCCAGGTCAAAGAGAAAAACACTGAACAAAGTCCGAGACTTGCAGCACAGATGTAGGTTAAAAAGGGGTATCCTTTATGATCTGTCAACACTTATCGAGGGTGAAGTGGGATGCCTGTACATTAAAGTGAAGTTGCAAGAAGTTTATAGACTGAAATTGGAAATGTAACCTTTTGGCCTGAAACTTATTAAAGTAAGTTTAAAATAAGTCCAAGTATATAAATATATGTATAAAACGCCTTAAATTATTGTTTTTACTTCTCTATTTTAAATTTGTAATATACATCTTTTAAACAATGGCCTAAGCCTCATAATATTAGCTAAGAATATTATTGTGGACTGCACTTAGCCTGCAAGCCAAATAGTGTTGTGTGACCTTTCAAATACTTCAATAAAAAAAAAGATTGAATGAGTATAGTAACGAAGATTAAGAGATAGTTGTCATTGTAAGAGGAGCAATTCTTCAGTATAATTTTTTGATATATCTCCAAGTGCTAACACAGCATTTGCAATGAACCCTTAAGCGATGTGACACTGCCAACAATTATGACAATTACAATATGAATATTAATATAATATGGAATTGTTCCTCAGTGTGCCTAGTGTGAGCTTTCACCAAAACAAATCGAAAACTTTACATTCGCGTTAAGGGCAAATTTTATATGGAACTGAAGCAGCGTCCATCTAGATTGCATCACCACTTAACATTAGGTGTGATAGCAGTCAAGGGCCAACTTGTAGTCGATAAAAAAAAAAAAAGAACTCTTAAGCAATGTGACACTGCCAACAATTATGACAATTACAATATGAATATAAATATAATATGGAATTGTTCCTCAGGTATAGCTTTTTACTTATTAGAATAGAGACCTATTGGTGAAAATCACCTGAAAATCTGTTCAGTAATCTTCGAGTTTATTGTGAACAGCCAGATTATTATTATTATTAGTATGGTGAGGCCCGCCATAGCGGATGCACTTCGACCCTTATGGATCTTTTCAGTAATCTTCTAGTTTACAGTGAACAGCCAGACAGATGCAGGCTTTGTTTTATTTACTACAAGGTACTTTTTATGCAGTGATTTACTATAAGGTCCATATTAGACTAATGTTAAAACCCTGAAGTGTATTCAAGTTGTGAAGCCAATAAGGAAGTGAGCTACCAGATATTCTGTAAGGTTTTTAGATTAAGTTAAATTCTTTGTTAAAATATAAGGTTTGTTTGACCAGACAGAAGTTTGTATGTCTTTGAACTTAAGTTATAATAATTGTATTATGTAAATATATATTATTAAAGCAAAATGATTGTCATGTGTTATTTTTTCATTTTACATCCATTATGCTTGTAAATTAAATTATTATTTTTTTTTCCATTCAGTAAGCTTTACTACTTGTAAACTAGCAGTCTGTAATTTTCCCTGCATTTATCATCAGATCAGTGCAGAGGAAGGAGAAGGAATCATTGATTGTATCAAGCGTCTAATTGTTGAAACGACTATGCTAAATTTCATGTAAAATTAGGTGCATGTTTTTAGAGATCTCATGATAAGAGCGGTAGTAGCCTGTCAATATATATACAATAACCTAGTCTTTGTCAAACAAAATATAAATATGTATAAACAGAAAAAGGACTTAAACGATCGTCTTCTTAGGAATCGACATAAATTAGTTTTATCAGCGTATCACCTCCGAAAAGTTCAAAAGTCATTCGTTGGACTAGGTGTATCTTCTACAACAAGATGCCCAATTCAGTTTTAGATCTGCCATTGCATAAGTTTAAACAATGTATTAAAACTTACTTACTGAGTCAAGGTTATTGTACTTTAGATGAATTTTTAAATGACAAAGAGGTTGAGAGGCAATTGGATCAGCTTTCAACTTCACACAAGTAGAATAAATAATTTTATGTAACAATACAGTTAATATTGTAAAAATTAATAATTTTAAAAGAGCAACTGTTGAGTTTCTTGCCGGCTCTTCTCAACAGGACCTGCCTTCCGAGCTGGTGATAGAGTCACTACAAATAGTCTAATTTGACGTTTCAAAAGTGCTTATAATTGGCCTACTTGAAATAAATGATTTTGAATTTGAATTTGATACCAGTTTAAAGTAAATTATTTTCATGGTGCTAGTGCTATCTTAACGAATTTATATGGCGCTTATAAATTGTCAGGTGTTTTACGTGATTTTTAAAAGAATATAATTTTTCGGTCTTGCATTTTCAACTGTACCTACTAACTTCCATAACTTCATGGTTAAGGATCGTGATTTAAATCTGGAGGTGCTGAGTTCGAACCTCATCTGTTAGAGGTCTACCCACTCAGCATAAGCTTTCTGCTTAGATAGGCAAAATGTAACACAAAAAAAAATAAAGTTGTCTATGGTGAATTGTTGCAGCATTACAACGTTTAATATTATAATATAAATTAATACTAATTTACTTAGTTTTGTTAAATGTTAAACGAAAGATTAATGTGTACATTCGACTGCTTATTTTACGCTCTCTTATTTAATTACATTTTCTTTCCATCATTTACAGAGAAGAATTTGGTGCCTGCTCATCGTATTCTGCTTCGCTGTCTTAGTGAACTGCAGACCACAGGGGTATCAAAATGAGAATCACGCTTCGGAACAAAAGGGTATGTAGTCAAATAACGCCTGCAAGTTTAGTCATAAATAGTTCATTTAAATAATATTTGCTATTTATTTATGTCAGGCGTTTATATTTTAGAAAATCATCATTATAATTATCAGCCTTGGATTAATTATATAGTAGTCTGAAGTATCAGCCCATAACGGCCCATTACAATACCAGGCTTCTCTCTTTGGAGATTATATATATATATATATATATATATATATATATATATATATATATATATATATATATATATATATATATATATATATATATATATATATATATAAAACGTATATTCATTACATTGCCCCAATGTGGATTGACGGGCTGGCTGATAGCATAGGATAGGATTATGTTTTTAATTAGATGTATGATGACCGGCTCTGACGGATTAACGTGCTCTCCAATTTCCGAGGTGTAACATCATCTACTTCCCGACTTCGACCTTAGAATTTTGAAAGAAGTAAGAAGAACTCAGTATTTTGCATTGAGTATTGACACGTTGTTGTTGTTTGAACTCAAGATCTTGTGATCCGAAGTTACATAGGCCAACAACTGGACTAAAGAGACAGTCAAGTGAATGTATATTAGTTTTACAAAGGAGATGGTCCATTTCCGCATCACTCTTGTACCACATATCAAAATGGAAAAAATACAAGAATTTTACCAAAAATAAAATAAGTGAACGAAACGAACTATATAAAACGTTGGTTAAAAATGAAATTCCTAGTTTTTGAGGTATTAAAAGATGGCGTCTTTCTAATATTAGTCTGTAGGTGATAAAGATACGGTGACATTGATTTGTCAAACTCAAATATGTCATTTTTGACAATTCTTTTCTTCCGTGTTCCGAGCTTTGTTTTTAGCTATAATACATTTTAGACATAGACATCTTAGCTATAATAAGAACAAAACTCAATATATTAATCTGATTAATTAGTAATCCGTTAGATACCTATACCTAACCAGTAACCATCAAATCAAATAGACCATACGTCAATTAACGCTGACAGCTAAAGTCAAAACAACATCAATCCTCCACCTGGAGAATGTCTACCATAGATAATATAACTTATGATAATATCTAAGATCCGCCACGATTATATGTATAGTGTTGCATTGTTTTGGAGAGAATAAAATATAAGTGAAATATAATTTCGCCCAAATAAAAGTGAATTCAGAGATTTGGCTAATCAAAACTAGATTATTAATACATGTAGTTTTTTTCAACTTATGTACAGAAAGTGAGTCTGTGCTCCATACAATTTTGGACCATCTCCTTTAAATTTTTGAAACAAGGAAATAAAATGTTCTAGGAGATAGGGACCTAATGTTTTGTTTGCTCCACTGTGCTAGCGTACAGTTTCAAGCTTATCTAGTTACGTCCAAGGATCTAAATTTTAGCGGAATAGATTATTGCAAATTGTAGGATTCTCCTCGGGCAAGTGATCTGAAAAAAAAATTCTACTGTTTATTTAAGTTTTTTCTCTGTTGATAACTAAAAAATATTATAATCCGTACCAATCATCAAGTTCGCTCTGATCTCGTTTTCTTGCGCACTATACAAATTGATTTTATAGTACAAAATTGTTATCATCGCCGCCATGACAGCTCGGGTAGAATGCTTGTCAACAAACAAATTAAAAATGAAGGTAGAAAATGCAACACATTTTATGCCTAATAATTTTCAAATTATGTTTCGTTATTTTAAAAAATCTTATTAGAAATATAATGAATATATTAATTAGTTTTAAACTTACTAATCTTATTTATTGTCATAAATTCGTCATTAACAAGTTAATTAAAAAAATTAAGTGTAAAATGACTAGAACTTTCTACCTTCATTTTTAATTTGTCTGTTGACAAGCATTCTCAATTGAGTTTGGCTTTAGTATAGATTATTTATTGGTACGAACTGTACCAATATGTTGGGCATATAAATAACAAGTGTATTCTCGGTTTCAGACGATGTTGGTCGGGTTCAAATAAAAGTTTACCGCGGCCCGACGCAGCTGGACGGTACGGCGCCGTGGGGCTTCTTTGTCAAGCAGCCTGCCGACCAAAAGTGAACGGAGAACTTAAAACAACGTTCTTTTCAAAACATCTACTGGTTGTTATACAATACGGTTACCTATGTCATGTATAGCCTGTGCGCGATAAGTTGAGACTCGCTTGG
The DNA here is from genome assembly GCA_034621355.1 of Mycalesis mineus. Classification (NCBI taxonomy): domain Eukaryota; kingdom Metazoa; phylum Arthropoda; class Insecta; order Lepidoptera; family Nymphalidae; genus Mycalesis; species Mycalesis mineus. The sequence continues at coordinate 22,128,125 of CM067882.1, forward strand.
AATGCAACCTTCCGCCCGCTTCCCCTTGTAACTTCCCCTCAAGCTCCCGACAGCGACATATTTGACGTCTGTTGCGTCTTGCGCCACAACCCCCAGGTCTCAACTTATTGGGCACGGGTTGTACTGTTTGATCAATAGCTGATGGTAATAATAATTTTTAAAGTAAAATTTATGAGGATTCCTACATCTTCCAAGAAAATTTATAAGGAGCGGGGCATTCGTTATTCTTAACACCATCTCGAAAGACCTATGCATTATAAATAAAGGAGAATGCCAGACAATGTATAGGACTTTAACCCACTAATAAAAACATATTGTACAACAATGTATTATGTATCATTTTATTGCATTTTTTTAACTATTTAATATAAATTACATTTAAAAGTTCTAGAAGTCGGAGTATTCGATACAAGCCTAACATTGGTTAGTTTCCATTTCCGTAAACAACCACATAGCACAGCAGTCACATCAACATTACAATCGCAAAGCTTCATTAAATACATTTTAAACAGGCTCAACAACTCTGGATACTAGCCTTTTAGAGCACACTTTTGATGAAAATACAATAAAAACGATTTAAAAGGCTAGAACCTAGTGCAGCAATAAAGATTTAAAAATGCGTAAAGAGTGTAAATTAAAAGGAAATAGTTTGATAACTTTTTTTAACAGAATTTTATTCCGATGTCCAACAGTAAAAATGTCTTATTGTAAAACATTTATATAATAATAAGAAATTTTTAGTATATTTACAATTTGTGTTCTTTCTGGGTTAGGATCTGGCATTCAACTGTAAAAAAAACACCGAGCGCAGCTCAGTCAACCAGGTACTAAATACTTATAGTATACATACGTATAGTGTTTCTACTTGTAGGTATATGGATAGAGTAAGATCCCAGAACGGTATAACATAACTCATTGTCACATAGATATGACCTTAGGTTCCTTCCTTCTACGTTCAAACCATAAACACTCAGGCATAGGCAGTACGTCAATGCCTGAGTGCTAGTGAAGCTCGCTCCACCTGTATGGTGGTTCTTCAAAAAATACACCTTACGAACATCTCGCTCATCGCTTACATCTCATCATAGATTAAAGACTACTAGATGGAGTCATAACGCGGCTGTAGGTTCAAGAGCGTGACAGACTTATTTCATTCGGCCTTTATTTATAGAAAGTGATACAAGATTATTTTTGTCCCTTTCAGCGTGTTCGTTTTTATTGTTTGTCAAGAGTGGAGTTTGTGACAAACAAGGGACATATCTGAGCAATTATTAGCTTTTTATTAAATTTGCTGATAAATAATACAACTTTGCGGTTATTATATTAATTTAAACGTTATCGTGCTATGGTGGGTTGTAATATTTTCGGCTGCAACAGTCGCAGCGAACAGAAAATCGAAGGAATTACGTTTCATACGTAAGTAGGCATAAACTTCATTGATTGATGATTTAAAGCTTAGATATGTTATTTTTTAGCAAATTTCATGTATTATGCGTTTACTAAACTATCTTATATAAAGTAATATTTCGTATTTTACGATATTTTAAAACATAACGTTTTATGATGTACTTTAAATGTTGACATGTCATGTCAATAAGGCTGATTTGCTGTCTCACGAGTGGACACGCTATGGGCTCTATCTAGTTGTCTTTAATCTATGCATCTCATGGATCATGCCATCTTTAGTTCTAATGTCAGAACAATATGGCAAAATGTCAATACCGATTTCTGTTACATCGGTGTTGCAACCGTTGTAAATCGGCTTCAAAAATTCAAAACTGACGTTTTTTTCACGGATCATACCTACTGGGCAGATACGGATACCTAAATATAAGAGTCACTTTACTTAAAGGACATTGCCAAAATTTGCCCCAGGCTGTCCAAACTTATGCTCATATTTAACTGTTTTATTTAAATACACAATGAATTTTAAACAACTACCCATGTTTCATAGCAATCACTTGAAAATAAATCAAAAAATAAAAAATCACGTGACCGTCGTCGTAGTATGAAAAGTCAACTTTTTCAACCTTCATAACTTTTTCCTGCGACTGCATAGCTACATACAACTTTGTTTTTCTGTAAATAGTAAATCTGCACTATTTAATGACATATATATCATTACTGGGCAGCCTGGGGCACACTTCCATACAATTTTTGGCAATGTCCTTTACTTGGTTGATTTTTATATAATTTATGTTAGTAAGGTAATTACTAGAAACTTAGATTTCATGAGCATGAGATTTCGCGTGAGCGTTATGTCTGATCGCTGTGGGATTTTGGACTATGATGATTTTCATGATGGGCAAAAGGTCTTTACAAAAAAGAAAAATATAGGGTTATTTGGCTCTTTGTCGCAGACCTATCAGCCGTCATATGAATAAAATAGCCGTTACTATAAGACCAAAGATTGTTTATTACCTATATTTAGTTTTTGGTAATAAAACATCTAATTTAAACAAGGGATTTGTTTTATTGACGTGACAACGTCGTATAATTCGATAGAGCGCTGCACGAAAAAACATGACGTCATGCGTCGTTACCTCGCTTTGAGGCGTTCCATGTAAGGCTTGAAGTGCAAGCGAGAGCGCCGAACGAGCGACAAAGAAGTACAATCGGCCTATGCGTACGGCAGCGTTCGACATACGTCTATTAAATATAATTATTAAATATATTAATTTTAAATTAAAAATTAATACATTTATAAATTAATATTTATAAAAGTATACTTAATTTAAAAATTTTAATAACCAATTAAATGCTACCATTCCATCAGTATTTTCTTAAGACATTGTCACGTTCAACTATCGTCAGTAAACCGACTTTACAGACAACCAATTTTTTTTTCATTTCATTTAATCACACTTATGATATTATCTACCTCCTGCAATAAGCTTTTGTGAAGTGGCTATAACTGGTTGATTAATTAGAAAGCCGATTTATTAACCGATGAGAAAAAACGGAGGAGGTTCTCAATTCGTCACGTATATGTATATTTTTTTTTGTATGATCACGCATAACTTTTTACAGAGTTGTCCGATTTTGATAATTCTTTTTTTAGTAGAAAGGGCATACTTCCAAGGTGGCCCCATTTTCATCATGTTAGGATCTGATGATGATATCCTGGGGAAATTGAAGGAAGTCTTCAAATTTTGGAGGCACGCTTATAGCGATTTCGGTTTTTGTCTCGGTATCGGTAGCTTTTTGGCTACTAGTGCCGTATAATATATTATGACAGTATAGTACGAGTACGTTATGTGGCGATAAATGTAGGTAAATCACTAAAAAGTAAGAAATAAAAATTTTTAACAAAAATTAGAACCAACTCAAAACGCACTAAAAATCAAGGAGTCGGTGCCAGCCAAGGTTTCTACTTTAAGGACGTTACCTAGAACCCACTAACTGCTTTACTACGTAAAATAAATGTCCCTTAAACTTAGCTTGCACCGACTTCATAGATATGTTTAAGTAAATTAAAGCAACTAAATGACACAGTTATTTTTTACTTTTTAGTGCGTTTTGAGTCGGTTCTATTTTGACGTGACAACGTCTTATAATTCGATAGAGCCGGCTGCACGCACGAAAAAACATGACGTCATGCGTCGTTACCTCGCTTTGAGGCGTTCCATGTAAGGTTTGAAGTGCAAGCGAGAGCGCGGAACGAGCGACAAAGAAGCACAATCGGCCTTTGCGTTCGGCAGCGTTCGACATCCGTCTATTAAATATAATTATTAAATATATTAATTTTAAATTAAAAATCAATGTATTTATTATAAATTTAAAATATAAATTAATAAAATCAAAATCAATTAATTTATTAATTTAAATTAATATTTATAAAAATATACTTAAATTAAAAATTTTAATAACCAGTTAAATGCCACCATTCCATCAGTATTTTCTTAAGATATTGTCACGTTCAACTATCGTCAGTAAACCGACTTTACAGTCAACAAATTTTTTTGTTAAAAAAATTTATGTGTATAAATATGCTACCTCGTGGCAGAAATAGATAAGGCTTATAGGTACTTCTGTCCCTCCGTAGACAAACAAGCCTTGTCACGAGCAGAGCCGTAACTAACATAAATTGCGCCCTACAGACTCGTAACTGACTATAAGGTGTTGTTTTTATATGGTCTGGTAATTTCTGCACCCCTCCAGGTTCTGCGTCCTGTGTCTAGGCACCGCTGGCGCTGCCCCAACTACGGCACTGGTCACAAGAGCCCTATTAAAATAAACGTTGAAATTGTTGTCTGTTTTGCCTGCCGCAACGATTGCAGTAGGTAATAGATGACCAACTGTAGATACCTACAATACTTTACTGATAAGGTTCCACACAAAATTCGAACACTTATATTGGTTTAGTTAACAAAAGATAGTACAAACGGACGCATGGGCATCAAGTTCACTATTATATTTTATTTATTAATAGGTCCTTTTTATCAAGCCTGCCAACCTGTGCCCTCGAGATTTGTACTTAGTGCGATGTGAAAAACAATTAAAATGTGTTGACTATGATTGTAAAAGTGCATGACAATTATTTAGGTAAGTTAAATCGTTTAGTCTTGTAATTTATACACCTATCTGGTAGCTGTTGCCCACGGTTTCACTCGTGCAGTTCCCATTTTTAGGAATATCAGAATACAATTTAACCTGTCATTTCTCACGAGCCTGGCTATTGTATACAAAAAGTTAGTAGTTGGTTTGGTTACGTTGGAAGTTTAGGAGATTAATATATACCGAAATAAATAGACAATTTTGGGTAAATTAAAAAAATTGAATTTTTGATGAGAGTACCGTACTTACCTGTACTTAGGTACTCGTAGGTATACTATTACAAATCAAAGCCGGTTCGTTTTTCTTTAAAAGTTTAGTTGAATGGTGTTTTTTTTCATTTTTTTTGTTTAATTGTAGTGTATTGTTAAATGTGTACTTGACTACATAGGTACTCTAAAAATATGAACAAGTCGTCATGACTTGTGTAACTACATAGGTACTCTAAAAATATGAACAAGTCGTCATGACTTGTGTAACTACATAGGTACTCTAAAAATATGAACAAGTCGTCATGACTTGAGTAACATAAATATATAATATCATTTAAAAACTAAAAATTTTTTTCAGGACAATGCACAAAGTGACATGCTTAAAATTAATCAGTAAGTAAATTGATCAAAACCTATATAGTTATTTAAAGTATTAATACTTAATAAAATTATTATTATAAAAACAAAAAACCCGACTGCTTAGAAGTTATGAACTGAAAAGAGAGAAACAAGGATCACTATATCTGTATAAAATTCTAAATACTTAATGGTGCTGCAAACAGGGACAAAATACTTTAACCTGCGGGGAAAGAAAGATCTACCAAAACTACGTTTGTCCCCGCCTGCAGCACCATAAAGTATTTAGAATTTTATACAGATATAGTGATCCTTGTTTTTCTCTTTTCAGTTCATAACTTCTAAGCAGTCGGGTTTTTTGTTTTTATAATAATAATTTTATTTGAGACTTTTTAGTTTTAGTTTATGGTATAGAAATGAGACGGTTAAAAAAGTGATATGAACATGATATGATATTTATATTTTTGAAATGGTCTTTTTACGACCTTTCAATTGGTACCCATATTGCTAAGATAAGAGAAAAAAATACACACATCCCCCCTTTTTTCCCTCATTTACAGCCGCCATTTAGAAAATTTATATAGCCTATGTCACTACCACAATTTTGACAAATTCAACGACACCTCACATGTCAAAATCCGTTTAGCCATTTAGGCTGTAGCGCGTGCCGAAGAAATGGACATACATACATACATACATACGCTCGAAAAACATAACCCTCCTTCTGACGCAGTCGGGTATAAAACTTAAAAACTAATTTTAAAATAAGGATAAAATCTACTTTAATCTTTAATATTACACCTACTTCCTTTGACTTACTTTTCCTTGCTACAATCAGTTTATCTACTAAGTGGTACCTATTTACATAATTGTTGTTTAATGAATATTACTCGTACACAAACACAAGCAATGTTTTTTATAAAAATGTCGAAATATTTTGTTTTTACCCGACTGCGTCAGAAGGAGGGTAATGTTTTTCGAGCGTATGTATGTATGTATGCCCATTTCTTCGGCACGCGCTACAGCCTAAACGGCAGAACGGATTTGGACATGTGAGGTGTCGTTGTCTTTGACAAAATTGTGGAAGAGACATAGGCTATATGCATTTTCAAAATGGCGGCTGTAAATGGGGGAAAAAGGGGGAATATGTGTATTTTTTTCTTTTATCTTAGCTATATGGATATCAAATGAAAGGTTGTAAAAATACCATTTCAAATATATAAATATTATATCATGTTTATATTACTGTTTTAACAAAAAACGTCAAAAAGTGTACCAAATTTGTCGTCTCGTTTCTATACCACAAATTAAAACTAAAAAGTCTTAAATAAAATTATTATTATAAAAACAAAAAACTCGACTGCTTAGAAGTTAAGAACTGAAAAGAGAAAAACAAGGATCACTATATCTATATACAATTCTAAATACTTTATGGTGTTGCAGGCGGGGACAAACGTAGTTTTGGTAGATCTTTCTTTCCGAGGTAGTAAAGTATTTTGTCCACGCCTGCAGCAACATAAAATATTTAAAATTGTATATAGATACCTGTACCTGTAAGCAGATCAGCACATTTTGGGAATAGTGTGTTTATTATGACTTGCATATTATATAATAAATTACCTGCAAATGTAGCAAGTATCAAGAATTTCAATATATTTAAACATAAGCTGCAGGATCATTTGATAGATAAAGCTTATTACACGATTCAGGAATATGCAAATAGGTACAGGATTTGACATTGACCTACCATGTATTTTTTTTTTATTATGTTTTTTAATTTTATTTTTTTATCTTTGACAATAATTGTTGTGATATGATCCTTGACATTTTTTATTTGATATATATATTTATATTTTTTTATATTCTTAAATTCTCTTTGACATTTTATTAGTTTTTTTTTTCATTGCTTTAATTATTTCATGTAGTTTAACATTTGCATGCCTGTTATCGACGAGACATTGTATCTTTTTAACTTAATAAGACCTATGTATATCGTACTTTAATGTTTCAAGCAAATAAATGATTCTGATTCTGATTCTGATATAGTAAATCTTGTTTTTCTCTTTTCAGTTCTTAGCTTCTAAGCAGTCGGGTTTTTTGTTTTTATAATAATATTTTTATTGAGATCATAGCAACATAATCGGCTAAAACGCCCTAGTGAACGTAGAGTGGAGCAACGTCTCTCTAAGTAGGGCTTAAGCGGAGACGTGGCTTGTTGGTTTTAAGGCGTTTTTTACAACTGACTTTATAAATCGGGAGCCCGTGATAACCAGCCTTTACATTTTTGACGGCCGAGTGGCGCAGTGGGTAGTGACCCTGCTTCTGCGTCCCAGGGTGGGTTCGATTCCCACAACTGGAAAATGTTTGTGTGATGAGCATGGACGTTTTCCAGTGTCTGGGTGTTTATTTATTTATTATAGGTATTAATGTAAAATATACTTTGGCTGGTGGGAGGCTTTCGCCGTGGCTAGTTACCACCCTACCGACAAAGACGTACTGCCAAGCGATTTAGCGTTCCGGTATGATGTCGTGTAGAAACCGATAGGGGTGTGGATTTCATCCTACTCCTAACAAGTTAGCCCGCCTCCACCTTAGCTTGCATCATCACTTAACATCAGGTGTGATAGCAGTCAAGGGCCAACTTGTAGTCGATAAAAAAAAATGTAAAATATATAAAATATTCATCAGTTATCATAGCACCCAAAACAAGCTACTTACGCTTACTTTGGGGGTATATAGCGCGATGTGTGTAATTATCCTATAATATTTATTTAATATTTATTTTAACTCAGTAAAATTCTATGTTCGGAGTCGGGAAGTTTATGGTCTCGAGAACGTTATGCCGTCGGCCCCGTTTAATATCATCAAAATCTAATACTTAAATATCTTTAAATCATATAACATTGTCACCTTAAGCCCACCAAACCATATTGGAGCAGCGTGGTGGGCACAAGCTTTTATCAGTAGGGGGACGTTCAAGTATTACGTAAGCAGATTTATTATAGTTATTTACCCCCCCACCCCCCTCGTCAGCAAAAGTAAGCAAAGCTCTTACCCCCTCCCCCCATGCTTACGTAAACATTTTTAGATTTTTTTAAATTATAGTTAAAAAAAAAAAGAAATTAGACTTTGGATAGATATTATATTTTACTAATTAGGTATTCAACATACATTAAGTACCGGTTCGAATCGATTCCTAAGATCGATTTTTTTTGTCACAGCTCGGTAACCCTACTAAACATATGCATATTTGTAGGTAATTCCCCGAAAATACGTTTCGTTTTCAAGCAAACAGAATGTGAGGGTTGCCATTTGTGTTAAAAAGAAAATAATTATCGATGACGTAATCATCATCTAGACTCCCCCACCCCCCATGTCATCCAAAATAAGCAGAGCAAAGACCCCCCCCGCCCCCCATAGTGCTTACGTAATACTTGAACGGCCCCTAGGGAGGCCAGTAGTGGGCCGTTAATAGGCTGGCTGATAATCATGATGATCGTTAACTGTAAGTTTTTAATCATCTATTGATTTTTAACAAAATATCTATCGCCCGCTATAGATAATTTCTAATCAATATTTCGTTATCACGCTATCGACACTCGTACACACAGATAACGGTGTTTGTTCACACAACACAAAAAATATGGCGTCCGATTTCCTTATGTGCACTTTGATAATATTGCACTGATACATCGTGCTGCTTGCTCTTTAGGTGACAATGAGTCGAGACTAATATTGTCTATTTGTTCCTAACGAACTCTTTTATAACAAATAGAATTCGATTAATATCATGCCTGTGGGGCAAGTGTGAGTTTTTGTGAGTGAGTGTGAGTGTAGTGAGCGACTGCGTAAAAACGTAGTCACTCAATGTCAAATTATATAGCAAAACATAGATTAAAGACAACTAGATAGAGCCCATAGCGTTTTCACTCGTGAGACAGCAAATCAGCATTATTGACATGACATGTCAACATTTAAAGTACATCATAAAACGTTCTGTTTTAAAATATCGTAAAATACGAAATATCACTTTATATAAGATAGTTTAGTAAACGCATAATACATGAAATTTACTAAAAAATAACATATCTAAGCTTTAAATCATCAATCAATGAAGTTTATGCCTACTTACGTATGAAACGTAATTCCTTCGATTTTCTGTTTGCTGCGACTTTTGCAGCAAACAGAAAATCGAATTTTGAAAATATTACAACCCACCATAGCACGATAACGCTTAAATTAATATCGTAACCGCAAAGTTATATTATTTATCAGCAAATTTAATAAAAAGCTAATAATTGCTCAGATATGTCCCTTGTTTGTCACAAACTCCACTCTTGACAAACAATAAAAACGAACACGCTGAAAGGGACAAAAAATAATCTTGTGTCACTTTCTAATAAAGGCCGAATGAAATAAGTCTGTCACGCTCTTGAACCTGCAGCCGCGTTATGACTCCATTTAATAGTCTTTAATCTATGTAGCAAAAAAAGCGTTTACTCTCGCTATAACTAGATGGCGATACTGAAATTCCATATAATGCGTTACGTTTTTACGCAGTCGCTCCGTAACAAACTTACACTCGGCACTCTGGACTCGAATCTCGAGATCTTTGAGTTAGTTATAATAAATAAATATAAATTATCTTCTTCCTGGTCTAATTTTTCATTAATGGTCGTGTCGGCAGTCAGTATAAAATAATATTAGACCAGTGCCGATAGCTTTGGAAACCAAAAAAAACCGCAATAGGACGAAACCCATTGCAAAAGGAAGAGAATATCATAAAAATGAAAGGAAAAATAAATTACGGGCGATCTGAGGTTGGGAAGGGGTAGGGGTTTTAGGGTAAAAAACGTATTTTCTCGATTTAGGTAATATAAAGATCTAAAACTTTTGTTCCTACACTTTTTTCACAAAACCTCAAAATTTATGTGAAAAATTCAAAAACCAAGTTTTCGTTTTATATATTTATCTTTTACAAATAAAATTTTATTTTCATAAAAATTATCACTTCATAAATGTTATCATAGTAAACCTTCTCAGAAAAGGCAAAAACTACGCTAACGGTTTTTACCGGCTCAACCCCTATCCTTTCCCGACCTCAGATCGCCCGTAATTTATTTTTCCTTTAATTTTTATGATATTTTCCTCATTTTCTAATGGATTTCATCCTACTGCGATTTTCTTGTACTTTCTGTTATTTTTAAGGCTAATTGCACTGGAGTATATTTATGATATTAAGAAAAGTATATCATTAGCCCAAAGTCTGTCACATGCATTGCGTTAATGATTAAAGGAGCGTAGATACATGTAAATATAGAGACATTAAATGGTACAGTATGTTTACGAATATTATAATAATGTATGTTGACGAATTTTATAATAAAAACAATTATTTATTTTAACTGTAGCAAGTTTTAAGTATCTCAAGTTTAAACTACTTTGCTTCTTAAGTTAGGGTTGCCAGCCTAAAAAAAAAAACAGGACTTGAAGTTGGAAAAGCCAGGACAATTCCGTTTAAAAACAGGAAGCATTAATAGAGTTGAGTTATATTAATTAATCTGACTAACATTTTTTAATAACAATACTGGAATATTATATGTTATAAAATAGTTATTTAAAACAAATTTTTGAAACAGCACGGTATCGCGGCATCGCAATTACTTGCGAGCTGTGAGGCCGCTTGCTGCATACAAATTTGCAAATTGGTTCGTAAATTATAAAATATAAAAACCCAAGACGCTGCTTAAAAACTATTCAGGACATCCTAGGATACTACAAAAACTAGGACATGTTTTGGGAAAACAGGACGGTTGGCAACCCTATCTTAAGTTCAGCTCAGGTTAGTTGCGTCAAGTTCGTCAACTACAACTTGTAATATTCATATCTATTTTGATAAACGATGAATTTATAAGCAAAATCCGAGACGCTTTGCCTGTGCGCCAGTCTGAGTTAACCCTTACATTCAAGCTCAGTGCAAGATGTTTCCACACTCATTCTAGATGTTTCTATGCACCCATAGAGTACAGAAGTTATCTTGTAGTTCCCCGGCGGCGAGGCTTGGGGGTGCGTCTGGCGCTGCTGTCACTGTGGCTGGTCTGCGCGGCGCTGGCCTGGTCACTGGCCGACCGCTGCGGCCAGGCGTTGTTACCGCCGCCGCCTGTACTGGCGCTTGACCACTTCCAGACCAACAGGAACCTGAGCAGCTACCTCGATGACATGTAAAGTAACAAATATATATTCGACGACCATTTGTAAAGTTGTGAAGATTATGTCAAGCTTACATTCTCTTTAACTAAACAATAAGAGTTAAGATGGTGTTGCAGCACTCAGTTTTTACAGTTTTGCGACTCAAAACGCACTAAAAATTAAAAAATAACTGTGTCATTTAGTTGCCTTAATTTACATAAGCATGTCTCATGGTCTGTCTTAGTTTTATAAAACAAATATTTTTTATAGAATAGTTGCCATCGAGCCATCGAGTACGGTGTGCTCTCAGTCGGCGCCGGTAGAGGTGGTGGTGCTGGTGACGTCATCGCCGCAGCGGTTCCAGCAGCGGCAGGCGGTGCGGAGCACGTGGGGCAAGCATTTGCCTACCTATTTCGTGCTTGGCCTCAATGGATCTTCGGTGGAGGATCTTACGGTAAACTTCTATTACACTTCTATTTTTTCCAAGAATCTTCTTGATTCTTTCTATTTTGACCTTGAAGATTTCGTTCAGATTGAAAACGACGCGTCAACTTTGTAAACTACAAATTATTAACATCCATCTGTATTTTTTTTATCGACTACAGGTTGGTTCTTGACTGCTATCACACCTGATGTTAAGTGATGATGCAGTCTAAGATGGAAGCGGGCTAACTTGTTAGGAGTGGGACGAAAATCCACACCCCTTTCGGTTTCTACACGATATCGTACCGGAACGCTAAATCGCTTGACGATACGTCTTTGTATGTAGGGTGGTAACTAGCCACGGCGAAAGCCTCCCACCAGCCAGACCAAGACAAATTAAGAAAAATCTCAATCTGCCCCGCTGGGAATCGAACCCAGGACCTCCGTCTTATAAATCCACAACGCATACCACTACGCCACGGAGGTCGTCATAATTTTAAATTAATTAAAATACAAAATTGTATTATTCAAATATAGAAAACTAAAAAATGGAGCCACGTGCGGCGGTGTTTGTCGACGTGCGTCTTTGCTTGATTCCATTTTCTCAAACGCGATTCTTTAATTACGTTTCTAAAGTATTATTTACATAATAATACTTAATATTTACATGATAACCTAAAATTAAGTAAATAAAAAAAGTTACGATTCAAATAAAAATAAAAACAAAAGAGGAAGAAGATTTACAACAAAAATAAACTATCAAATTGGGAATCCAAAGGCAAGGTGCCCAACACGTATTGATGTTGATAAAATAACGTACGATATTTTGACAGATGTATATGGCTAATTGTCAAAATAAATTATACAAATAAATTATAACCTTAATTTGATTTGTGTTCCAATATTTGCGCGTCATCAGTAAGCGCAGTTAAAGCCGAGTGTTTGTGAATGTAGAGCTATTGCGTCTTTGTTCAGGCAGACAACTACATCGAAGCCAAGGAGTACAGCGACATGATAGTGTTCACATTCCAAGACCACTACCAGAACCTGACCCTCAAGTCAGCGCTGATGATGCACTGGACCGTAACCAGGTGACTTTTATATAAATTATAAGCGGACGCTCCCGGTTTCACCCGGCTAGTTCCCGTCCCCGTAAGAATACCTATCAGGATACTAGTTAGCTTGTCACATCTGATGAGTGAAGTGAAGATGAGTTTGGCTTACATATATCAACCATTTTCAGAGATTAGATTAGGATAAACAAATAGACAGACAAAAATTATAAAAACGCAGGTAATTATTTAAGGTCGGAAACTAAAATGAAAGCTTTGAGAGTGTGGTGGTTTAAACGGTCGCGTATCTATATTTCATTTCAAATTTATGTGTATTTGTGTAATTCAAATATGGCCAATCTTCACTCCACTCAACTTCCTAAAAGGGTTCCAAACTCGCCTTGGGCTATGAAACTAAGCACCCGCTTCCTTTTTATCGTTAACTAGCAGTCGCCCGCAACTTCGTCCGCGTGAAACCCCCTTAGGTACCCATTTAATTTTAAAGACAGACTTTCATATAAAGTGTGCTCTTTCCCCGCTACCCCTCTCAATTTAATTTTTTTATAGTTTCCCGTGAAGCAATATCCTCCGTCCCGTGTACTAAAGATCTACATTTTTGTTAAACATTATACGATATTACAGTACATTAACATTAACAATATATATTTATGGCACGCTGATGTGTATAGCTTGTATTAAATAGTCTATTTCACTTTTGAGTCTAGTTTCATAATTTTGTAATACCTATCTCCGAAACTATATAACTAATTAACATACTGTAAAAGGCAAATCTTATCTCTATAATATCCTTGTGATCATTAAATAATTTATTTTAATAAGGATTTAAGTTTAGTTGTATAAATAATGACGTAAACGTAAGCATATGAGTTAAAAGATTTTTTAAAACATAAAAAGTTATATCTGCCAAAATATAAAAGATAGATATATGCTATGGCGGACTTTTTTGTAAGACGTTTTTAAGATGCATAAAGTTTTCATACAATGTTTTCAATGATATCCAATAGGTAAGACAGCGCACGCGATTTACGCCGATTGAATAAATTTCACGGCCCGACTCGCGCGACAAAAACTGTGATAACTCGGGTAATATATACAATACAAATATAAAATATGGCCTATGTTACTCAGTGATAATATAGCTTTCTAATGAAAAAAAAAATTATTAAAATCGGTCCAGTACTTTTTGAGTTTATTCATTACATACAAAAATACAAATCTTTCCTCTTTATAATATAATAGGGGAGGCTATATTCAGATCCTCATACACTAAGGCCTAGCAATCCTCTAGCAAACTTTCAAAGTATTCCACCCACCATAGAGGAAATAAACAATACTATCAGGAAGAAAACATCTAAATCTGCACCAGGCCCTGATGGCATCCCCTATATTGTGTACAAAAAATGTGCTTCAGTCCGTAAACATCTCTTAAACATATTTAATAAGATCTGGCTAGGACAACAAATACCAGCGACATTTGGCGAAGCGATTTTTGTCCTCATCCCAAAAAAAGTCGAAGTAACTCATCCAAAGGACACTAGACCGATAGCTCTAACTAATACTATTTCCAAATTATTTTTCAGTATATTGCAAACAAAAATGACAAAGCACATGATAAACAATAGGTATTTCAGGCCTAATCACCAGAAAGGGTTTTTGCCCGGAATTTCTGGTTGCCTGGAACACAATTCACTTCTAGGCGAAAGTCTCAAGGATGCTAGAAAATATGAAAGGCAAATTACGATCTGCTGGATAGACCTAGAAAATGCGTTTGGTTCTGTCCAGCATGATCTATTGACTTTCGCCTTGAGGTGGTACAATTTTCCTGATCTAGTTATTGATTTAATCACTTCTTACTATTCAAAATTGAAATTCACCATAGCAGTAAACAATGAGTACTCAAAACCCCTACATTACAATGTGGGGCTGTTTCAAGGTTGCTGCTTATCCCCAATAGCTTTTAATGTAGTCATCAATATTCTAATAGATAAATTAATTGTTCAAGAAAAGAAATGGGGCTATCGGTTTAAAATTAACAATAAATATACAGAGTCCATCTTAGCTTTTGCAGATGACCTTGCTTTACTGACACGAAACCCAAAACATTGTCAGGAGCTATTGAATGTAGTGAATGAGTTCTGCTCATGGACTGGTGGGCTGAGGGTAAAGCCAAGCAAATGTCACTGTCTATGTCTGGGGAGACGAAATACTAAATTTACATCTTATGATCCGGGTCTCTCTATTAGTGGCCAAAGTGTAACCACCATTGCTGAAGCATTGCCTTTTAAGTTCCTCGGTAGAAAGATTGATTACAAAGGACGCACACCATCCCTTGAGGTAGTCGTCGATAACTTCATAAATGACCTTAATATGGTAGACCAACAGCCCATTAACAATATAAAAAAAGCGTGGGTCTATGACAACTATCTCACTTCACGTCTGACTTGGCCATTCCTCGTTTATGATATTGGCAGAACCCTTCTGGCAAAACTAGATGCAAATGTCATAAAAACATTGAAGTCTTGGTTTGGTCTAGCACTCTCGGCTGACCCCTCAACTCTATTCAGAGATTACAATAATTTTGGGTTAAAACTAAAAAGGCCATCGGAACTCTATAAACACCTCAGGGTTACCAGAACGCACATTCTAGTTAAGTCCCAGGACGAACTAGTTGCATCACTTCCTAAAGACGAGGGTGCCGGAAAACTTGACTCTAGGCTTCAATTTTACAAACAATTTATGGCAGGGGCTCAGGTAAATAGAACCGGGTTGGGTGCAAGACGTAAAAAAGAAGACCAAGACATAATAAAATCTTTTCTTAAACAAGATGAGGACGACAACTACAAAGTGCATGCCATGAACCTAGAAATGCAAAACGAGTGGCTAAACTTAGGCGAGTTCTGCATCCCTCTGGCTCTGAAGTGGCGCGCCTTGCTGTACGATTGGTCTCCTGCCTTATTGAAATTTTATCTTAATGCCTTTCAACTGACTCTCCCAGATCAGAGTAACCTAGTAAGATGGGGAAAAGCCTCGGAAAAATCTTGCTATACCTGTGGTGAGGCAGTGGGCACTGCAAGGCACTTATTGGTAGGGTGCAAGGTGCTCCTGGACAGGGGTCTCTACTCACGCCGCCACGACAGAGTACTAGAAATCATACGTGAAGCTATAAGCCTTTCAGTAGCTAGGGCTCAAAAAGGGTTGACGACGAATAAAAGACAAACTAACTTCGTTAAAGCAGGCTCAAGTACAAATTCCACCAGCAAGCCTTATTCAATTCTGGGCTCTGCTCCTGATTGGACTATATTAATGGACACGTATGAAAAGCACTATAAAATCCCGGAAGACTTAGCTATTACGACATCTAGACCGGACATATTTCTTTTTTCCAAACAAATCAAACGTATAGTACTTGTTGAGCTTACAGTGCCGTGGGAAACAAACATCCCTAAAGACCATGTATTCAAAGTGAATAAATACTATGACCTTACTAATGAACTAACCAAAAATGGCTATGTGGTTAGTTTATACGCGGTAGAAGTGGGTGCGAGGGGTATACCAGCGAAGTCTCTCTACAACCTGCTAAAAGACCTTGGCCTTACTAGAAGTGCAGTAAGCTCCATATTGGAACGAGTGTCCAAAGCTGCACTAGTAGGGTCCTTCCGAATATGGTTGGGCAGGGAGAATAACCTGAACAGAGGAGGTGAGTGTTGACGGCCGTCACTAAGGGTACCCTTAAACCTACACCCGTGTCACAAGTCTCGGGCTCTGTTCGGAGTTTTTCTCTCAGCCACGCGATGGACCCGGCACCCGCACGGTGAATCCATGGAATGCTAAGATATTCGTCTCTCTTTTCCTCTTTATAGTGTAGATAATTCCTTTTTACACTGTCATATGCTATGGAGAAGCATAACAAATAATGATAGTTAAAATGTTAACACTCCAGGTGTTCTCAACATTTGGACGAACTGATATTGTTCAAGACTGACGACGACGTGCTGGTCAACCCCTGGATCTTCCGCCGCCTCTTACAAGAACATGCCGGAAAAGACCTCGTTGGCAAGTATCAATCCTAACAGTTATATAATGAAAGCATTAATAAAAATGGCGCTAACTTGGGGAGGTTATTAAGAAACTAGAAATAAAGTTTTTAGAGTTACGAGGATTGCGTTCCTAGAGAGTATCTACATCACGAAATGGGTAACTGTTAAGTTCCAAGTCAAGTTCAGTATAGTTTTAAAGATCTCGTGATGAGTCTAATAGGGCAGTGAGTGGTATTTTGCTTAGGTTCTTAGACTTCGAAGAAAATATCGAAAAAAAATACGCTCGCTATAAACATTACGCCATTCTTCGGAGAGCGAAGTTTCTTACGCCGTTGCCTTGAATCGCCTATGGGCATCTCAGTCAACAATATTATAGCCCGATTACTCAAATTCAAATCAAAGGAGATGGTCCAGAATTGTATAGAGCACAGACTCACTTTCTGCACATAAGTTGAAAAAAACTACATGTATTAATAATCTAGTTTTGATTAGCCAAATCTCTGAATTCAGTTTAATTTAGGCGAAATATTATTTATTCTCTTCAAAACAATGCAACACTTTGCGTATAATCATGGCGCATCTTAGATAAGTTATATTATCTATGGTGGACATTCTCCAGGTGGCGGATTAATGGTGTTTTGACTTTTGCTGTCAGTGTTTATTGATGTATGGTCCATTTGAATTGATGGTTACTGCTTAGGTATAGGTACCTAACGGATTACTGAATAATCAGATTAAAATATTGAGTTTAAATCTTATTATAACTAAGATTTCTATGTCTAAAATGTATTATAGCTAAAAACAAAGCCCGGAACACGGTAGAAAAGACTTGTCAAAAATGACATATTTTGAGTTTGACAAATCAATGTCACCGCATCTTTATCACCTACAGACTAATATTAAAAATACGCCATCTTTTAGTACCTCAAAAACTAGGCATTTATTTCATTTATAACCAACATTTTATTTAGTTCGTTTCGTTCACTTATTTTATTTTTGGTAAAATCCTTGTATTTTTTCCATTTTAATGGTATGTAGTACAAGAGTGAAACGGACCATCTCCTTTAAGTTTGTTTCAAGTGAACTTATTTTGATTGTTTGTAATAAATCTGTCACAATTAGTCGAATAGAGACATACTTAAATTTGATTTGTGTTTGAGTATTCGTGTATGTGACACAGGGTACGCTAAGATGAACAGCTTCCTGCACCGCGATGCCTACAACAAGTGGTACCTGCCGCGCTGGCTCTACCGCCCCGACTTCGTGCCCGAGTACCTCTCCGGGACGGGCTATCTCATTCGAGGTACGTGAACTATCCTCTGTGACCCAGAGTCCGCCAAAGTGGTGGTGTTCCCTGCACCTTGATCGCAAATCTGAATAATGGTATATTTCAGACTCTTTTATTCTTTTCTAGTATGCTAAATTCTAGGCTGATAGTAGATACTTTTAGCGGACACCTTCTTCAAATAAGTGTTATTACCTTTTTATAATCTGTAATTTATTTTTATTTACATATTTTTTTTAAATTTTTAACAATGTTATATGTATATAATACCTACAAACATATATAAAAAAACACTATTAAAAATGTATAAAAAAATCTTCTCCTCCATTTGCGGGGCCTTTGCGGGCCCAAGCAACCGGTGGTCAGGGCTCCAGAGTGAGAATCCTCCACACAATACGCGCCGTTTCAAGGACTACTGCCTTCTGTATCCGCAAAAAGACCATTGACTGAAATGACTATCGGAACAATAATAGTTGACTCAACAAATTCCAAATGGCGGTAATCTCGACGTTTTTTTTATTTTTGGGCTCCACGCTTATGATGTTAAGCGAAAGCTTCTTAGACAACTCAGATCTGATCTGTCTGCGCCGTGACTTTACCATTAAAACGAGGGTTTTATTCTTACTTATGCTGGTTTTAAACAGCAAAAACTACGTGTTTCGAGCCCACATTTTACAGGCTTGCGTGACTTCAGTAGCTTCCTTTCTTAACCGTGGTTCGACAACGCAAACGTTAGCATGCATGATATTTTGATATTATTTATAAAACAGCCTGATAATGTTTAAGTCATAACGATCACTATCAGATGTAGATGACAGTGATCGGGACCGACGGCTTAACGTGTTAACGTGGTTCGACAACGCAAACGTTAGCATGCATGATATTTTGATATTATTTATAAAATAGCCTGATAATGTTTAAGTCATAACGATCACTATCAGATGTAGATGACAGTGATCGGGACCGACGGCTTAACGTGTTAACGTGGTTCGACAACGCAAACGTTAGGATGCATGATATTTTGATATTATTTATAAAATAGCCTGATAATGTTTAAGTCATAACGATCACTATCAGATGTAGATGACAGTGATCGGGACCGACGGCTTAACGTGTTAACGTGGTTCGACAACGCAAACGTTAGCATGCATGATATTTTGATATTATTTATAAAATAGCCTGATAATGTTTAAGTCATAACGATCACTATCAGATGTAGATGACAGTGATCGGGACCGACGGCTTAACGTGTTAACGTGGTTCGACAACGCAAACGTTAGCATGCATGATATTTTGATATTATTTATAAAATAGCCTGATAATGTTTAAGTCATAACGATCACTATCAGATGTAGATGACGCAAACGTTAACATGCATGATATTTTGATATTATTTATAAAATGCCGTGTGGGCCGCAATGCAACCTACTAACAAATTATAATCAAAAATAAGATAAATAAAACATAGTAAAAAGAAACAATCTGTTTTGCCTTCCAGGTCGAAAACTAAACGAGATTTTAAAAGCAGCATACGAAATCCCGATCATAAACTTGGAAGACGTTTACTTCACGTACGTGGTGTCTGAAGTGGCGTTGGGCTTGACATTGAGCCACGACCGTCGGTTGAGCCCTTACAAGCCCATGATACCCCTAAGATGCCTCTACTGGGGCTTGGCTTCCCTCCATAGCTTGACGCCTGACGAAATGCAGTGTGCGTGGTCCAATGTTGAAGATTTAGGGAAACAGTATGAGCTTGGGAACGAACATTGTCGATATTTTGTGGATAATATGTGGAGTGAGCACTATTTATTTTAGCAGGAATTAATTGGATTACACTGCCATATGATCGATACACCCTAACTTAGGGCCTCATTTGACTCAGATTTACTCAGCGGGCGATGGAAAGAGCAATGCTATGCGTCTGTCTGAGTGATCGAATCTAAAATGAAGATATTCGCACAAAGTAACCGACCGTATAACTAGACTGACAATGGGTGCGGCACAAGAACTGATGGACGTTGGGGGCCTAAAGGAATGGCGACATAAACGTGAGCAGACTTGACAAACAGTCTAGTAATGTTTAATTTATTTATATAACATAAAAGTTGTAACATAAGATTGTCTTTTATTGTAAACTATTTTTTAATATACGACGTGTTTTATTTACTTGTTCATTATCACAGGGCCAGGCTTTCTTGTAGGGGCGTAGATCCATCTCGCTGCTCCTGATAATGTTTAATTCATAACGATCACTATCAGATGTAGATGATAGCGGCCGGGACTGACGGCTTAACGTGCTCTCCTAGGCAAGGCGTTATAATACAAAAACTCCCCGATTGCGGGCTTAAAATTTACTGAAAATTTCTTAAACCAATCAGAGGCCATTATGTATCAACTTTAATGACAATCGACGGTGTGTAATTCAATTACGTATATGTCTCTATCTAAAAAGATTTTCTAGATAGAGAGGGACTGAGACAATTTTAAAACCTGTACTGTAGTGTCATTATATAATTGCCCTAGTCGCCCACTTTAGAAAATCTCAATCGGCCCAGTCGGGTATTGAATCCGGGACCTCCATCTTCTAAATTCTTACGCGCCCGAGGCCGTCAAGGAAGTTCGAAGCATCATCCATGTATGTCGTGACGTCATAATCGGTCTATTCTGCGAGGCTGCGACGGCGGCAGGTGCGGCGCGATAAGCGTTTAATGGCTTCTCGTCTTATTGGAATATATCACATTGTGATTGAGCGCAGCCACAGGGATGGATTCAGATATACTTTTTATTATACTTTAAGAAAAATTAGACAATAATGTTGCCGTGTTTTAGGCTGAAAAGTCAACGGTCAACAGGGTGACAGGAGGGGTTTTAGCCCGTAAGAGTCCGGCACTACCTAATGGGGTGTCCATGAGGATTTCCCCTCCTGGAAAAAAAAAATTGGTTGTCTGTAAAGTCGGTTTACTGACGATAGTTGAACGTGACAACGTCTTAAGAAAATACTGATGGAATGGTAGCATTTAATTGGTTATTAAAATTTTTAATTTAAGTATATTTTTATAAATATTAATTTAAATTTATAAAATAATTGATTTTGATTTTATAAATTTATATTTTAAATTTATAATCGGTCTATTCTGCGAGGCTGCGGCGGCGGCAGGTGCGGCGCGATAAATATATTAATAATTTTAATTTAAAATTAATATATTTAATAATTATATTTAATAGACGGCGATGTCGAACGCTGCCGAACGCAAAGGCCGATTGTGCTTCTTTGTCGCTCGTTCCGCGCTCTCGCTTGCACTTCAAGCCTTCCATGGAACGATGGACGTGACAACGTCTTATAATACGATAGGGCCGGCTGCACGCACGAAAAAACATGACTCATGCCGCATTACCTCGCTTTGAGGCGTTCCATGTTTATTTAAAAATTTTTATTTCTTACGCTGTTTAAGGCTTGAAGTGCAAAGCGCGGAGTATGCTCCATTCCATAAAAAAAGAATTATCAAAATCGGACAACTCTGTAAAAAGTTATACGTGGTCATACAAGAAAAAAACAGTATTTTCTTCAGAACCTCCTCGTTGTCACGTTCAACAATGTCAGTAATACCGACATTGGCTTATGCGATGATGCACTGCACTCATACGTAGTATATGAGTGTAATTTTAAATAATTTTACAGACAACCAATTTTTTCATTTCATTTTTGATCATTTAATCCAATGATCCATGATGATACAATAACAAAAAGATTGTGGTCTAAACCACAAGGCGCCGTTCAAGTATTACGTAAGCACTATAGGAGGGTGGGAGGTCTTTGTTTTGCTTATTTTTTATGACATGGGAGGTGGGGGGTCTAGATGATAATTTTTTTTTATCGACTACAAGTTGGCCCTTGACTGCTATCACACCTGATATTAAGTGATAATGCAGTCTAAGATGGAAGCGGGCTAACTTGTTAGGAGTAGGATGAAAATCCACACCCCTTTTGGTTTCTACAAATCGTACCGGAACGTTGGAAGCGGACTAACTTGTTAGGAGTGGGAAGAAAATCCACACCCCTTTCGGTTTCTACGCGACATCGTACCGGAACGCTAAATTGCTTGGCGATACGTCTTTGTCGGTGGGGTGGTAACTAGCCACGGCGAAAGCCTCCCACCAGTCACACCAAGACAAATTATGAAAAATCTCAATCTGCCCCGCCGGGAATCGAACCCAGGACCTCCGTCTTATAAATTCACCGCGCATATTACTGCGGCACGGAGATCGCCAAAATTACGTCATCGGCAGTTATTAATTTTTTTACAAGAAAGGCAAAAATTCGTGTGTTCTCTATGTCAAATACTGTATCAGTAAAATCTACGTAATATTTGAACGGCCCCCAATTAAAAAAAAATCCTAAACGAAATAATTTTCGCAACACGAATCCGGCACTGGACTAACTCAACGAAGTTAAAGCAAGCAGAAAGTAATAAATAATACAAAGCTTTGAGTAGTTCATTCTACTGGCACAAGTAGCTGGTACAAGTCGTCATGCGAGTCGTCTGTCTGCTGCTACTCGCGCTGCTCGCGCTCTGGGACTCGGTGGAAGCTGGTGAGACCTGCACTGCATATTTAATTATAACTAGATGCCCGCGGTCTCCTTCGTTCAGTTCCTGTTCCCGTGAAAATATAAAAATTGGTTGTCTGTAAAGTCGGTTTACTGACGATAGTTGAACGTGACAATGTCTTAAGAAAATACTGATGGAATGGTAGCATTTAATTGGTTATTAAAATTTTTAATTGAAGTATATTTTTATAAATATTAATTTAAATTTATAAAATAATTGATTTTGATTTTATAAATTTATATTTTAAATTTATAATAAATATATTAATTTTTAATTTAAAATTAATATATTTAATAGTTATATTTAATAGACGAATGTCGAACGCTGCCGAACGCAAAGGCCGATTGTGCTTCTTTGTCGTTCGTTCCGCGCTCTCGCTTGCACTTCAAGCCTTACATGGAATGCCTCAAAGCGAGGTAACGACGCATGACGTCATGTTTTTTCGAGCGTGCAGCCGGCTCTATCGAATTATAAGACGTTGTCACGTCAAAAAGATACAATGGATAAATTAGACTATGTCATTCCTCATGAGTCTGGTTGCCATATACATCCCACTAGATTAAGATATTAGCTGAAACAGACAGTCACTTATATACATGTAATTAGTTAAAAGCTGTTATCTTATAACAAAAAATAGAACCGACTCAAAACGCACTAAAAAGTAAAAAATAACTGTGTCATTTAGTTGCTTTAATTTACTTAAGCATATCTATGAAGTCGGTGCCAGCAAGTTTAAGGAACATTTATTTTACGTAGTAAAGCAGTTTGTGGTTTCTAGGTAACGTCCTTAAAGTAGAATCCTTGATATGCTTAAGTAAATTAAAGCAATTAGTACGTTTTGAGTCGGTTCTATTTTTTGTCAAACATTTTTATATCTTACTTTTTAGTAACGTACTCGTACTATACTGTCATAGTATATTATACGGCACTAGTAGCCAAAAAGCTATCGATACCGAGACAAAAACCGAAATCGCTGTAAGCGTGCCTCCAAAATTTGAAGACTTCCTTCAATTTCCCCAGGATATCATCATCAGATCCTAACATGATGAAAATGGGACCACCTTGGAAGCTTCCCTTTCTACTAAAAAAAGAGTTATCAAAATCGGACAACTGTGTAAAAAGCTATGCGTGGTCATACATAAAGAAAAAAAAAATATACGTGTCGAATTGAGAACCTCCTCCGTTTATTTTCGTCGGTTAAAAATTGCAAACATACAAGTTACAACACACAATTTTATTTATGTGTATAGATGTATAGATCATCTTGCCATGGTTTGCAATGAAATAGGAGTTCAGGTGTCAGCTAAATGTACATTCAAAATAAAAATATGACTTTCGTATAGCTCATAATATTTGTAGGAAAAACTGTCTTTTAGTGCGGCTGTCGCTACTACATCTATAAGATTTACACTTACACTTTAAAGCTACTGGACCGATTTCATGCGGTTTTTACCGATAGATAAAGCTTAGCTGTGGGCAGGTTTTAAGCTTTGTTTCATGGAGATCGGACGTAAGAAAAAAGGTTATACCAAAGACATGGACGTAGCCGCGAAGAAAGTACAGGATTAATTCACATGAAACTTGGCACGACTAGAGTTCATACTACGAAGAAGGATGTTAGATACTGTATGTCCTGAAAATCAGTACCGTTCCCTTAAGAGAAGTTAAAAGTTCACGTAGACGAAGTCGCGGGCGTCCACTAGTTAAAAATAAATTAGTTTAAAAGTAATCAATTAATTTACTTTTCTTTTTTATAGAGGTATTTAGTATGTAGACTTGTAATAATGATCAAAAAGATTATTAACAGGCTGAAATGGTCCTATCAAACACATCTATGTCATTATTGAGAGCTTAAACTTACCAACAAAGCTTTTAGATTTCTTGTACAACCCACGCACACCAAACGCTGAGCAATTCAAAGCTCGCGGGCTGAAGTGTATCCCGGGACGAACTTTTATTAAGATCGGCCAGACAAAAGTACAAGAAGAAAACGAGTCCGAGGAGACCAGACGAAGTCACATGAACACGCGGACTGACGACGAGTCTTGCCAGATTTGCGTGTGTTCCACGGAAGGCAAAGACATATATTGTTCAAAAAGACCCGCCAGGAATGTCAACGAATGTATAAGACTGAGTCTTCTGAAGAAACGCAGAGAAAAGAATTTGCCTTTTGATCATGAAAGCTCACTGTCTTTTAGAATGAGGAGAGGTTAGTTCGGCACGACCCGCTCGTTTTTAAAAATCGTGGCGTATCAGTGCAGCTAGAATGAAGGGGTCGATTATTTGGCATCTCGAGAAATAGGTCCATTTGTTAAAGTAAGTATACTTTAACAAAAGGACCTATTTCTAAGGACTTAAGCCCTTTAAAGGTCACTTAACTTTATTGTGTAGGATTTTTTATCTTATACTTACCTTCAGTTTTAAAATTTCCTTCTACTTTTCTTTTCACGAAGATTACATCTGGCATAAAGACGAAATACCATACGACGCAAAAGCGACCTGTCAAAGAAGCAGTTCTTACTACAGTAACAGCCTCAACGCTGACAAAACTGACATCGACGTGGGTACCGACGTCGAGTCCTTGCTAGATTACACCAACAGAGGCGTCTGCCACTTCTGCGTGTGCTCCGTCGACGGCACTCATGTGGGCTGCATCACCAGAGATCCATGGTTCTGTGACTACTATAGAATCGTTAGACAAGCTGACTCTGCAAAGGAACGATACCGACAGTTATTTCAACAGGACAGACCGCCGTATTTTAGACAAATATCGCATAGGTTAAGGCGAACTATGGACGTTGCTATTGATACATATTACGAAGCTGGTACGGCCTATACAAAAATAACGTGGTTCTTGTTTTTCTGTTAGCACCTTGCACTCTTTGTATTGTTCTAGATATTTTGATTACGTCTCTACTTGACTGTATTATATTTATATCAACGCCTTTGATTTTCGTGTAGGAAATAAATAGCAGCCGTGATTTTATTTCTTTTCATCAGCTCTGGCATCTTTTAAACGAATATCGACAAATTCAAAACATTGAAATTACAGAATTTTCGGTTAAGAACAGTTCGGCTAAGATTTTTAATTTCACATGATAAACAGATTACTAAAATCGGGTGTGGTAGTGTAAAGCCGTGTTTATACAATGTTCAGTGTTAAAATAAAAAATTGGTTGTCTGTAAAGTCGGTTTACTGACGATAGTTAAAGAAAATACTGATGGAATGGTAGCATTTAATTGGTTATTAAAAAATTTAATTTAAGTATATTTTTATAAATATTAATTTAAATTAATAAAATAATTGATTTTGATTTTATAAATTTATTTTTTAAATTTATAATAAATATACTAATTTTTAATTTAAAATTAATATATTTAATAATTATATTTAATAGACGGATGTTGAACGCTGCTGAACGCAAAGGCCGATTGTGCTTCTTTGTCGCTCGTTCCGCGCTCTCGCTTGCACTTCAAGCCTTACATGGAACGCCTCAAAGCGAGGTAACGACGCATGACGTCATGTTTTTTCGTGCGTGCAGCCGGCTCTATCGAATTACAAGACGTTGTCACGTCAAAAATATTTAAAAGCAAATCGTAAATCTGCAACCAATCATCCAAAAAACTAACATTTTTATTATAAAATGCCCTCTTAGGCATAACTTCAGAAGCGAATCGAAGCAACGCCTATTCAATTCCGCAAATAGCAAATTCATCTCTATTTTCACAACCCTGAAGTACAAAGTTGTATTATATAAAACAGACAAGCGTCGACGCGCGCCGCCGTGCGTCATTCCATTTCCGAATTTTCCATATTCGATTAATACCTTAACGGTTTAAAAATGGAGGTGAATTTGCTATAGGCAAAAATTAAGACGCGACGCTTTTATTCGCTCGGTGTAAGTTAAGTCTTAAGATTGTTTCGATGTTTATGTCCACGATTGAAACGAGTGATTGGTTGCAGGTGGCGATACTTTGTGCTGTAGCCACCCGGACGGCCACCGCCGCACTCTGCACGACCAGGTGAGAAGCAAGATAAAGATGATGAGACGGAAGTTGCCGAAAGAGAACATACTGTCGAAAAGCCCGCAAGGGGACTACGTCGATTTTATAGTCAACAATGATTAGAACATTGTACACGATTATTTTAATAGAAGTTTGGTTCTAGAAATTACCTAAGACAACAAAGAATACTACTTGAAATTACAGGAAGTTACTAAAGGAGAATATACTATCAAAGAGCCTGCAAGAAGACTACATCGATTTTATAGTCATCAATGATTAGAATAATGAACACTTAATTACCTGAAATTCATAGATAAAACAGAATACTACTTGAGAAATTACAGGAAGTTGCCAAAAGAGAATATACCATCAAAGAGCCCGCATGAAGACTACGTCGAATTTATAGTCATCAATGATTAGAACATGGGACACTTAATTACCTGAAATTCAGAAAACAGAATACTACTTTTTTTATGTAGTTTTTTTTTTATTTAGAAAGAATACAATAAGGAACTTAAGCTAACTTATCCTAATAACTATACAAATCATGCCCACGTGGAATGGTGGCAAGAATACTGGCTGCATTTCCGCGTTGGATAGCCAGGCTAATCCTTTGCGCAAAAAATGAGCCAGCCCTTCGGTCACCAGTTGAGGCAGTTAGGCGCGGTGAAATGTTACGGAAGAATTTTTTGGCACTACGACTCCATGGCCCAAGGGTCTCCACGGCAAAAGGTACAAATATGTAACTCTCTGTCAGAGAGGCATACTTGTGCCACTTACCGGTTTCAGCCTTTTCTGCTGCGGCTCCCGGTCTTGATTCTGTCTCCCTGATATGACACGGAGCCTACGTGAGAAATTACAGGAAGTTGCCAAAAGAGAATATACCATCAAAGAGAAAATACCATGAAGACTACGTCAAATTTATAGTCATAAATGATTAGAACATGGGACACTTAATTACCTGAAATTCATAAAACAGAATAAATTTGAGAAATTACATCGAAGAAATGGTAAAACTTCAGGCTGTCTACTTGAATTCATGTAAAATGTTAAGCTACAATTTTGTGTGTACGAGAAATAAAAATATATTATAGAATCAGAAGCTTGGTGTTCCACAATGAACATTTCAAGCAATGCTCTGTGAAACATCGATTTAAGTAATATTGCTTTTAGACTTCATTCATTAATTGTTCGTATTTAATATTATTTTCAAACTGTGCTATTGTGTTACAATTACTTAAAATATTAAGCAATATTTATTAAGTTTTTATATTTTTATACTGTGTGATATAATTTTTATTAAAATTAAATTAATGTTTGTATACTATTTCAAGTTTATTTTATTTTTATTCCTATTTGTCTTAATGATTTGAAAAATCAAGGTATATATTTGCACTTCAGCACTCTTTCTTTGTCGACACGTTTCACGAATGCATTTAATTAGATATTTAAGTTTGCAATAAGCACCAATTGTTCTAGCTGCACTGATGTCTCCACTTGCTTGCACTCTATTTTACTTTGAGTTGTATAATTATTTTTTTAGTTATAATTTTATATGTAAGTTTATTATATGTGACATCATTAACAAACAACAAACCTTAATAAATTACCTAGTTACAAACCAATATTAATTTGGACGACGACAAAGGTTACGTTTGTTTAAATTAGGTAGGAGACTTCGGTCATGTGCTTAGTTACCACCCTACAGCTAAAGTAGTCATCACAATCATCATCATCATTATCAGCCTATTAACGGCCCACTACAGGGCCAAGTGTCCCTCCTTACAGGAGAGGGGATATGGAGCGTACACCCACCAAACTGCTCCAATGCGGATCGGTGGGCTTAGGGTGATAATGTTTCATTTATAAACGATCACTATCAGATGTTGATGATAGTGATCTGGACCGACGGCTTAACGTGCTCTCCGAGGCACGGGGGTGTAACACCACCAACTTCCAGACTCCGGGCTTGGAATGTACTAAACATTTCATAGAAGAATGAAAAAGCTTAGAATTATTCCATGACCCGACCCAGGGATTGAACTCAGGACCTCGTGATCGAAGCCACATGACCAACGAAGCAGTACCGCCAAGCTATTTCTATATATTTATAGTTCTCGTATACAACATACAAGAACGTCGAAACCGAAAGCGGTGTTGTTTTCATCTTTTTCTTTTAAGGTTAGTCCGCGTCCATCTTAGATTGTATCATCACTTAACATCAGGAGTAATTATAATCAAGAGCTAACTTATAGAAAATAAAATAAAACGTTGGTCTTAACTTACAAATGACAACATGAGAAGAAGAATAAATTTTACAAAGATTTAGAAAATTATCGAGTCTTGTTAATAGATTTAAGCCTTAGTTGATTGTGGCAGTTTACCTCTTTCTTTCTAACGAATAGTTTTAAATTTAGGTAAACTTTTAATAAATAACTTCAATGAATATTTTTCAGTGGGAGCGGATTTACTAAATAATTCTAAGTGCGTTCCATTCGCCTCCGGATATACTGATTGCGATGCAGGTTAGTAATCTTAATGAATGTATTTTACAAAAGCAATTCTTGAAACAATCATCATTATCATCATTATCAGCCTATTAACGGCCCACTACAGGGCCAGGCCTCCCTCCTTATAGGAGAGGGGATATGGAGCGTACACCCACCACGCTGCTCCAATGCGGGTTGGCGGGCTTAGGTTGATAATGTTTAATTTATTAACGATCACTATCAGATGTTGATGATAGTGACCGGGACCGACGGCTTAACGTGCTCTCCGAGGCACGGGGGTGTAACACCACCAACTTCCAGACTCCGGGCTTGGAATGTATTGAACATTTCATAGAAGAATGAAAAAGCTCAGAATTATTCCATGACCCGACCCAGGAATCGAACCCAGGACCTCGTGATCGAAGCCACATAGGCTAACCACTAGACCAACGAGGCAGTCACTTGAAACAATAGAATGATTGTATGTATATATAGGGTTCTATATAAACAAATGTTGAGAATCCAAGACTGTCGAGGATTTTATACTCCTACCGCGAGCTATGGAGCTCGTCAGCAGTTGACCAGTGAGCGAACGCTCTTGGCTTTTGTGAAGAGTGGTCAGTAGCTATAGCCTAGCTGATATCATGATATCAGTCTATACTAAAGCCACACTCGATAAAGACAAACAAATTAAAAATAAAAGTAGAAATCACTGGTCATTTTACACCAATTTTTTTTAATTCAAATGTACGATTGGTCTCCTGCCTTATTGAAATTTTATCTTAATGCCTTTCAACTGACTCTCGCAGATCAGAGTAACTTAGTAAGATGGGGAAAAGCCTCGGTAAAATCTTGCTTTACCTGTGGTGAGGCAGTAGGCACTGCAAGGCAGTTATTGGTAGGATGCAAGGTGCTCCTGGATAGGGGTCTTTACTCACGCCGCCACGACAGAGTACTAGAAATCATACGTGAAGCTATAAGACTTTCAGTAGCTAGAGCTCAAAAAGGGTTGACGACGAATAAAAGACAAACTAACTTCGTTAAGCAGGCTCAACCTGCTATAAGACCTTGGCCTTACTAGAAGAGCAGTAAGCTCCATATTGGAACGAGTGTCCAAAGCTGCTCTAGTAGGGTCCTTCCGAATTTCGCTGGGCAGGAAGAATAACTGAAACAGAGGAGGTGAGTGTTGACGCGCGTCACTAAGGGTACCCTTTAACCTACACCCTTGTCACAAGTCTCTGACTCTGTTCGGAGTTTTTCTCTCAGCCACGCGATGGACCTGACACCCGCACGGAATCCATGGAATGCTAACATATTCGTCTCCCCTCTTAATGACGAATTGATGACAATAAATTGGATTAGGTAGTTTAAAATTAATTAATATGTTCAATATCTTTTAAATAAGTTTTATTAGGCATTAAATGTGTTGCATTTTCTACCTTAATTTTAAATTTGTTTGTTGATATGCTTTCCACATTGATTTTGACTTTAGTATATCTGAATTTTCGTTGTAGCTTTGTTAAGACTTAAAGGAAGTTTTAAATTTTTATTTCAGTAATAACTTATTTAGCATCTGTAAAGTTTAAGCAACACAATAATATTAAAAATGGTAAAAAACTGTTTTAAAAACAATGTTGTTGTTTCAAAAGCTGATTTTTGAGTAAAACAACTAAAGCTTTTTGATTTTGAGTATAATAAGCTTTTAGCAATGCGATTGAATTCGATGGTTTTTCAGACAACGCTTGCTCAGGATGTACGCAATGTCATTGCAATGAGACTGGCCAGTGGGCATGTCAGCTGGTAACCATGTGCCCCTCAGACGAGGACTTCTCCGACGAAGATCCCATACGAGACCCCGTACAAGTAATCTCTGCCATAGAAAACATGAAAGAGTATCTTCGTAAGTTTAAACTTCTCATTATTATCAGCTCATTTCCTTTAAGGATAGGAGATGTGGAGCGTAGTCTAAGGGCCTACGCTAAAACTGACACGGTTGCACGCTCGCGGTCGCCCGCGGCGGGCGACCGCCGCGGGCCACAAAACCGCGCGCGGGCACCCGTCGCGTGCGCCCGTCTCAGTTAGCGCTGCTAGTATAATTTTATTCAATAAAATCAACAAATGTTTATTTGACCGTAGCATCTAGCGGCGCTCGACTGATTTGTAGAAACAAACACGCTCGCGTGTGCCCATCGTGGGCGCCCGCGCCGAGTACCCGCCGCCCGCCGCGCGGTTGCGAATCCGCCACCCGCGCCCGCGCTCCGTCGCGCTGTCCATACTATTTTTCATTATACAACCGCGAGCGTGCAACCGCGCCAGTTTTAGCGTTAGCCCTAACACGCGACGCCAATGCTTTTGAAATTGGGCTTAGGGAGATCCTAACTAATATTATAAATGTGAAAGTAACTCTGTCTGTCTGTCTGTCTTGCTTTCACTCTACAACTACTGAACCGATTTAAATGAAATTTGGTGCACAGTAAGTCTAGAGCCTGAAAAAGGACATAGGCTACTTTTAATTGCGAAACAAGGGTTGTAAGGGGTTAAAGGGGGGATGAAATGTTGTATGAAAATATCGTCATTTTGAAAGCTTAAGACCTATTTCTTAGGCAGTTGATTAGATATTAATAAATATGACATTCAAAGCTTAGAAAAATTAGGCTGCCGTAATAACTAATTCCACGCGGACGAAGTTGCGGGCAAAAGCTAGTAGTCTATATAAATAAATAATTTTTTTTTATCGACTACAAGTTGGCCCTGGCCACCTGATGTTAAGTGATGATGCAGTCTAAGATGAAGGCGGGCTAACTTGTCAGGAGTGGGACGAAAATCCACACTCCTTTCGGTTTCTACACGGCATCGTACCGGAACGCTAAATGGCTTGGTGGTACGTCTTTGTCGGTAGGGTGGTTAAGCCACGGCGAAAGCCTCCCACCAGCCAGATCTAGACAAATTAAGAAAAATCTCAATCTGCCCCGCCGGGAATCGAACCCAGGACCTCCGTCTTATAAATCCACCATACCACTGCGCCACGGAGGTCGTCAACATACAATAATAACAGGCGAACTTTCCTAAAACGCAGGTTTTGCATGACTAGCGGTCTGTGAAGTTTGCAGTTTATAGGTGGGCCATCAGCTCATTTAGTTAATGATATATTATGTGTGAGTCGTTTCGACTGCCTCGATTAACCTACGTGGCTTTGATGATGGTCCTGGTTTGGAATCCTAGGTCAGCTTGTAGAACATACCCAGTTTTTCTTTCTTCTAAGAAATATTTAGTAATTCATATCAGAGATCTGGAGTCGAGAACTTGGTGGCGTTACACCCCTGTGCTTTAGCGGAGAGCTGGTTAAGTCGGATAAAGGAGAATGCCAGACACTGTATAGGACTTTAACCCACTAATAAAAACATATTGTACAACAATGTATTATGTATCATTTTATTGCATTTTTTTTTCTATTTAATATAAATTACATTTAAAAGCTCTAGAACTCGGAGTAATCGCCCTGAGCCTAACATTGGTTATTGTCCATTTCCGTATTGTGGTTCCGTATAGTTGTCACACTGACATGATAGTCGCAAAGCTTCATTAAATATATTTTTAAACAGGCTTAACGACCCTGGATACTAGCTTTTAGAGCCAACTTTTGATGAAAATACAGTAAAAACTATTTAAAAGGCTAGGCTAGCCAACTTTGCCCAGTGCAACAATAAAGATTTAAAAATGCGTAAAGAGTGTAAATTGAAAGGAAATACTTTAATTACTTTTTTAACAGAATTTTATGTAACAACAACAGTAAAAATGGCTTATTGTAAAACATTTATATAATAATAGGATATTTTTAGTATATTTACAATTTGTGTTCTTTCTGGGTTAGGATCTGGCATTCTCCTTTGGATACGACCATCATTAACATTAGATATTGGTTTCCAAATTATTAAACAATAGCAGTTTCTACCGTGTAGATCCCTTCCCCGTGGGAATATCTAAATACATATTAGCCTATGTCACTCCTCACGAGTCTAGCTATCATTAACATTTTGATATCTATATATGCATGTAATTTCAATCAGAACCCAGTAAGTGTAAGATAAGCACCAAGACATATAAAACTAAATAAAAGTTTGGAGAAGAACGAAAATCATTCGTTCTTAGATTTAAAGGAGAATGCCAGATCCTAACCCAGAAAGACCACAAGTTGTGAATATACTAAAAATATCCTATTATTATAAAAATGTTTTACAATAAGCCATTTTTACTATTGGACATCGGAATAAAATTATGTTAAAAAAAGTAATTAATCTATTTCTTTTTATTTTACACTTTTTACGCATTTTTAAATCTTTATTGTTGCACTGGGTTCTAGCCATTTAAATAGTTTTTATTGTATTTTTATCAAAAGTGGGATCTAAAAGGCTAATATCCAGAGTCGTTAAGCCTGTTTAAAAATGTATTTAATGATGCTTTGCGACTGTCAAGTCAGTGTGACAGCTATACGGAACAACAATACGGAAATGGACGATAACCAGCGTTAGGCTCGTGTCGAATACTCCGAGTCCTAGAGCTTTTAAATGTAATTTATATTAAATAGTAAAAAAATGCAAAAAAATGATGCACAATACATTGTGGTACAATATGTTTTTACTAGTGGGTTAAAGTTCTATACAATGTCTGGCATTCTCCTTTTGTTTTATAAGCCCGCTTGATCAAACACAATTATTTACCATAAAAAAGATCAGTGTAGTCGGTTGTCTTTTTTTATGTGGTTACTAACACGAAAAGCATTAACTAGTTTTCATTTTTCTAGAATCAAAAAATAAACCACCGAAACTTGTTCCGTCGCCGCCTAAAGAAGAAGACGAAATTTTAGGTTAGTCAACAGAATTATGTTAAGAAATCTCATAAAATATTACTTCTTCACAATCCTAATAAATCTGTAATACCTTTCTCATCTAATCTGTTTTTAATATTATTTTCAGGTTACTTAATAGCTATACCTAGATGATTAAAATATTAAAAATGCACTATAGCACGTTCTTTAATTTTTCGAGCACCGATTTACCATTTTCTGAATCTTCGATAAGGTAAGACTTTTTCTGGATCGTAACACTGATTTTCAAATGTTTTATATAAGTTTATAGTTCCAGAAAGTTATGAGAAGTGGTTATCGAGACAAAAAAGAGAGGTGAACAATGATTCCGCAGAGAAAAGTAATAAGAGCAAGAACATTAAATTCTTCAATACAGTTGATGAAATAAACGAAGGTGAGCTTGTCTATAAAATGTGTCGTGCTATTTTTATATTTTCTTTTACATAAATAATAATTTAGTTTAAAATGAGATGAAATGGAAAATGTGTAGAATTTTTGGCATGAATGGGGTAATAAAATCTAAAGTAAAAGAATATTTTTAAATTATGAAAATCCATAAAAACAGATTAAAGGGTTGGTTTCAAGTAATAATTTTAATTAATATCCTATAGAGACATTATTTGTATATCTTTAATAAAACATGTAAATGTATTTTTGCAGATACATTGAAAACATCTAATAAAACAGGCACAATAGAGGCTCATAAGGTAGAAGTTGATAAAATACCAAAAGTGTCACGAAGAACAAATTTAATAGATAACATTAATAAAACTGCACAAAGTACGCTGCATATAGAGTATAATCAACCACAAGATTATGAACATCATATTGCAGAAAATAAAATAGATGCATTTTCACATGTTGTTAATAAGTTAGATGAAAATGAGCTTCAGAAAATTATCGGTAATTATTCAAAAAGTGCAAAAGATAAAGAGTTGTCAAAACTTGTAGTAAATGAGCTAAAAACTGGAGATGAACTCATTGGAGATAGAAATGTTACACCGATATCGAACATTACTTTTACTCCAGAGAACGATACTTTAACAGCAATGGCGTTCATCGCAGGCAATCTTTTAAGTAAATTGTGGGATTTGGAAGGTGCAGGTGATGATTCCATCGAAACTGAAACACTAAAGCATGAAAAAATAAATGATTTGCTAGAACTATTTAAGGAACCTCTCAGTATTCGGCAAGAAAAATTTTTAAAGAATGCCTTAGAGAAATTATCAGACTCCTTAAATAAAAATAAGAATGTAAATAATGTCTCCATTTGCGAAATAATTCCAGAATCAGT
Organism: Mycalesis mineus; assembly: GCA_034621355.1. Lineage (NCBI taxonomy): Eukaryota > Metazoa > Arthropoda > Insecta > Lepidoptera > Nymphalidae > Mycalesis > Mycalesis mineus. The sequence continues at coordinate 22,163,514 of CM067882.1, forward strand.
TAAACCTGATAAAAGTGATGAAATAAGCGATAAAGATAGTAAAAGAAAGGCTAAAGATAATAGTACTAATTGTGAACAACAAGAGTATACTAAAAAATTAAATTTTACAGATAATCAATACAATATAACTATTAGTGTAGTTTCAAAACTACACGACGTTTTAGGTTTAATTAAAAAGTTTGAAACTGTTCAGGAAAATTTGAAGAATATGAAACAATTAAAACCTCCCAAGCAACCAACTCCCAAAAAAAGTGTAAGTGACAAAAATTCAACATTTGAACTTTTTGGAACTTTGTTAGAAAAAATAACAAAATTGTTAATCCCAAACAAAAGCAAAATTAGAAAAATAACAAACAAACTAAAAAAATCGTACCAATTTACAAATAAAAGCAGTGTCAATGTTTACGAAACCAAATTTGACATTAGTTTAGAGAAAATGAATATGACTACGAAAGATAGGTTACTACTAGATTATCTAAAACACATTGAAAGTAATCCGGACTGTCTATTTAGGAATAATAAACAGAGAAATGATATTCCAAACATTAACACTGGAGGAAATATACTTAGCAGTTTATCGGAGTTTTTCAAAATAAAATCATTTGTTGACCTAATGAATATAAAACAAATCGAAAATAGCAATAAAAAACAAACCGAGATTACTACTGAAATTCCTAATGAGACATCAAGTATTTATAGTTTGTTAAGAAGTGGCATTGTAAATGAACCAAAAACATTAAAAACTAGAGATAAACTTAAAAAGGATTTACAAGCAATTATTGATGATTTACAACAATTTCAAATCGAGAATGGTGTCAATAATGGTAAAAACATTAGTATAGTGGATGCCCTACCTTGTATTTATAACATCTTAAACACGGGCATAGATTTGAACAAGCAAAATTCACAAAACATAATTCAAATGAAACCTTTAGATAAATTAAATATTTTTTTAGAAAAACTTAAAACTGAATTTCAGGCTGTCTTACCGACGCGTAGAAGTAATATAATGCCTTATGATATACCAAAAACAACAAAAATATGGGAAAGGATTATAAGAAACATTAATAGTGGTCATAAAACTACACGCAGAAGTTTTAACACAATAAAACCCAAGACATATGAGGAACTTAAGCATGTTATGGATAAAGTTGAAGTTATGGGTAATAGTTATAAAAATAATTTTGCTATACTTTCTGTAATACCGCCTCAGAAACGATTAATGTTATTGAAAACCTTAGAAGCCGACACTAAACAGCAATTGAAAGCTTTAGTCGACATAAAAACGTCAGTGGATACATTTGATCAATTATCTCCAAATAAGCGAAATGATATAGAAGAATTTATCGACAACGTACAGAATAATGTACTGCTGAGCAATAAAGTATTGAAAAATTTGAACAAAATAAAAAATATTAACACATATAATAGGTCTGATATGAGAGTAATAGTAACTAGCACAAACAGGCCAGCTGTTAAGTCATCGGAATCCTTAAATATACCTCACAAGTTTGCTAAATATAAAAATAATATCAATTTTAGTAGAGATCAAATTTTAAACCAACTTATAAGGAATCGTGTGCAACTTTATTTAAAATCTAAGGAGGCTAGTGGTTTAGATCTCGCTGATGATGTAAACTATAATATAGGTAAAAGGATTCTGGTTCTTATCCAGTGCGGCAATCTAAGAGTAGCAAAAGAGCTATTCAGAATTTTTATAGCTAACAAACAAAAAGAAGCAAAGTTATCCCAAAAAACAGGTATATTGTTTCCTCCTCCTCTTTTAGAATATATCCAAGCACTGCGAAATATTAAAGTCGATTTTACCTTTTATTTATTTATTAGCATTTCAATTTATACTATAATAATGTGTCACGTTATATACTATATATAGTACAATAAATATAATTGTATGTCGAATTGGAACCCGTTAGGAGGGAGACGGCGCCATAGTATCATTCAAAAATTCATTTATACTCAGTAATACGCTTTGTTTAGACGGTAATTTTTGGTAATTTTCATACAATCTTCATCACTTACTATTTTATATTTCGCTTGCCTTGGGGTTCTGGATTCTTTAATATTTATAATATTATATGTTACAAGTACAACTTTTTAAATTAACTTTTATATTTCTAGAGGTTACTGTGAATCGATCAACGAAAAGAAAACCTGTATATTTTGGTCTAAATGAACCATTGATGAAATATAATCAACAAAAAAGAGAGATTGAAGTGCAGACACAAGATAATCCTTATATATTTTTTTAAAACTTTAAAATGTGTTTATGTGTAAGTGTAGGTATAATATTTCATGATTAATGTTAAAAATAAAAATTTTATACTTTTTTAAACTAATGTTTAATTTAAGCAGAAAAGGTGTCGTTACAATTCTATGGCATTTTCAACATTTAATTTATCAACATCATAACACAAGCAGGCACATGCAATGGTCTTAAAATGTTGATTCCTCATTGGTCTAGCCTGCACTACGATTATATTGCTTTACAAGGGGCAAATAATAATACACCAAATTTCTATAATTTATACTTAAATGTATGAGTCCATTATACTGACGATAAGAATATTAATTTCAGTGTTCTTCTATAATATCTTATGATTTTATTGTTGTTGTTGACGTTATTTTTGATATGTTCTTGTTTTCAGGTTTGTGACCTGAAAAATATAGCAAAATGGTTGTTATCTATGCAACATATCTTTTAATATCTTCTAAACGTTACTTTTTACAAAGTCACAAATAAAATCATTGATAAAATAAAGATATTTGGTTGGCTACGATTACCTCTATTTCTATAATTTGCTGGTACCATTCCCCTTAAATATTCAGGTATAATATTTTTTAAACGACTGAAATAATTATCTATTTTTTCAGCGAATCTTTTGTATCTTACGTTTTTGTTATTTTGCCACATCTGCATATTATTCTCGCACTCCGATAGTTTTTTCTTTGTCATTTCGTCAAAACGTTGCTTAGCCATATGTTTAATTATGTCTGATTTAGGAACTTTCTTGCGAAATAAATCCTGGATATCTTTTTTTGATTTTCTAAGTATTCTTTTTATTGTCTGTAAGAACGATTTTTGGTTTTTATTATTATTTCTTTCAGATTTCTCGGTAAACTGAAATTTATCGTTTAATACGTAATTTTTTGGTTTGTTTTTGTTTACTTGTTTCAATTTTACAATTTGTTTGACACGGTGATTTATTCGTTGTAAGTAGCTACCAATCTTAGAAATGATTGTATTTCCAAAGTTCTCATCAACGACTAGCATGCGCCGAGTTTTTGCAAACTGCAATAATTCTAACGTGAGTTCAACTTTTTTCATATCCCCTATTACCGCTAACTGTAATAACTTCAGACTGTACAGCTGATTTGTTTCTGTACTTTTATCTATAATTGCGATAATTTTATCCCACCCTATTCCTATACTCGTTATGATATTAGTAATATCGTATTGTGGATCAAATATTTTTGTTTTTATACCAGGAAAATCATCAATAAGCAATTGATTAATTACTCTCCTTATAATTTCTCTTGCTACTACTGAAACTGGTTCTAAAGAAGTAATTACTGACATATGTGTATCCAATAATTCAAATATGTCATAGAGTTTGTCTAAAGAATAAGTTGGCTTTGGTTTTATGTCTATTTCAAATTGCTTTATTAAATCAGGATTCAAAATTTGATTCGGTTTGTCTGTTTCATTTTCACTTTTTTCTTTATTAATATAATACTCTATAGTTCGCACTAAGACCTTTAACTTGAGTGGCATAGTTGAAACATTAAAATGTTTTTGTACGTATGCTGATTTTTTAATTACATCATAAAATCCTCTTTTCTTCTTTTTTAAATATATTTCAAACGTGTCTGGGTTATTTATCTTATTATCATCTTTTGAATTATGTTCATTACTGTTAAAATTATTATTAGTAATATTTATATCAGGTAAACCTTTCATATAATTAACGAGGTTGGTTTTGATATGATTAAGTTTGTTTAGTTCATTTTGTTTTTCATTTATAAAATGGACTAAAGGATAAAGAACATTATTTTGAAGTTCTTTTATATTTGCAGAAGTACTAGCTGAACGCACTGAGGTATTGTCATGAACTGTTTTAGAATTAACTACAATTTCTCTTTTTTTTAATTGTCCGTAGATTTTTGGTTCGACAATGTCATACAAATTTTGTAAAGTAGGTAGTTCAACTGATTTTACGTGTAAAATATCTAAAACAAAATACATTTAAAATACTATAGAAATCTTGAAATATATTATAACATATTATTAGGTTAAACCGGATCCAAGTTTTGATTAGTTTTAGTATTACTAATACCTTAACGTCTGTTACATTTTCGATTAAATTTAAATAATTATTAGTATTTTTAACTTCAGGCATGCTTAATATCTTTAAATTACTTAAATTTAACATCAGTATTATTTAAGTCGAGTCTTAAATCTTCAAATGACAAACTCAATAGTCCTGTTCTGTAAATTTATGTAAGGATAAGTTAGTTAAGAAAATCCATTTATGTCTTACCATCTTCATTTTCATTCTTACTAGTAATGTTTTGAGTTGATATTTTTTCTGTAGCTTTAAAATTGTTTGTTTTTTGTTCAAACCGTTCCAAGTTTTGTTTTCCATATAAAATGTTTAGAATATCTTCATAATTAATTCTTCCTTGTTCTGTTTCATCGTTATATGATATTGATCTTTTTATCTTTCTTCCTTGATGTAAATTTACATCTGAAAAAATATATCAATAATAATGTGTAATGCGTAAGCGATGCGACTCGTAGCTGCTCACGCGGTGAACACAATGAAAAAAACGGCATTCCCTAATTGTACTCTGTGTGGCAGTCTGCGGCGGATCGCGACTTAAGCGCACCTTGTCGTGTCGCGTAGCAAATTGCCGCATTGCGTCGCGTTTGTCCCTTACACTGGGCAAGCCGTTAAATTCGAAATTTATATTATTTCCATATAGCTTAATTACAAAAAGCATAATTACATCCTTTCAATTTTTTGATCACCATCTCCAAAGTCCTATGATTGTCGTCCATGTCGTCCGGGGCACAGCGCGGTGTCAGGCTACAGTTCCACTTTCCTAGATCATTACAGTTACACGTTTGACATCCAGAACATATATTTTCTGTGAAATAAAAATTCTTTGTCTATCACTGATTTTAGCTATCTATTATAGCAGTTTTATTATAGTAAGCAGACTAAAATTGAGCCCTAGATACAAACTGCCTATCTAGTGTTTGAAGATGTGTCTGTGCTATCCTTACTAATATTATAAAGGGGAAAGTTAGTATGTATGGATGTATGGATGTTTGTTACTTTTTCACGCAAAAACTACTGAATGGATTTTGATGAAACTTCACAATAATATAGGTTACATATCAGAATAACACATAGACTACATTTTATACCGAAATTCCCAAGGAAACGAGAACTACGCGGGTGAAACCGCGGGCGTCCTCTAGTATCGTATAAAATCATTAAGCCTCAAATGTAAAAATAAACAAACAAATGGGAAGGGCTGAACTAAGCGTTGTCATGTATTTTTTGTCGTACCCTTATAAAACTAGATCTAACCTATCTATACTGAAGCCAAACTCGATTGAGAATGCTTGTCAACAAACAAATTAAAAACGAGGGTAGAAATCACTAGTTACACCTAATTTTTTTTAGTTAATTTGTTAATGACGAATTCATGACAATAAATTAGATTAGTAAGCTTAAAACTAATTAATATATTCAATAGCTTTTAAATAAGATTTTTTAAAAATTAAAACATAATTTTAAATTTATTGGGCATAAAATGTGTTGCATTTCCTACCTTTATTTTAAATTTGTTTGTTGACAAGCATTCTCAATCGAGTTTGGCTTTAGTATAGGTCCTAACGTAGTTTTTCCGACTAATTCAATAGGGATATGGCTAAAATTCTTAAAACAATAAAATCATACTTTGCAGTGGCATACAATTGGCTGGTGAAAGTCCGTCGATACGCACAACGTTTTGTGTAAACGTTTATACATGAAAAGACTAAGTTACTTGCCTCTATTACAATCTGTGTACTGGGAGACGAAAGGTATGCAATCAGTTTCAAACCAGGATTCTGTAAACAAACATCCATCTGTTTACAAATTTATAAAACAAAGGGTTAGTTACATTACTTACGAGTATATTATAATTCAAGAATAGCTGGACTAATTGTTGAGCTTTGATTTTTAGGGTTCCGTACCTAAAAAGGAAAAAACGGAACCTTTATAGGATCACTTCGTTGTCTGTCTGTCTGTCAAGACACTTTTTCTCAGAAACGCGTGGAAGTATCAAGCAAAGCCTTCACACAGGCTTTACTTAATGCCAAATATTTAAATTTTCATCAAACCATTTTAGATAACTGAAACCATTCTATTTTAAAAACTCGGAGCTAAATCATACTTTACAATTTCACTGAAGTTGTTAGGATTGTTTTGGAGATTAACTACGAACATGCAAGTTTTTATAAATCAAGATTAAGTAGGCTTAATTTTATTGAAGTCTCGATTTTGTCGTTATTTATTGTACGATCTTTCTACTCTGACATATTACAATTATACTAAAGCCAAACTCGATTGAGAATGCTTGTCAACAAACAAATTAAAAATGAAGGTAGAAATCACTAGTCATTTTACGTCTTTTTTTAAATTAACCACTTAATGACGAATTCATGACAATAAATTAGATTAGTAAGCTTACAACTAATTATTCTATTCAATATCTTTTAAATAAGATTTTTGAAAATAACAAAACATACTATTAAATTTATGAGGCATAAAATGTGTTTAAGTTTGTTTGTTGACAAGCATTCTCAATCGAGTTTGGCTATAGTATAGATATATAAATACATAAACATAATACATACACACATACATAATATATGTGTTTATGTATGTGGGTATAAAACCACATATATAAACACGCTATAATACATGTATATCTACTTGGGTATTTTTGTTTTTTATATCCTTGTTTTTATTAGTAATATTATTTTTTTATATGTATGTCGAAAGAGGAATTACCTTTTGGACTCAGGTACAGAGACTGGAATCATATTCAAATTGAGAGACACTAAGAGAGTTACTCCGAACGTGGCTGAGAGAATAACTCCGAACAGAGCTCGAGACTTGTGACACGGGTGTAGGTTTAAAAGAGATCTCTTAGTGAAGGCCGTCAACACTCACCTCCCCTGTTCAAGTCATTCTCCTTGCCCAGCCAAATTTGTCGAAAGAGAGTTGGACATTGTGAATAAATTAGGCCTTTGTATTCCAAGTAATTATAACTAAACCACAAATAGATAACAACAAACAACCCCAAGATACTGCGACTCAAGCTGAGAGTAATAATTAATTCGTTTTCACAAATTAATTATCAGAGTTGTCTAGGTTATATAGCGATAAGCAAAGTACAACGCCTGCACCGTGCCACGCCAGAGCCAAGACTGCCCACCAGTTGTAGACCCGCTCCTTTTATACAAGTTAGAATAACTCAAGTAGTGAGGTGAGTGGGGGTAACGAACGATGCGTCGCCGCAAGAGAGCGTAGCTGGTGCACGTGCAGTTCACAGACTTCTTTCTAGTCGCGTACGATGACGCAGGCGCCGTTTTTTTTTTATTTTTTTTTAGATTAAGTAGGTATACTAAAATGAAATGTCTACTACCATTTAAAATTGTATCATTACTTATGGTCCGGTGTGATTGCAGTCAAGGGCTACCTTGAAAAAAAAAACGATTTACCTTGATGGACATAATCCATTAAATACCCATCGATTCTCCTCTTAATTTCAGTATCTTCGGCATCAGTACTTCCTCGTCTGTCTCGTAGGATGTTATCAGTTTGTCTATAGTACTCGCATCTACTTTCGTCTATGCTCAAACAATTCGCCCCATAACAAATTTCACAGATTTCATTTTGTCGAGTTTTTGTGAAAAACTTCAATTCGTCTTGCGGCAAAGCTGAAATCATGTTTGTCAATCAAAATGTTTTTGTTCAATGAATTTTGGTTTCGTATTCCTAATTAGTGGCGCTAGGTTCTAGAATACTCTGCATTGTGACCAACAATCATCGTTCATAATCATGATCAGGCTGTTATAAGTTCACTGCAGGATTTATATTTGTGATTTATAAGGCAAGAGTGAAAATAGAATAATTGTTGTCAAAGAAATATGAACCGCCTACAAAGTATAACATACTCGTACATACAAAACAGGTCAAAATAAGAGATCCCTTTTTGAAGTTGGTTAAAATATCAAAACCTAAATATAATAAATTCAGCCAAACACGAGATAATCCCGAACAAATATACATACAAACATACAGGTCAAATTGAGAACCATCTAAATAATACCGTTAATAAAACTTTTTAACAAAAAATAGAAGCATATCTATGAAGTCGGCGCCAGCAAGTTTAAGGAACATTTATTTAACGTAGTAAAGCAGTTTGTGGGTTCTAGGTAATGTACTTAAAGTAGAAACCTTGGCACCGACTCCTAGATATGCTTAAGTAAATTAAAGCAACTAAATGGCACAGTTATTTTTTACTTTTTACCCGACTGCGTCAGAAGGAGGGTTATGTTTTTCGAGCGTATGTATGTATATATGTATGTATGTATGTATGTATGTATGTATGTATGTATGTATGTATGTATGTATGTATGTATGTATGTCCATTTCTTCGGCACGCGCTACAGCCTAAACGGCTGAACGGATTTTGACATGTGAGGTGTTGTTGAATTTGTCAAAATTGTGGTAGTGACATAGGCTATATAAATTTTCAAAATGGCGGCTGTAAATGGGGGAAAAAAGGGGGGATGTGTGTATTTTTTTATCTTATCTTAGCAATATGGATACCAATTGAAAGGTTGTAAAAAGACCATTCCAAAAATATAAATATCATATCATGTTCATTTTACTTTTTTTAACAAAAAATGGCAAAAAGTGTACTAAGTGCACCGTCTCATTTCTATACCATAAACTAAAACTAAAAAGTCTCAAATAAAATTATTATTATGAAAACAAAAAACCCGACTGCTTAGAAGTTATGAACTGAAAAGAGAAAAACAAGGATCACTATATCTGTATAAAATTCTAAATACTTTATGGTGCTGCAGGTGGGGGCAAACGTTTTGGTAGATCTTTCATTCCCCGCAGGTTAAAGTATTTTGTCCCTGTTTGCAGCACCATAAAGTATTGTTACGAACTAGGGGTCGGGGATTGGAAGAACAACCACACAACAGGGAGAGCTAGACGTTTATTAACCAATAAATAGTTTGGTGTACAAGATTTGATGCAGCACGCTGCGACGCCGTCGTTTCACGCTTCTAATCCTGAAGGAACCCATCACGGCGGCGACGATGATCTGCCTCGGCACCTCACGGCCACACACCCCAACCACACTGGGGGACCACTACAGATCCATCGTCCTTACACGCACACTCTCAGGGAACATCTCCCTACATTCCTTCAACCGTCTTGACTCAACGACAGCTCGCTTTGAACTCACTGAATCTAGTCTTTGTTCAGCATACGATATAAATTTGAATTGTTCTATTCTTATAACTTATTCCTTTTTCAACTTGCATTTACTTTTAACCCAAATGAGGTTTTCACCTATAAACTCTACGAGCATTTCTTGGAAGAGGGTAATGTTACGGATAACCCCTCGGAGGAATTACGAAGTAAAAGAGTTTACAGTTGGAAACCTCATTTGGGTTAAAAGTAAATGGAAGTTAAAAAAGGAATAAGTTAAAAGAATGGAACAATTCAAATTTATTTCGTATGCAAAACAAAGACTAGATTCAGTGAGTTCAAAGCGAGCTGTCGTTGAGTAAGACGGTTGAAGGAATGTAGGGAGATGTTCCCTGAGAGTGTGCGTGTAAGGACGATGGATCTGTAGTGGTCCCCCAGTGTGGTTGGGGTGTGTGGCCGTGAGGTGCCGAGACAGATCATCGTCGCCGCCGTGATGGGTTCCTTCAGGACTAGAAGCGTGAAACGACGGCGTCGCAGCATGCTGCATCAATTCTTGTACACCAAACTAATTATTGGTTAATAAACGTCTAGTTCTCCCTGTTGTGTGGTTGTTCTTCCAATCCCCGACCCCTAGCTCGTAACAATTGGTGTCAGAAGTAGCGGGATTGCAAAATGCCATTAGTTCCGAAGAATGATAGCGTTATCACTCGGGCAATGTCAGAGGCACAACGTCGCGAGGGCCCTGACGTAAGTGAGGCCGCTGCACCGCAAGCAACGTCAAGCGATTTGGACAAATTACTTGAAAAAATGGCAAGTATGATCCAAGAGCAAGGCCGCCGTCACGAGGAGCAGTTACACATGTTGCAAGCGGAACAGATCCGTTCCCAAGAAAAGCAGGCTCGTCTTCAAGAGTGCCAATTACGTACACTTCAAGAGGAACAAGCAACCCGCTTTCACAAGGATGTTCTGGTTCCGCTTCTCCAACACGCTGAAACAGTGGAAGAAGTTAAAAAGGAGGTAGAAGTTTTGAAAGCAAACATAGAAAAGCTTGAAGACACGCTACAGGAGCAGGCTTCCAAACTAAGGACCTTTGAAGAAAATAATGATTCCCATCAAGTTTCCGGAAAGTCACTTAGCAATGAAGGTACGAGTATTTCTACAATGAGAGCATTCAAAATTCCATACTACGACGGTAAGACATCATGGGCAGCCTTTAAATTTCAGTTTGAAATGATGAAACGTTCTTGTCGGTGGTCAGGTGAGGAAGCGCAGTCAATGTTACGGATGACCCCTCGGAGGAATTACGAAGTAAAAGAGTTTATAGGTGAAAACCTCATTTGGGTTAAAAGTAAATGCAAGTTGAAAAAGGAATAAGTTATAAGAATAGAACAATTCAAATTTATATCGTATGCTGAACAAAGACTAGATTCAGTGAGTTCAAAGCGAGCTGTCGTTGAGTCAAGACGGTTGAAGGAATGTAGGGAGATGTTCCCTGAGAGTGTGCGTGTAAGGACGATGGATCTGTAGTGGTCCCCCAATGTGGTTGGGGTGTGTGGCCGTGAGGTGCCAAGGCAGATCATCGTCGCCGCCGTGATGGGTTCCTTCAGGATCAGAAGCGTGAAACGACGGCGTCGCAGCGTGCTGCATCAAATTTTGTACACCAAACTATTTCTTGGTTAATAAAGTCAAGTTCTCCCTGTTGTGTGGTTGTTCTTCCAATCCCCGACCCCTAGCTCGTAACATTTTTTTAGTGCGTTTTGAGTCGGTCCTTTTTTTTGTTAAAAATTTTTATTTGTTACATTTTAGTGATTTATCGCCACGTAACTTACTCGTACTATACTGTCATAGTATATTATACGGCAGTAGTAGCCCAAAAAGCTACCGATACCGAGACAAAAACCGAAATCACTCTAAGCGTGCTTCCAAAATTTAAAGTGTTCCTTCAATTATCCCAGGATATCATCATCCGATCTTGACATGATGACAATGGGACCACCTTGGATGTGTGCCCTTTCTAATAAAAAAGAATTATCAAAATCGGACAACTCTGTAAAAAGTTATGCGTGGTTATACATAAAAAAAATATACGTGTCGAATTGAGAACCTCCTCCCTTTTTTTTCGTCGGTTAAAAAGAGGGCGGATCGACTCTCTAAGGGTGTCTCCTGTGAGAATCGGATTTTGAAAGCGATGTTGAAGATTCGCGGTTGGGCATATTGACATTTTCTAAATTATTCCACATCACACTGGTAGGAGGCTTCGGCGGTGGCCGTTGCCGTATTTACCACCTTGCGACAAAGGCACGAGAAGAGAGTTCTGGCACGATTTCGTGTAGAAACCGAAGGGCTGTCACTATCACTACATTATTAAGTTTCCTGCTACATCTGTATGTATGTTTGTTCGCGGCAAACTCAAAAACTGAACAGATTTCCATGCGGTTTTCACCGTAGATAGAGTGAGGAAGGTTTTAGTACATAATTTGTTAAGGTTTTATGTAAGTCATCTCAAATATGAAAATAATTGTTGAAAGTGTCGCGACACCTGGGATCTTTCATTGAAATTGCTGCTTAATCCATTACAGATATAACAAAGTATAGAAGAATAGTTCCTGTTTAGAAGGACAACAAAAAAACCGCGGTGACATATATCTATCTTTTAAAGATAACTCGCTATACTAATTTTTCCTTAATAATAGGATCAAGTACATATTTGTTTCTGGTATTGTTAGAAGTTTGCAATATACTATTTTGCAGGTAAAGTCGCGGGCATCTGCTAGTAGTGTTAAAAAAACGATGGTGGTAGCTCACCCGCTGCGAATCCAACGATCAGCGCCAGGGAAAGCATCGTTAACAATCGCATTGATTTCGTAATAAGAGATGTTTGCCCCATTGTGTGACCCGGGGCCGGACTGCACTGCTCCTAATGGGTAAAACTAGCCGTGGCCCGCGGTTCTACCGGGTAGTTCTTGTCCCCGCGGGTATATTGTGATAAAATTAATTTAAATTATTAGTATACCTCCACACCATATATTATACACCATATTATACTCCACACCATAGATAGCATATATTTAAAATTTCAAGTATCTTGTTTCAAAAGCATAAGACTTGCATACTATACTAATGCCAAACTCGATTGAGAATGCTTGTCAACAAACAAATTAAAAATGACTTCACGTCATTTTACTCCTAAATTTTTTAATTAACTTTTTAATGAGGAATTCATGACAATAAATTACATTAGTAAGCTTAAAAGTAACTAATATAATCAATAAATATTTTAAATACTATTTTATAAAAAAATAAAACATAATTTTAAATTTATTAGGCATAAAATGTCTTGCATTTTCTACCTTCATTTTAAATTTGTTTGTTGAAAAGCATTCTCAATCGAGTTTGGCTTTAGTATAGCTATAGGTATGTATATCCTTGAATTCATAATTACATAATGTTTAACGAGAACTGGAGTAAATAAAGAAAAAAACAGAGAAATTCATGGAAGGCGAAACAAAGATTAGCATAACATAAAAATCTCCCAAAAAGGGGTTTTCATGACCATTTTATTTTTCGAGTTTTGTGTGCGATTAAGTGAGGCTCTTTACTTTAATAACTAAGCATACTACTTTGGAGTTTCAAATACCAGAAATAATTATGAAACAACATTAGCGTACATGGAGTTTGAAAGTTTTTAAGAGGCTTTTGTCCAGCGGTGGAGTCCATCGGCTGATAAAGATGATGATTGTGATGACGACGGTGATGATGATTAGTTTACATCTAATCTTAATAAAAAAATTTAACAAAAAATATAACCGACTCAAAACGCACTAAAAAGTAAAAAATAACTGTGTCATTTAGTTGTTTTTACAGTTATTTTTTACTTTTTAGTGCGTTTTGAGTCGGTTCTATTTTTTGTTAAAAAATTTCATGTCTTAGTTTTTAGTGATTTATCGCACCGTAACGTACTCGTACTATACTGCCATAGTATTTTATGGTACTTGTAGCCAAAAAGCTACCGATACTTACACAAAAACCGAAATCGCTGCAAGTGTGCCTATAAAATTTGAAGAGTTCCTTCAATTTTCCTAGGATATCATCATCAGATCCTAACATAATGACAATGGAACCACCTTGGAAGTGTGTCCTTTCTAATTAGGAAAGAAATCTTATAATCGGACAACTCTGTAAAAAGTTATGCGTGGTCATACATAAAAATAATATATATACGTGTAGTTAATAAATTTGAATTGTCTGTTTCTTATTTTATATTAATAGCCTTTCGCTAAATGCCTATGAAAATAAAAATAAAAACTTACATAAAAACATTTTTTTAAATGATTTTCTGTCTATCTGTTTGTTTGTTCTGGCTAATTTCTGATACTACGATTATGAGTCTGGACAGACTCACGAAATGCTATAGGCTAATTTGTATCGATATATTCCCAGGGGAGCAGGAACTACGCGGGTAAAACCGCGCGCTAACTAAATTAATAAATATAGAAATTGAATTTCAACCGCAAAGTACGTCCCTGGTGCCATATCAACGATTTTGCAGTGTGTTTACAAACATACACTACCGCGCGGCGCTGGCTGCCCGGCTCAGTCCGCAGCATGCTTGCGTTGATGCTCCTGCTCCACCACGCCACAGCCAAGGGTGAGTGCTCCTCATGTTCTACACCTTGTTTTTAACGTCACCATCATCTTAGACTATGGACGTCACCTACTCTGGTGTCACGGCAAGGCATAGAGACTTGTTACGTAGCTGTTTTACCTTGGATTTGACTTAGGGCGGGAAAACTAGCAGGTAACCGGAAGTTACGTGAATACCGCCGCCCACAAACATCTGTAACACGAATGTGTCCACGATTTCGTTCCTATGGGGTACAGTTTTGGTATTATTAGTAGTAACAAACGTTACTACTAATAATAAATAAAAAATGTGTGCGTGTACTAGCGTACACTCGTAAGAAGTGAAACTTTTTTATGACGTTATTTTTCAAAAAATAATTTACTATATGCAACTTTACAGAAATTGGTTAAATAAAGTTAAATTAGATAAAGTTTAATAAAAGGCTTTTATTATCATAGACATAAATACAAATTCTACAATTATTTCATTACTACAAAGATTATTATTGAATTTCATTAATTGTAATAGAATTATTACTATCATTGATGTCGTAATTACTTACTTTTTTTAGAAATTTACTAGAATTAGAATTAAAATAAACCCTTTGATTTTGCTGATCACTTCAATATAACATATTTATCACGTCACTTCCATAAGTCAAAGATGGCGCGTAACGAAAAAATGTTACACAAAATTTTTTTCCAACCCCGATTAACGTTACAGAAAGTACTAAATTTTATTAGTATAATTCTTGATGTTATATTACAGCAATGTTATTCAGAATACAATATTACATGAAAACTATAATCAGTTTCCTGGAGTTACCAAACTATAAAACTGCATAATGCTGAAGTATAAAAAATTTTAATAAGATTTATACCCGCAACGTCTGGCAAGGTCTGGTGTGGGAGGCGTTCTGGCAGAAAGTGATAGCAAACCCTAGGTAGGTGGGGTAGCAACCCTGATATGTAACCTTACTCTTTGTCTGTCTTGCTTCATTGAGGAATGCCTCAGCAAAAATGAGAAGGGTGCGGAATGTCGCAAGGCTGACGCAGGAGGCGCCCAGTACAAAAAGACGGTAAATCCTATGCAAGGATATAGGCTTGGTCTTAGCTTTAAAAAAAATAAAAAGGGCTAAAATTAAGTCCCACGATCTGCAGCACGGGTTTGGCATACAATAGCAAACGGAGGCGAGAGCAAAATTTGTAACTTGTACATTACAAGTTACTTGGAAGTCAAATTGAATGTTTTGGTGTCTGAACTTCTAAGTGACAAAGACAACGACCTTAACATTTTCATTGTACAGAAATAGACGTAAAACAGTCTTATTTTAAGTGTATAATTATAGATACACTTAAGTTCGTCAAGACAAGCCTATTGGATCATATAATCATTGGAAAGATAGGTACATATAAAACAGTCCCTACCCAGAGTTTGCTCGCTACGAACCAATCCTATAGTTAAATGTCATGCTCCCGTCACCTGGAGGCAAAGGTTAAGGGTCATGTGCTTGTAATTTTACCATAATTGTACCCTTCTCCCAGCTTTATTCTACAACCAACGGATATGTGTGAAGCAATGATGCCTCTCTGAGCGAGAGTATAATTATGATCGCGGCTAATTGCCTCGACTGGTGACAGAAGGGCTGGTTGATTTAAAGAGCAAAGGATCAGCCTGGCTGTCCAGTGCACAAGCGCAGCCAGTATACTTGCCTCCATTCCACGTGCGCATTTGTAGAGTTATAATTAACTTAGCTAAAGTTTTTGAAGTTGTAACTTGGAATAAATAAATGGGAGGGTAAACCGCTTCATTACGTAACGTGTTACGGCGCTAGTCCAGCTGGCTTCCCTATTCCCTCATACATTCCCTCCAACCCACAAAGTATTTATACTAAAGCCAAACTCGATTGAGAATGCTTGTCAACAAACAAATTTCAAATGTAGGTAGAAATTGCAACACATTTTATGCCTAATAAATTTAAAATCATGTTTTGTTTTTTTATAAAAGCTTATTTAATAGATATTGAATACATTAAGTAGTTTTAAGCTTACTAATCTAATTTATTGTCACGAATTCGTCATTAACAAGTTAACTAAAAAAATTAGGTGTAAAATGACTAGTGATTTCTACCTTCATTTTTTATTTGTTTGTTGACAAGCATTCTCAATAAAGTTGGGCTTTAGTACAAGTTATCTGTCGGGCGTTTTAAAATAATTATATTTAACTATTAAAATATTTATATTTGGGTATTAGTTTAAAGCTTAAACAGAAAAAATATATAACTAAAAGTGCTTTTTTTAACAAGGTTTCATGAAATTGGACTTTTGCGGTGTTCAGTAATTGTGTGTGACATCACATGACGCGTTGTTTACAGAAAGTATCATAACACAGAACTGTGTGATGCGTGGGTACTGTTTATAATTATTAGCAATGTTTGTCTTTTTTTTTTAATTTTCCGGTTTAATAAGTGTGGTTGTTATGGAAACTTTGTGATTTTGTCGATAGTAAACAGGATATTGTGGATCGATAGCGATCAATTTAATTCTGTAGGTAAGCAATGTCGGCAATGGTGTGTACTTTTCCCACCAATCATTGTGGAAACAGCCATCCAAAAAATATTTTAAATATTATACTTGACGGCCTCCGTGGCGCAGTGGTATGCGCGGTGGATTTATAAGACGGAGGTCCAGGGTTCGATTCCTGGCGGGGCAGATTGAGATTTTTCTTAATTTGTCTTGGTCTGGCTGGTGGGAGGTTTTCGCCGTGGTTAGTTACCATCCTACCGACAAAGACGTACCGCCAAGCGATTTAGCGTTCCGGTACCATGTCGTGTAAAAACCGATAGGGATGTGGATTTCATCCTACTCCTAGCAAGTAAGCCCGCTTCCATCTTAGATTGCATCATCACTTAACATCAGGTGTGATAGCAGTCAAGGGCTAACTTGTAGTCAATAAAAAAAAAAGAAAGAAAAATTATATTCAAAAATTTAACCAAGTCCGATGCATTAGCGTAGTTTTGTAACGATGTTTTCATAACTACCTAAGAGTGAGTTTCGATTCGCATTTTCCAAAAGTTCAAATACAAATTACTTAAGTACTTCGCGTGCAATGTTAAAAAGTCAATCGTTTTCTTGTGACTCTACCAAAAATTCGGTAGCGTCCAAAAACTGCAATACTAACAAATTTGATTCGTATGTTTTTTAGACAGCCCATTTGAGCCTCATGTCATCAAAAAGATAGCTTCGTGCCCCGACGTGGGGTACTACTTCAAGCGGGAGTTGGCTGCCAACGCGTTGGAGCCTGCTTGCTTCCTCTGCTTCTGTCGTGATGAGGGTGCGGTGTGCTGGCACAGGCAGCCTAGTCGGTGTGACGACCAGCGGTACCAACACCTTGGAGAGAGGAAGAGGTGAGGTTACTACTTCAAGTTGTCGTTGCATACGCATTAGAGCCTCCCGGCTTCCTGCCGCGGGGATGGCGCTGTGTCCAGTACACAGGCACAGGCAGTTCATATCAGCAGCATGATATTTTAGATTTTGTATTTATTGTATTTTAAATTTTAATTAATTTTGTATTTATTTTCAGGGTTACAAGATTGCGCAGGGGCCTGGCAGATATTTTTGATCGTGATAGCAGCAAGGATAGTAAGTATTACAGAACCAGCAACGGTAGCTTTTTAGTTGAAGTATCAACTTATTCTTGATTGTCTATTAGGTAAATCAAATATATAAAATTCTCGTGTCACAGTTTTCGTTGCCATGCTCCTCCGAAACGGCTTGACCGATTTTGATGAATTTTTTTGTGCTTATCCGGTATCTATGAGAATCGGCCAGAATCTATTTTTCATCCCCCTAAATGTTAGGGGTAGTTCATCCCTAATTTTTTTTTTATTTTTTAGACAAAAATTTCAATTTCTATTTTTTTATGATACAACATACAAAAATACATACTACCCTTAATTTTCACCCTTCTACGATCAACCCTTATTTTTTAATAGCCATTAAGCTATTTTTTGTCTACACTAGAAATTACTAGGAAATTATTTATATGGCAAAACAACGTTTGCCGGGTCAGCTAGTATGAGTATATATTTCAGCAAGACTATATATATATATATATATATTTATAACACATAAATTGTTTACTTGATGACCTTTAAATTCTGCTTAAAATATATTTGTAATAGAGGACGCACGGAAAGCATAGTATTAGTTGACCCTTCACAACGTGACGCAGGGAGCTGGTCACAAGCGGCGCAGGATCGTTGTGTTTGAAAGGTCTATGATCAGCAGCATTTGGATGTCTATCGGCTGATGTGATGACGATGATGATGATCATGACAGGACGCCCATGACTTAGTCTACGTGAAAATTGGTGTTTACTTGAACCCCCGTTTCACCCCTTTGGAGGGTAAGTTTTGGAAAATCTTTTCTTATTTTTTTTATCGACTGCAAGTTGACCCTTGACTGCTATCACACCTGATGTTAAGTGATGATGCAATCTAAGATGAAAGCGGGCTAACTTGCTAGGAGTAGGATGAAATCTTCACCCCTTTGGAGGGTAAGTTTTGGAAAATCTTTTCTTATTTTTTTTTATCGACTGCAAGTTGGCCCTTGACTGCTATCACACCTGATGTTAAGTGATGATGCAATCTAAGATGGAAGCGGGCTAACTTGTTAGGAGTAGGATGAAATCTTCACCCCTTTGGAGGGTAAGTTTTGGAAAATCTTTTCTTATTTTTTTTTATCGACTGCAAGTTAGTCCTTGACTGCTATCACACCTGATGTTAAGTGATAATGCAATCCAAGATGAAAGCGGGCTAACTTGTTAGGAGTAGGATGAAATCTTCACCCCTTTGGAGGGTAAGTTTTGGAAAATCTTTTCTTATTTTTTTTATCGACTGCAAGTTGGTCCTTGACTGCTATCACACCTGATGTTAAGTGATAATGCAATCCAAGATGAAAGCGGGCTAACTTGTTAGGAGTAGGAAGAAATCCACACCCCTATCGGTTTCTACACGACATAGTACCGGAACGCTAAATCGCTTGGTGGTACGACTTTGTCGGGTGGTAACTAGCCACGGCGAAAACCTCCCACCAGCCAGACCAAGACAAATTAAGAAAAATCTCAATCTGCCCTGCCGGGAATCAAACTCAGGACCTCCGTCTTATAAACCCACCGCGCATACCACTGCGCCACGGAGGAAAAATTTCTTACTCCTCACCTACATTATAACAACTATACATCCATGTAGTGGATATATTTACAATGGCAAGTACCTATACTAAAGTTCAATTGAGAATGCTTGTCAACAAACAAATTAAAAATGAAGGTAGAAATCAGTAATCATTTTATAGCAATTTTTTTTATTAACTACTTAATGACGAATTCATGACAATAAATTAGATAAGTAAGCATAAAACTAATTAATATATTCAATATCTTTTAAATAAGATTTTTAATAATAACAAAACATAATTTAAAATTTATTTGTCATAAAATATGTTGCACTTACTACCTTCATTTTAAATTTGTTCGTTGCACAAGCATTCTCAATCGAGTTTGGCTTTACTATAGATGTAAATTCTCTACCGCCAATGTTGCGACACTTCAACCAGTGCAGCGGAAACTTTTAACGAATTCCTACACATTAATATACTTACATATCCATACATTAGCAGAAAGGAAGCTGCGTCGAGTTCATCGAGTTCACGATGTTACAATGTTACAGTTATTACAGTAGTAACCTTAAGTAACGTTTGCAATATTGCATCAATATGCATTAATTTCCTCAAGAATTTCGCCGCTGCATGTTCCGGTGCCGTGTAGATTAATTTTAGATTTTCTATCATTTATTTATTAACAATTCTTTTTTAAATTTTTAACAATGCTTATAAAAATTATAAAAAAAAACACTATTAAATATATTTTTTTTTTGATAAAGAATACAATAAGGAACTTAAGCTAACTTATCCTAATATCTATACAAATCATGCCCACGTGGAATGGTGGCAAGAATACTGGCTGCATTTCCGCGTTGGATAGCCAGGCTAATCCTTTGCGCAAAAAATGAGCCAGCCCTTCAGTTACCAGTTGAGGCAATTAGGCGCGGTGAAATGTTACGGAAGAATTTTTTGGCACTGCGACTCCATGGCCCAAGGGTCTCCATTAAATATTTATAAATTTATAAAAAAAATCTGCTCCTCCACTTGCGGGGCCTTTGCGGGCCCAAGCAACCGGTGGTCAGGGCTCCAGAGTGAGGAACCTCCTCACATTACGCGCCGTTTCAAGGACTGCTGCCTTCTGTACCCGACCCTTGATCCAACAATTAAGCGAAAGATTCTAAAGGTGTTGGTCGAAGCTTTTTGCAAAAAGACCATTGACCGAAATGACAATCGGAACAATAATAGTTGACTCAACATTCCACATGGCGGTAATCTCGTGAGCAAGGTCCAAGTATTTTGATACTTTTTCCTTTTCGGCTTTCACGAGGTTATCGTCATGAGGAACAGTAATATCAACAATTATTGCACGGCGTACTGATCGATCGACTATCACTATATCAGGTCTACTGGCTACAATATACCTATCAGTGGTAATCGTTCGATCCCAGTAGAGCAATGCACTGTTATTTTCAAGAACTAGCGCTGGGTCCTACCTATAGTAAGGTACCTCAAAATCGACAAGGCCGTACTGCATTTTAGATATTGTTATTGCTATATTTATGATTAGAAAGAAGAAAAGAAAGAAAACATCTTTATTAAAATTTAAGTGTTACAGGCAGTGTATCATTATTTTTAACCTAATTTAGAAAAAATATCACACTCTAACATAACAATTGTTATTTACAGTTTCAAATTTAAGCCCGCCTGAGAAGTGCAAGCCGCATGAATCTTACAGCATTGGATGCCCGCCAGGTACTTTCGTGTACTGCATTCAAAACGATTAAATGTTAATAACTTAACTGACAATGCTAATAACTTAACTGTGAAACGTAGAAGTCTTTGTTCTATACAAAAAAAATATAAAAAGTTTTACCGAAAATTTTACGGGATGTCCTGCGTAAATGATGAACACGACACAACTCAAAACTGCCAACGCGACAAACGCGATTAAAATAACGGCATTCGCTACTTGCGGCTTGCGGCGGGACGTGACGTAATGGGCACCTATGTTGTGTCGCGTAACATCGTGTCACATTGCGTCGCGTTTGTCGCTTACGTGGAACACCCCGTTAGAATCAGAAAAATGTTGAAAACTATGTGACTGTTATTATCATTGATAGAAGAAACGCAGACAAAGTGAACAATGTTGATGTGTTTTAGCTTGAAAGATGGGTACGCAGACAATCGGCTTTTTGATAGTTAAAGTCCCAAACTACCAAATTGTGCTAGCAGGTTCATAAGTATTTTTTCTTCTTTCGAAATTAGTCTAATTTATATATTTAATAATACAATTAATTATATGGTAGGAAATGTAACGTTCATCCATGCTGATACCATAATTTATCGAGAGGAACAGATGTCCCTGAAAATATTTGTTTAATTATTAATTTAGGATAAAAGAAATAAATTAATAAAATAATACTCATAAGAACTAAATATGTATGTAATTTAAATATCCAGTTTATTTTTTTACTTTTGTGATAAAGAAGACCCTTGGTGTGAAAGTTATTGTTTTCAGATGATTGGTGCGAAGGCTGTACCGTTTGTAATTGTGATGCGCACGGTAGATGGATCTGTCACCCTTTGAGTTTCTGTGGTAAGTAATTCAATACTTGGTTTCGCATAACGTTTCAAAAAATCCAGTAAACTATGCCTAATTGATTCTGTTCTTTAACTTTGTATTAGTGGAATTCTTATTTAACCCTTATGTAAGTGACAAAAGAGATAATATATTAATTGTGATAACATCCCTGGCTTTATATACAGAAAATAATACAAAGTGCCTAGTGTGAGCTTTCACCAAAACAAATCGAAAACGTCACATTCGCGGTAAAACTCAAATAGGTGAGTGTCAGTGTCATATAAAATTTGCGTTTACCGTTCTCGATATCGACGCGGTAAAAGCTTACACTAGCCACACAGATTCGTTATTTGTGGAAGTATGCCCACGTTAATTAACATGAACTTTTATAGCGTTTGATTTTGTTGGTCCGTTATTATCCTATGGCTTCCAACATGACGTTCTGAGCTCAAATCCTGAGTGAGACTATAAAATATTGAACTTTTTTACGTCCATAATATTTTCTTTTACGAAGTTGGTGGCCCCTATCTGTGGTCCTTAGACATGCGCGTCTCAGAGACCATGATGAACATTCAGTCCTATTTGTTGTCATGATCATATTTTGATAGTGATCGTTGCATTGAAACAGCGTGGTGGGTATAAGCTCCAAGTCCCTCTTTCAATGACAATGGTAAATATAAGTTCATGCATTACTATATATAAAACTCGCCCTTCACATTTATCAACTGACAAAATGGCCACTAAACAGAGTATTTTGGTTTCTAATTTACAGAATAATTATAAATCCCGTTAACGCACGTCCAGTGGAGGTACATACTTATTTTACACAAAATATGCTATAAATTACGAAAAAATATAGCATAATAATATTCTAGGAATGTGACATTAGTAACTCTAAAACAGAGTCAGAGCTTATAAGAAACTGCGCCCACCTGGCTACGCGCATGTTACAACAAAACACAATCAGAATGAATTGAATATATAAGTAAAAAGTCGATCATACCAATTACTTGGTCTATAAATTATTAAATATTAGGAATTGAAATATTCAGAAATAAAAATTTAATGTTTTGTCTGTTTTAGTTCTAATTATAACTATTTTTAATATAGTAGTAATAATTATTACTAATTTTATATAATTTTGGATTCCTTAGATTGGTTTTTCTGTATCTGTAATAGAATATTCGTTTACAGAAAAGGTAAATGATAAACTGCCAATACGTCAATCGATAAAACAGAGACCTACTCTCACTACAAAGAAACCGGCATTTACTACATCGAGGAAAGCAACTAATAAAAACAATTCACCAAAAATTACTAAGAAGCAACCAGTTAAAAAAAAGGAACGTTTAATAGTCAAACCACAAAATAAAACAAAAAAAGAACCGGTTAAACCAAATGGTATATCAGTAAAAAAAGCAAAATCTCCAGTATTTAAGAAAAAACCAATCCCAAAGAGTACAGGTCGACCTAACAATAAAATATTTAGAAAATCATCAACTAATGAAATTGTAAAAGGAAAATCCAAACCTATAAACGAGACTGAAAAGATCATGCGAGATATGGCTCATACTATTTATAAAAAAGTAATGGCATCTGTAGAAAAAATATTAAAAGAAAGTCACAAAATTAAAACTTATGGAAAAGATACCCAGAAAAGGCCAATGTTAAAGAATTTTAAAAGTGATGCGAAAAAAAACATCAATACAAATAAGACAATGGAAATTAAAAATAGTAATCCAAAACTAATAAAGAATAACCAAGTGTCTTACTCAAAAAATTATAAACGAAGTAAAAGGGAGATACTGCCTATGAATTCCAGTAAATATGATTTTAATCAAGGTAAGTATTTAAGTATTGTTTCAATTTTTTTTAGTGAAATTAAATACCTAAAATGCATATTTGGTAAAATATTTGTTTTTATTTATAGAAAATACAACGACTGCACTTAACATTAATACAACTAATGAATCGTTTAGTTATCAAACCTTGGATAATGAATTCACTATATCCACTCCTATACTTACAGTTTTATCAAAACCATATTATTTTAAATATACTGTCGATAAAGAAAATGACATTAATAACCTTACAACGATCCAGGAAGAACTGTTTTTACATCCAGAAATAACGATCATACCCAATAAAATAGAATCACAAAATAACCTTGAGGAAGATAATTATGCAGGAAAATTATTAAAAAATATCTCTAATGATGAAGCAAATATTAATTTCACAATAGAGCTTTTGAATATAAGCAACTCACTTAACAACGATAGTCATAGTATACATCATAATGATAGTATTATTGCTCGTAAAATCAAAGCGCCATGTGGAAAAGTATGTAGTTTTACAAAAATATTTAAAAAGTTATTTGCTTTTGATAATACGAATACCACAATGCCAGTAATTAACAAGGTAAGAAAAAATAATATATTGAAATATTTAAAAAGAGTCATTAGAAAAATATTTCATAAAGGGAAAGCGATGGATGTAAATTTAAGAAAACATTTGAAACAAGATTCTCCAAAATGCAATTTTACCACCACTGTTTGTATCAATTTTGGTTTTTGTAACGCAGACCTACATAGTAAACAAATATCTGCAAAAATTTATAAGTTAAGAACAGAAAGTAAAAAAATAATGAAATCTATTATGATTATCAAAGGCCATTTAAAACTACTTGATATAGGTACTAAACAAGACACAGAGAATTCAACACATAGTACCAAACAGATTCTAAATAATGACATTGAAAAAATAAACGCAATAATTCAAGAGAATTACGATAACTATACAATGAATACAACACAGCGTGTCCAAGTAGCTTATATCAAGCAAAATATTGAAATATTTATGCAATCGCTGGAAAATTTTGCTCAAATTCTGAATGACATAGTAAAAATATTGACCACTAGAAAAATTTACTCACCGAAATTATCAAACAGTTATTTTAAAAATCCCGTGACACAGTCACCAACCAAAGTGAATAATAAAGCAATAAAAAATAATATTACGAATGGAGAAAAGTTGAACAAACTTAAGAAACTTTTAATTAACTATAATATAGTCCAAAATAATTTCATTAATAAGATGTTTAACGCTATAACGTCATTGGAGCCTTTGATAAATAATACTACTGCCACTGAAAAAAATATAGAAAACAGTAATGAAAAATCGAATAATACAGATGCAGTAGAGACTTATGCAAAAAATATAATAGAAAATCTCAAAAAATTAAAAAATCTTGTGCATAAATTAAATTCAAAAAGCCGAAAAAAAAGACAAGCGATGGAAGATTCTAATGTGGTAGAATATCTTTTGATACTTATGGAATATTTATTGAAGCAAAAAAAACAAATACACATCTCGCCAGGTATTTATGCTCCAATTACATTGACCTAAGTTGGCCAAATTTTTTATGAATTCTTGTATTACTGATTAGAAGAAAGTGTGTGTCTTAAAAACCGGAAGAAATGATAATTGTAATACGCTATAGATTAGAGTTCTAGAGCAGGAGTATGATTACTACTGTCGTATGCATAAGGGAAAGGGAAGCTAGATAGTTTGACTTAGTAATGCATTACGAATCGAAGGGCTCTTCTCTCCCATTCCTCCTACAAGAAGTTGTCACTTTAATATATACAAATACTATTCAATAACTGCCTCGTTGATCTAATTTTTAGCTCATTATATGACTATTAGACCTTAGGATCCTGGCTTCGAGACCTGGATAAAGCAATAAAATGTTATGGTTTTCTTTCTTCCAATAAATTATCAATATCTGCTCTGATATGGGAGTCGGAGTTTTGAGAGATTCGGAGTTGATGATACTTCGACACACATTGATGCAGTGTTGTGGTGGATGAAAATTCGCATATCATACAGACTGCTAATAATATTTATTTTCTTTTTATAGCAAACGATGGCATTGATTTATTGATAGAAGCAATACAAAGTGTACCTGATATAAAGGCTACAAAGAAAAAAGTACTTGATTATATTCCAGTGCAAATAGAAAGAGAAACTACACAATCTGCCTTTACATTACAAAGGACTAGTAAATTTGCAGATAAATCTACTAATGACACATTTAAATCTGTAGTTGCTCAATTTAAAACATTTGAATCTGTTGATGAAGATGAAGAAAATAATGATTATTACCAATACAATAAAATTTTTGACAAAAGTAATAGACTAAAAGAAAAAATTGAAACTGAAGACATCATAAATCCAACTACTACCTTAATTTCAAATATTCGTGTAGCAAAGGGTGAAAATAATAACGTTGTTTCGAAAAAATTGGACATGAAAAAGGAAGATCATGATAAAGTACGGTACGAATTATTTGTTGATGACTCAGATGACGACGATGCAGTTATTCTAACCACTACGAAACCCCCTGATGTTGTAAAAGAACCTGTTACATCAAAGAAACCAGCTAGAACAAAACCTCCAGCAAACTTGAAAGATGAACAAACGACATCTCGCGAAGTCAAAGATTCATACGGAAATCAAAATACGAGGATAAAGCTAGATTGGGTAGAAGAAAGTTATAATCAGGAAGATGAACGTAAAGAACTGCCTAGATTTACAGAAACAACTACACAAAAAGTAACACCAACTCATACAACGTCAGAAGCTGTAACACGAACTATTAAGAGTAAGAAAGCAAAGTTAAGCAAATACGATGATCCTACAAGTAGCATATCTAGGGAAACGATAGACGAAGATAGGAAAAGAAATAAACATTTAAATTCGGAGTATGTAATGTATAAAAAGCAAATGGATTTGCTGAATTCACTGGACTATGGAACGGAAAAAAATGATCTAGACAATTTAGACTCTAATCAAGATAAATCTAACTTGGACCAATTTCCTTTATACTTTGTTTGAAATTTTTACACTATAGATTTATTTTTATTACTATGTAAAGTGATAGTGTAGTAAGGAAGCTATGCAGTAATATGGTTGCAATTAAGTTTAAGCTATTTGTACATATATTTTGTTTATTTGCGATTATATAGTTAATAAAGTTTGTTGCATCAAATAATATTTTTTTTATTTAGAAGAAATTTAACAAATACATTTAGTACGTCTATTAATTAATTACATCTATTAATTTTTCTTCGTAATACATTGATGCTAAACTTATGTTGAAAATATGTTCAGAAACTTATTTTTCCTTTCGTTGGCAGTAATTTGATTACAATTTGGAGTTACAACTAAATTGGACCTGTTCAAAATTTTTTGTAATGATTTACATCTTTAACTTCATTACTTCGCCAATATAACGCTAGCAAATCTCATTTCAAAACTAGCGACATCTGCAGTCTAGAAATTTTTTTCAGAAAGCTTTTTCATTACACGTGATGTCAATTTTAAAAAATATAGTATTTAAACGCTTCTCCAATCTTTAAGCTGTTAACAAACAGCCAGAAGGGAATACAACTTAAAACACCAAAAGACAAACTTAATAACAATTTATTTATAAAGACATTAAATGTGATCAAAATGAAACATTATTACAGTAATTACTTAATTAAACATTACGCGCACAGATTCTTACAATAGTCAAACAGCATAACTGCACAAGACTCGGACACTAAGGTGAGTGACCACAATTTTCAAAGTACAAAGTATACAATGCTGCCAACAAAGCTTAGCACATATATTCAAACTTTACTTTTTTATTAAATTATACAGAAAGCTACGCATGTTATATACAGGTACCTATTAAACTGCAGGCGTTTCCCTCGGTGTATTACAAAACACGTTTAATTGTTCAACGACCATTCAGATGTTATCCACGCTTCCGGAGCTGTTCTTGCTGTCTGTGCTTCGCGGCTGTTCACGTAATGACTGATAGCTCTTCCAATAAAAAAAGACATGTGGCACTCGGAGACTGCCGCGGTAAAGCTATTGCATAGCATTTTTTATCAACTTATGTTTACCTACCGACGTCATCGGGACCGTGGCCGAGCGGTAAGGCGCTCTAAGTGCCCGAATTGCCAAAGAGACGCGGGTTCGAATCCCGTCGGTTCCGCAATTTTTTTTTCAAGCGTGATATTATAAAAAGTCTTTAATTTTTAAAAAAAATGACTTTTTGAAATATCACTATTGAAAAGAAAAGAAGTTACGGAGCCGACGGGATTCGAACCCGCGTGTCTCTGGCAATCCGGGCACCTAGAGCGCCTTACCGCTAAGCCACGTTCCCCGATGACGTCGTTGCCGAAATTGTGCTTTTGATATTATGTTTTTGATACTCAGGGGGTGTTAGGTTTTTTCGTTACGGAATTTCTTTATTCGGTCTCCACGCTCAAGGCCCGCGATAAAAGCTATACAATAGCTTAAAAACATACTATTTCTGTGGGTTATTAGGGAGTGTTGCTTCTCCGAATCCCAGGAGGAGTGAACCCGGTACCAGCTCTTTGCATTTTTCCAGGCCGCCGCTTGGTTCCCTAAAAAAATCTTTATATCGTCATCGTACGAAAGGTATTTGGAAAAAGTCTAAAATAAAACATTGTGTGGTTTTATGAAACCAGGATGCAAGTGAAACTTTATATTGCCATATTGACGTTGGCTGCAAGTTTTACTTTAAAAACTATTAAATATGATTTTTTGCCATCAACGTAGTTTTTAAAACGATTTCCAAAAAAGGAGTTTCTCATAATTAACTATTTACAATACAAGTTGCAATCGTATCTAATGGTACGTATATTTTGGGATTTTTTTTAATATAAGCAATCATAGCCACCATCACAGCTGCCATGTAATTGTTTCAGGCGTTCTATCAACAAGTCTTGGTCATTCAAGCTATGTGAAAGTTGCTATCTATAATCGTACAATAACGAAAATAATTTGAATTCTTAAGAAAAATAGAGTTTAATATGCTATAAGCAAATGACGCGACGCTTTACCTCTGGGCCTTATCATCAGCGCCAGTTTGCGCTGCTTTCTTATTCAATGCAAGTGAACTTTTATGTTGCCATATTGACATTGGCTGCAGTTTTACTTTTAAAACTATTAAATATACTTATAAATTTAATTTACCACAAGTTAATCCTCGATTGCTATCAAATCTGGTAAGTGATGATGCAGTCTAAGATGGAAGTGGGAATGTTAAGAGTATTATAATATTCTGGATGAGAATCGAACCCTGGACATCCGTCTTATTAAACCATCGCGCATACCACTGAGCCACGGAGGCCATCAAATGATGATAATTATGAAGTTCATCAGCAATGTTTATGACTATAAAAATGCTAGAGCCCAGTTCATAGAGCCCTTTCGAAATGTTCCGCGCCACCACTCGTGAGCCTGCAGTGTCGGTGTACAATTATCACGAACACCTACGAATTAGCGGCAACCATTAGCATTCTCAGATCCTTCCTACATTGTGAAACAGCCTGCGGTTGGACAAGCGCGCAACGTCGGAAGTAGCGATTATATCAGAATAATCGCTTAACTAATTATAGACCTTATGATTTTTAAACCCCAACACAACAGAGCTACTATAAGCCCACCAACCCGCACTGGTGCAGCGAGGTTATAACCCTGTTTTTATATGGACGGATTGCTTTTGCATACAGGCTGAAGATGTAAAGTTTACCTTGTTTTGTGTCTATCAGAGCTTTCGCAGCTTCCAAACGAATATGCCAATTTGGACGTGGTTTTATTTTCATTACACGCAATGAACGAACATAGGGGATGGTCCAAAATTGTATGGAGCACAGACTCACTTTCTGTACATGAGTTGAAAACAACTAAATGTATTAATAATCTAGTTTTGATTAGCCAAATCTCTGAATTCACTTTTATTTAGGCGAAATATTATTTATTCTCTCTAAAACAATGCAACACTTTACGTATAATCATGGCGGATCTTAGATAAGTTATATAATCTATGGTAGACATTCTCCAGGTGGCCATTTGATTTGATGGTTACTGGTTAGGTATAGGTACCTTTCGGATTAACTGAATAATCAGATTAAAATATTCAGATTTGTTCTTATTATAGCTAAGATGTCTATGTCTAAAATGTATTATACAACTTGTCAAAAATGACATATTTTGAGTTTGACAAATCAATGTCACATCTTGCATCTTTATCACCTACAGACTAGTATTAGAAAGACGCCATCTTTTAATACCTCAAGAACTAGGAATTTCATTTTTAACCAACGTTTTATAGAGTTCGTTTCGTTCACTTATTTTATTTTTGATAAAATCCTTGTATTTTTCTATTTTAATGGTATGTGGTACAAGAGTGAAGCGGAAATGGACCATCTCCTTTAAAATATCAATAGTATGCGAAGATAGTCTTATTGTTGACGCGATCTCTGCCAACCCCTTAAGATAGGAAAAAATTATATTGAACTGACTGGTGCAAATAACAATAAAATATACTACAGTTTGTTAATAAAATGATATTTTGGAAAGATTCTTTTCGCTTTTTCAAAAGTGCTTATATAGTCTACTTAAAATAAACAAACGGAATAGATTGCTCAAAACGCATTTATTATTTACTAGCAGTCGCCCGCGACTTCGTCCGCGTGAAAATCTCTTAGGTACTCTTTTAATTTTAAAGACAGACTTTCATACAAAGTGTATTTAATTTTTTTATTTTCACGTCAACCAATATCCTCCGTCCCGTCCCGCGTACTAAAGATCTACATTTTTGTTAAACATTGTACGATATTTCAGTACATTAACATTAACAACATTCATATATTTATAACTCTAACAAATGCATTAATTTCGACCAAATTTGGTTACCATAAAAACAGTTCTAGTAAGTTAATCTTAAAGGACATAGACATAGTTCAGTTCTAGTAAGTTAATCTTAAAGGACAAGGACATAGACATATACTGTCATGGACATTTTTTTAGATCATTTCAAGAGGAATAATTCTTTCAAGATACCAAAATATATTTTTGGTATCTTGAACCGTTTTCGCAGCGCACGTAACGGAAGCCCTCAAGGATGAATAATTTTCCCCGTTTTTTTTTTCACATTTTCCATTCTCCTAATAGTTGCAGCGTGATGTTATATAGCCTAAAGCCTTGCTCGATAAATGGTCTATTCAACACAAAAAGAATTTATCAATTCAAACCAGTAGTTCCTGAGATTGGCGCGTTCAAACAAACAAACAAACAAACAAAAAAGCTCTTCAGCTTTATAATATTAGTATAGATTAGCTGTCGCCGGTGACTTCGTCCGCGCGAAAACTCTTTACTTATCTTTTTAAATATATAACAGTCTATTTCATACGGAGATGGTGTAGCTTCCCAACAGTGGCAGAAGTTCTTAAATCAACTTAGTAGTTTCGGAGCCTTTTTAACCCCCGACGCAAAATCGACGGGGTGTTATAAGTTTGACTTGTCTGTGTAAATGTGTATGTGTCTGCTGTGGCATCGTAACTCCCAAACGGTTGATCCGATTTCAATGCGTTTTTTTGTTTTAAAGGTACATCATTCGAGAGTGTTCTTAGCTATGTTTGGTGGAAATCGGTCTTCAAGGTCATCAGATCGTTTGTTAATGAAAGCGAACAATCAAACCCTTCTTCTTTACAATAATTTTTAGCATCGATATAGATTAGGAATATAATAACTATACGAATTTGGATCTAAATTTGTAAAGCTTTTTCTGTATAGGAAAACAATAAACTCGTCCTTTACCAAGATGATGATAACTTTAGCTGTTGCTTAAAATGCACTAATTTAGAAAAGTTGCGTGCAGTTTTCTTTTAATATATGTGGAGCGTTGTTCAAATATGAATAAAAGTAATTCTCCGAAGCTGGGAATCAAACTCTGAACATTGATAAGCATGACCAGTCTACAAGAGCGTAAGAAGTAACCAACTAAGGCTTTTAAGGCAGTCTGTAAAAAGCAATCCCCCGCCAAAGGCTAACCTAACCTTCCAAGTTTAAACATTTCACTTCACTTGGCGCCAGTAGCTCAAAGGCTGTACATGAGTTTTTTTTAATTAAAATACGCGCGAAAAACGAAAGAGTTTGCACATATCACTTCTAGATAAGTAAAGTTCATATTAAAAAGTTTACATAACTTTTTAATATTGTGTACAAGTGATAGACTCGTGGTAAAAGTGCTGTGTCGTGAGGAGTGTTTTTTTATTACGTATGTACTTTGATTTGTTTTTTTAAACAGTAAGTTAGGTTTAACTGCAATGTCATCTGACGATAAGTGACAATGCATTGTAATTTCATAGTGCATGCTTGGTGGTATAATGTATTGAATTTGTACCTCTAGACTATTTTTAAACAGCTAAGTAACACAACGTTACTTTGCAAGACGGTACCGGCTGCCACCAGCCACGACCGAAGTTTATCACGAGGCTAAATAGCAAGAGTTTATACTATTACCATTGCAATTAGTGACTGCTTAATGTTTATATTTCTAATTTTTATTGTTATATGCATAATTATACAATTAAAAAAGTTATTTATTGTCTTACAAGTTACAACTGATCGTTAAGGTTCGAATGATATGGATGATATAACAACGCATATGAATCAAAAAATCATTCATTCAGAGGGAACTCTGACCATAGGGTGATAAATTAGCCATAGCCATTAGCCAGACCTGCAAATATATGATTTTCTTAAAATATAAATAGGTACATTAGAATTTATTGATTCGATTTAGAAATGGAATTAAAATTACGATTACCTTAGGGATCGTTGATGTCTTTTGTATGGAAGAACAATTCATTCAGAAAAGTTGTTGTTAAAAAAAGTTGTTTTACTATCAGTTTTTAAATGCGAAGCTTTTGAATAATTGTTATAATATTTTATTATAATTGCATAGTAGTAAATAGTGAATTTAGCAACAATAATAAATGCTTTGTTGCGTTATTTCTCGAAGGTTATCATGTTTGGTTGAAAAATTCACCGCTAACCATAATCGTTATTTTATTTAAATTTGTACGAGCCTGTTCTGTCAATAAAATATTTTTTTCCATCTACGGAAATTGGTGCAGTGGGTAGTAATCGTACCAGGGACCAGTATCCAAGTCGTGGGTTTGATTCCCATAATAATATATTTCTGTTATGAGTTTGGATGCTTTCCAGAGGTATCTGAGTAGGTTATAAATATCTAATATGTATTATAATATATAATAATGTGTAGTGCACTTGGTGTGTGCGGTTTTAGAAGCTAAGCCAAAAAAGATTCAGCATTTCAGTTGTGAAATTTAGCTGATTCGATTCTATGCACAACTTGAGTGATTGAAAAAAAGAAGTCAGAAGCCTACAACATATAATACTTGAGATATGAATAATTGTCATCGAATCAGGAATCGATCTTAGGACTTTCAGAGATACATAAAAGCATACATAGGTACGCCAAATCAGAGTAAACTGTAAGTGTGAGACGACCGAAGTCAGGGATATAACTCATATGTCATAATGGGGCCCACAACCACGAGGTGTAACAAAGTCTTGCGTCACCGACCTCTCTTCCTTTGTAGTTCAAGTTGTCTCCACTGTTTACTTCATGGTTACTGCAGTTGTTGTTATATTGTTGTACCCATTTCGTTTTTGTGATTGTTATTTATAGGGAAAAAGTTAATGGATCAAGCAGCTTTGACTTAGTTTTTTTAAAAGCGATTAAAAAAATTGTTGTTGTACCATTAGCGGTTACTTGTACTGTTATGTATTTTGCTCTATTAGTTGACAAATAGAAACAGGTCCACCCGATTGTTTGATTAGAACAATCAACTAAACAATACCTTCCAAAAATCCCGAGGGCTTCAACTTGAAACATACTCGTAGATGTTAAGCCTGCCATTTCATTGGCAACCAATCATGCACACTGAAACACAGCAATTGTTTGGCAATGTGTACTTTTATTTGAGTGAATTAGCTTAATAGTAGAAGGGTTCTTTGTGACTGATACCGTATTCGGAAGGCCTATAGCTTATTTCTTCAAGTTTTAGATTACTGCTTATCAATCAGATTGAAGGACAGCATAATGTACGTTGTTATAACGAGTAGCAACCGTGTTAAAATATATAACTTGGGGTGATTTTGGAAAGAAAAGAAAGTTAATTATCTTTACATTTTTCTTCTATGATCAATTATTATAGGTATTATGTGTCATTAATGATATTACGCATGCTACTGGGTCCCAATTACAATAATGCTTTTTTCCTCATATCTGTGGAGCAAATATATTCTCAAAGCCAATTTCAAGTAAAATTTTTGAGCATAGATGTGCTAGAGAAGTCCTTGGTTCTTTGGTGGTTCAGGGCACAGGCCTCGTGTTATGACAAAGACGGTAATACGAATGTGCTCTGAAAATTGTCCTTGTGTTGTAGTTTGGTACTCCGTCGGTATCCAATTAAGATAAGGTGGATCATCTACCTCCTTGTCCAGATTACTTGTACAAAAACACAGTGCGAAGCGAAAATGCCTTCAGACTCAAATGATTGTGTAAAACAAAACGAATTATGTTAAATTTGGATACTATTTTCACACCAGCATCTTTAAAAAATGGTTTTGCTAATGTAGCCAAGGTCTAAGGTTTCGTTTTGATGCGTGACGCAACATCGCGAATCGTTTATTAGCTGCCATTTTGTAACAGCTGACTGTCCGTAGACGAGTTTAACTGTGATAAGCATCGCTTGGTGTAATTATTTTATTACTATTTAAATTTACCTACTTTATATTCTTCTTCAAGTCAATCATGGAATTAATGATTTCGTCACATCGGTCCAGTTGTTAGTGAATTTGCAAAATTTATATTTTTATTTCAATAAGTACGAGTTGCCCTTGATTGCAATAACACCTGATGGTGGGATGATGCAATCTAAGATGGAAACGGGCTAACTTGTTATAGCGGCTAAAACCTCCACAGTAGAAGGAAAATCCAGACATTCTTTCGGTTGGTCATGCAGACATTTCGTATCGTAACGCTATATCGCTTGGCGGTACGTCTTTACCGACTGGGTGGAATCTAGCCACGGCCAAAACCTCCTACCAGCCAGATCAGGACAAGGCGTCAAGTACATATTTTTTTAATGAATTGGTGACTAGTTATATAAATTTAATAAAAATGTTTATACACTTTTCGAAAATTTATATGAGTAGAAAATCCGAACTCGTTAATCATTATATTTGTTATTATATTTCTGACAGCCACGTTAATCTAGTGGTTAGTTTTAGTGGCTCAGATCATGGGGTTCGAGGTCGGGTTGTGAAATAACTTGAGATATTCCTTTCAAAAAATTTTTAGTATCTTGTCATCATTCAAATCATTATCTGATTGTAATCGTTAATAATTTGTACAGTATCGCTCTAAACCCGCCAACCCGCATTGGAACATCTTTGTGAGTCTAAACTCTATATCTCCTCCCCTACACGGAAGGATGGCTCAGTATAAACAGGCTGTAATTTATCAATACTGCAGCTGTGTACTTACGGCTGTATATTATATAGGTGTTCATATAAAAGAACACGGTGAACGGAAAGACTCGTGTTAAAATCAATGACTTTAAAAAATATCTGTAATGCTTTGTTTATTTTTTTAATAATAAAAATAGAAACGCCGCAGAATACATAATAGCACTAGTAACGCAGGCATTTATCGGATAAAAAGTAAAAGTGTATCAAACGGAAGGTTGACTCGCTGAGACTAACGTTTCATACGGGATGGTGTTGCGGACGATTACGCGGCGATTAATGTACCTATTGTAAAAATATTAAATGATTGCTATTTGATATGGGAGGTATCTGTTTTGTTGAGTAAATCGTACAATTCACGATACTAGTTAATTTTTAATATCAAGACATTAGTATACAAATCTTTGCTAATTTAAACCTTAGTCATTAGGTATTAGTGCACCTATAAGTAGACACCCTATGCTGGTGAAAATTCGCATTAGTTACATACATCACACCTCATTACCATTGGGGTTCCTTCTTCTGCCACTCTCATTAATCCTTTCATAAAAGTTCGTTCTCTTGACCATGCTTTAAAATGTCTTGAATTTGGTCCAGGAACATTCGCCGAGGCCTTCCCTTTCCACCATTTTCATTCACCCTCGCCTCATAAATCTCTTTTATTAATCTCCTTAGAATACTCTTATTGTTTTTTTAACAAATACATACAATTCTAGTTAAAATACCAACTTACATACATACATACTAAGGTACATTATAATCATATTTTTCAAGCCTATATATGTCAGGCCTGTGTCAGTCTTCTGAGCTAAAAAACTAGTATTAATTATGAAAACCGTGAATAAGATTGGTGAGTGTAAATCTCTTTGGTAATAAATTAATTGACGGTAACGCTTTATTATGATTGAATTGGTGCTCGGAGGTGAAAAGCTCCCCCGTATGTTTCGGCTGCACGTAGCGCCGGAGATATTTAAACGATTGTGTTTCGAGTTGGACCGATACAGTTCTTCTTATGTACTTTTTCACTTCAGTTGAGTCTAGAACAGTGAGATTTAAATCTATATATAAGCGAAATGCCACTGACTGACCATCGACTCATCAAAATATTATATATATATTTTTTTTATTAACTACAAGTTGGCCCTTGACTGCTATCACACCTGATGTTAAGTGATGATGCAATCTAGATGGAAGCGAGCTAGCTTGTTAGGAGTAGGACGAAATGCACACTCCTTTCGGTTTCTCCATGACATCGTACCGGAACGCTAAATCGCTTTGCGGTACGTCTTTGTCGGTAGGGTGGTAACTAGCCACAGCGAAAGCCTCCCACCAGCCAGACCAAGACAAATTAAGAAAAACCCCAATCTGCCCCGCCGGGAATCGAACCCAGGACCTCCGTCTTATAAATCCACCGCGCATACCACTGCGCCACGGAGGCCGTCAAATTATATGAAACTATAGGTACATTTAATTAACCTGATATATAGTATAGGTACTCTTTTCGCGATGACAGAGGCACTCCCAAGAATGGGTTTATCGATATTTCTAAGGTAATGGAATCTACTCATGCAGCTGTGTATAGCATAGCTAGTATGACATAAAAAGAGACCAGCTACATACTCTTTAAAACACGAGCATAATTTAAACATAGTCATAAATTACATAATTTACTATAACTTATACTAACTTAGCATTTAAATAAGTCAAGAACTTGATGCGTCTGAAGACCTAAAATTGGTGCTCATAATATTTGACTCACAAGAGCTCTATTGTTTTAGTGCTTATTTGGCTTAATTGATGTTATTATACAGCTGCCTGTAGGCCTAAGATTATTATTGCTAAGCAAATAATCCAAATTTTTTTTGCCTTTAAGTAGGTAGGTACATTTTCTTCTGTATATATATAACAAAAAATAGAACCGACTCAAAACGCACTAAAAAGTAAAAATAACTGTCATTTAGTTGCTTTAA
Organism: Mycalesis mineus; assembly: GCA_034621355.1. Taxonomy (NCBI): domain Eukaryota; kingdom Metazoa; phylum Arthropoda; class Insecta; order Lepidoptera; family Nymphalidae; genus Mycalesis; species Mycalesis mineus. Next base: position 22,200,809 of record CM067882.1, read on the forward strand.
TTTACTTAAGCATATCTATGAAGTCGGTGCCAGCCAAATTTAATGAACATTTAATAATTTTACGTATTAAAGCAGTTTGTGGGTTCCAACTAACGTCCTTAAAGTGGAAACCTTGCCTGGCACCGACTCCTAGATATGCTTAAGTAAATTAAAGCAACTAAATGGCACAGTTATTTTTTACTATTTACTGCGTTTTGAGTCGGTTCTATTTTTTGTTAAAAATTTTTATTTCTTACTTTTTAGTGATTTATCGCCACGTAGCGTACTCGTACTATACTGTCATAGTATATTATATGGCACTAGTAGCCAAAAAGCTACCGATACCGAGTCAAAAACCAAAATCGCTGTAAGCGTGCCTCCAAAATTAGAAGAGTTCCTTCAATTTCCCCAGGATATCATCAGCAGATCCTAATAAGCGGACAATGGGACCACCTTGGATCTATGCTCTTTCTAATAAATAAAGAATTATAGAAATCGGACAACACTGTAAAAAGTTATGCGTGGTCATACATAAAAAAAAAATATACGTGTCGAATTAAGAAACTGCTCCGTTTTTTTTCGTCGGTTAAAAATTATAATGTGTTAAAGATTGTCTTATAATTCTGTACTTAATATTTACATATATAGTTCAATGAATTCGTTGTGAAATCCGTGAGATACAAATATTATTTTATCTCCGTTAAATGGAAACCCATGATTAAAGATCGGTCATTGCAAAACGCGCTGCACCAACAAATGTCAAGGTGACTGAGCTATAACGGACCTTTATACTGAGCTCCGTTGAGAAATATCGAGAACTTTGTTCTTCATCTTAATGACCATTATGTTAGGGTTCTGCTGAAAATCATGGAACGCTTACCTTTCGTTTATTTAAAGCGTCAATACTTTTTGTTTGTTTTGAAGACTCAACAAAGTGGTAGTTTTTTATAAAGTATGTATGTAATATGATTGGATGTCCGCGACTTTTGGTATAGTACTACTACTACTACTGCAAACTTTATCCGATTCAGATGCAAATACAGTAAAAGCTGTAATGATTTGAAGGCGGATAGTTTAATAAATAACAAATTCAGCGCGGAAATGCTGCCTGCGTGATGGGCACCCTGCCAAAAGGGCAAAATTTAGAAATTTATTATAATTATTCTGTTTTGTTTTTATATAATTTTCGTACCTCAGTAGGTTTACTTTATTGTTAATATTTTTCACATAATATAATTTGTAACGGACAAACAAAAATAAATATTTTAATAACAAATAAATATTATAGGACAATTACACACATTGCTATAAAGCCCCAAAGTAAGCGAAGGCAGCTTGTGTTATAGGTATTATCAATATTTTTATATATTATACATAAATATTTATAACATAAAGATAAACACCCAGACGCTGGAAAACATTAATGCTCATCACACAAACATTTTTTCAGACGTGGGAATCGAATCCAAAGTCTAGGACGCGGAAGCAGGGTCACTACCCATTGCGCCACTCGGCCGTCTAGTTTTCCTTAAAACAATGTCTACAATAATCAGTTGAGGTGCTATATATAACGAAAGTATGTGCGCCAGCGCATCTATTTTTGAAGAATATATTATTTTATTTTTGCTTATCTTATGCTATAGTGGTGGGGTTGTATAGTTAGATATTAACCTGTTGTAAGGCAAGTATTTAATCCTGTTCAGGAAATATACAACTTTAAAGTGTTATTTTTTATATACACTTAATAGTAATGAAATACATTAAGACTCAAAATATCATTACATTACGCAACCTGAGTAACATGTTACCGATCAAAGTAACAACTTCAACAGGCTCTACTATGTCCTTGATGGCACTCGTTGAATCAACTTGTCTAGTTTTTGTTTATAAATAATGAACCTGCCACCCGGCCTCCGATGGCGGCCACTCGATGGTTTCTATTTTGGCATTCATCTACTTTAGGAACCATTAAAAAAACTTAATACATGAAAATAACTGCTTAAAACGTTTTAGTAAGTTTGTATATTTCAAAAAGTAAAGCAACAACTATCTTGCATTCTGTTATGAATTCTTAAAAAAATGGACCGGTTATGATACGATTTTTGTTTGAAACTGTCGGTTCTGAGCTATATTCAATGATCTAATATGCCAAGAGAGAGCCGATAATTGTCAGGAGCAATGTGCACTTCGCAATTACTCATTGTAGAGTCAACATTTCCTACGAAACCGGGGCATGGTATCGAATTAAACGAATGTAGATAAAAATTAATTCTGTTGGACCTGGGTGACTTTGTCGCTTTTATTCGTCGGCTTTTCGGGGGAAATTGCAAAATAACAAGAAATATTAACTATTTAATTAAGGTACTAGTCAGGATTTGACCTCAATAGGTTCAAAACAAATTTAAACACTCTAAGAATTTACTTTACTAACATGAAATGTCTCGGGAGGAACAAGTTCTGACGTAATGTTTGTTTATCTAAATCATACACCGCTGTGAGACGTTGACTCGGCGATTTGTTGACTTTAGGAAGCGTTTATACGTGACGTAAAATCGACAGGCTCCATACGAGTAAAGCCTAAGGTCATTCGTAGCGTCAAAATATTTACGCTAATTACCAAATGTATTTTATAGTTTAGTTTACTCAATGAGGGTTCCGTAGGTACCATGTTTCATTCGACAAGAATTATTATTCAAATCTAATATAATCGGCCTTTTTGTACGAACATATCTTAGAAAGATTCATTGGCTTGTACACAGAAGATAGGCTAATTAAGGGGTCAAGATTACTATGAGAAAAACTTTCTTTTTGGCTGGTGGGAGGTTTTAGCCGTGGCTAGTTACCACCCTACCGACAAGCGCCAAGCGATTGGGAGGGAGGAGGGAAAGGGAGTGGGGAATTTCATCCTACTCCTAACAAGTTAGCCCGCTTCCATCTTAGATTGCATCATCACTTAACATCAGGTGTGATAGCAGTCAAGGGCCAACTTGTAGTTGATAAAAAAAAATCTAGAACCGCAGTATGTCTGCATTACTTCAGGAATGGGGGGGTTGATTATTCTGCCGCTCCTATTTGATCGCCTAACTATTATGCCAAGCATATGCACTCTTAAGTCTAGATTCCTAGTCAAAGGCCGGTAACGCATTAGCAGCTCTGATGTTGCAAATATATATGGACGGTGGTAATCACTTAACATCAGATGACTCGCATGCTTGTTTGCCCGCTTTAATAGCGATAAAATTAAAAACCAGCAGCTCTAAAATTGTATTAACTATAAGCTAACTTAGCTTAACTAAAAATCTAGAAAAACCCAACAACTTATTCCAAATACCTGTTTATGTCGGTTTGCAGTCAGTATCAAGTCGGAATTTAACACCTTATAAACGATCCGCTTACGTAACACTCCGGTGCCGCGCCGGTGCCGCGCCGGTGTCGGTCGTTACCTAATACCGCACCTTTTGTGAACAGCCTAGGGCTTATATGTGCTCTTGCTAAATGCTCAAGCTTTATTTGCAATAGATAGTTTATAGGGACAGGTCTATGTTGGAGTTTGGAGTGACAAAGATTAAGTAATTGTGTAACATATAATAAATTAGCTTTATTTTTCATCAGGTGTAACGGATGTTGCAATCTAAAATCATAGTGCACTGTCCTTTAAGCTTAAGAATGTCAGTTCATAGCCAACAGCTGACAATATCAACAGGTTGACGATCTCCGTGGCGCAGTGGTGTGCGCGGTGGATTTATAAGACGGAGGACCTGGGTTCGATTCCCGGCGGGGCAGATTGAGATTTTTCTTAATTTGTCTTGGTCTGGCTGGTGGGAGGCTTTCGCCGTGGCTAGTTACCACCCTACCGATAAAGACGTACCGCCAAGCGACTTAGTGTTCCGGTACGATGTCGTGTAGAAACCCAAAGGAGTGTGGATATCATCCTACTCTTAACAAATTAGCCCGCTTCCATCTTAGATTGCATCATCACTTAACATCAGGTGTGATAGCAGTCAAGGGCTAACTTGTAGTCGATTAAAAAAAAGGTAGAATGCCGCCGGGAAACTACTGATATTTATGGATCTCTGTAAACCTTTTGTGGCTACGTACGATACGTCGTTTTCATACAAATGCCTACATTGAAAGTAACGTCGCCGCGAGACCTCACCTGCTGCTGTCGGCTACAAACTTGCATTCAAAACTATTGAATTGTCGTCATTATCGCCCTAAATCCAAAAGAGGACCATACAGCTTTTCTTTTCTTGTAAGTTAGCGAACGTGGCTTTGAACCGCGGAATAATTCTAAATTATTTCATTTATTCATCTACGAAATTTTCAGTAAATACATTCTAAGCCGTAGTAATTTATTTATTTTAGGTTTATGACTTCATATATTTTCTTTTTTGTTTTTTATCGACTACAAGTTGGCCCTTGACTGCTATCACACCTGATGTTAAGTGATGATGCAGTCTAAGATGGAAGCGGGCTAACTTGTTAGGAGTAGGATGAAATCCACACCCCATCGGTTTTTACACGACATTTTACCGGAACGCTAAATCGCTTAAATTAAGAAAATTCTCAATCTGCCCCGCCGGGAATCGAACCAAGGACCTCCGTCTTATAAATCCACTGCGCGTACCACTGCACCTCGGAGGTCGTCAATGTTTATATAATTGGGCATGGGGATTTAGCACTACCGTCTACAGAACTCCATCCTAGTGAAATTTATAGTAAGAAAAGTTCAATATTGCAACCTAACCCGGGAATCAAACCTGGAGACATCATAAGCGGAAGCTGCATATGCCAACGACTGGACCAGTAGGTTAACTATCCTAACTATAAATATAATATACTAGCTTTTGCCCGCGACTTCGTCCGCGTGGAATTAGTTATTACGGCAGCCTAATTTTTCTAAGTTTTGAATGTCATATTTATTAATATCTAATCAACTACCTAAGAAATAGGTCTTAAGCTTTCAAAATGACGATACTTTCATACAACATTTCATCTCCCCTTTAACCCCTTACAACCTTTTTTTCGCAATTAAAAGTAGCCTATGTCCTTTTTCAGGCTCTAGACTTACTGTGTACCAAATTTCATTTAAATCGGTTCAGTAGTTGTAGAGTGAAAGCAAGACAGACAGACAGACAGACAGAGTTACTTTCGCATTTATAATATTAGTTAGGATGAGATAATTACGCAATCTAATTATTTTGGAAGTAGATTATAAATATGCAGCAGCAATGTTAAACTTATTATAATCAGTTTTCCGAATCGGTTCTCAGTATAAAAGTAATTTTTGAGTCGTATTCACATCAAAACAATATCAAATTATAATTTATATTCGTATAACAAAGTATTGTCTATTTCCCACGCTCCAGTTTACATACTGACGCAACTCGGCGACGCGTTCAAGGAACACGTTTTAACAATTGAATTAGGTATATTTACATTGTCTGTCTTTTCGGATGTATTCTAATATTTTTATCGCGACTTTATATCAAAATTAGACAAAATAAGCGTTGTACTCGAAAAATATGTTATTTTTTAAACAAGTTGCAACGCTGTTAACAACTAGGCACCTATTTTTTTTAACCGACAAATTTCTCTCTTTTCTCAATTGACACGTATATTTTTTTTATGTACGACCACGCATAACTTTTTACAGAGTTGTCCAATATTAACACACTTCCAAGGTGGTCCCATTGTCATCATGTATATTAATCTGATAATGATATCCAGGGAAAATTGAAGGAACTCTCCAAATTTTATAGGCACACTTGCAGCGATTTCGGTTTTTGTATAATTATCGACAGCATTTTGACTATGACAATATAGTACGAGTACGTTACGTGGCGATAAATCACTAAAAAGTAAAAAATAACTGTGTCATTTAGTTGCTTTAATTTAATTACTTAAGCATATCTAGGAGCCGGTGCCAGCCAAGGTTTCTACTTTACCTAGAACCCACAAACTGCTTTACTACGTTAAATAAATGTTCCTTAAAATTGCTGGCACAGACTCCTTTTTTTTTTAACGCTGGGAAATGCCTTTACGCATCCCCCCCGGAAACAGGGCGGTCATAACTGCGCTGTTTCCGGAAGGGTATGTGGGACTCCTCAGCTGAAAAGCTGAAATACCCACTAAAACCCAGCGATGTTCCATCGCACCGCCTGGTGACTGGGTCCCGGGAGCATCTTGAATCTTCCGCAACCCAGCCAGCGGCGTCCACTGAGGTAGACCCTCAACTCAAAAATCCGTCTGGAGCGCACCAGAAACATGCGGTGCGCCCCCCGACCCGAGGATAAGTCTCAACAGGCGATGGGTTCCTCAAACCCACCGCCTGGAGCACCTCGTTAAGGAGGCAGGTGACGATCGTGTGCGCGACGTCTGCGTCCCACCCTTCGACGGCGGATCGGGTCCGCGGCTGCTTCCTCCCGCCGTCGTTCCGCCGCCTCCTTCAGCGTCATCACCTCCTCGCAGAAGGAGGCAACGGCGTTCCAAGACCTTTCATTGCTCACCATGGCGCTGGCACAGACTCCTAGATATGCTTAAGTAAATTAAAGCAACCAAATGACACAGTTGTTTTTTACTTATAAGTGCGTTTTGAGTCGGTTCTATTTTTTGTTATATTCATTGCAAGTTAGCCCTTGACTGCAATCACACCTGATGATAAGTGATGATATAATCTAAGATGGAAGCAAGCTAACTTGTTAGAAGTACGATAAAATCTATACCCATACATTAGGTTTCAACACGACATCATATCGGAATGCAAAATCGCTTAGCGGCACGCTGTACTTTTTTGTCAGCAGGGTGTCGACAAGCCAGGGTCGAAGATTCACATCAGCCAGACCTATGCCAATTTAGAAATAACAATGGCAAGATTATACCTGAGTGAATTCGGAGGCGTCTACAAATGTGACTTATAAAAAACTTAGTAATAAAATTCGTTATTATTTTAAACTAAATTAGTTTTACATGTAAAAGCTGAAATTAAATTAATTATTAAATGAACATTTATTTGATTAAATTCATATTCACTGCTGGTTCAGAATCACAAGAGTTGCCACTTTAGAAAATGCACATGCATTTTTTTTAAGTAATCGTCGGTAGAAAAAGTGGTTAGTAAAAAAGGTATAATGGCAACACTTAGTGATAATGTCATGTTGACAATCAAATGGCAAACTGTCATCTCTTACTGTGCTTTCCTATTCATTGTTACTTTAAAATGTTAATAACTTTTTTTTGTAGCCTCGTCAAACGAAAAATCTTGGTGATTATGTTTATGTTATAAAACCAGTATGGTTTTTACATTTTTTCCTACATAGACGCTGCAATTAGATTTCAGGTAAAAGTTGTATGGGTTTCTGCCATTGTTCTTTAGAAAATCTTAATCGGTCCAGCAGGGATATGAACCCAGGATCTCCGTTTTATAAATCCACCATGCATATCGCTGCGCCACTGCTGTCAAAATTTTTATGAGTCGTAATGCGATTTATTCTCAAAATAAATATTTTGACGACCTCCGTAGCGCAGTGGTATGCGCGGTGGATTTATAAGACGGAGGTCCTGGGTTCGATTCCCGGCGGGGCAGATTGAGATTTTTCTTAATTTGTCTTGGTCTGGCTGGTGGGAGGCTTTCGCCGTGGCTAGTTACCACCCTACAGACATAGACATACCGCCAAGCAATTTAGCGTTCCGGTACGATGTAGAACTTCGTGTAGAAACCCCGAAAGGGGTGTGGATTTTCGTCCCACTCCTAACAAGTTAGCCTGCTTCCATCTTAGGCTGCATCATCACTTAACATGAGGTGTGATAGCAGTCAAGGGCCAACTTGTATTCGATAAAAAAAAAAAATTAAATATAATATAATTTTTTAAATGCAAATAAGTAATTATACAGAAAAATACTGTTTTTAAATAGTGGTTGGTCAGTAGGCTGCTATTAAGAATGCACAGCATGTGTATTAAAGTGTCGGAAGGAATCAAACCACTATCAAGTATGTACCTTACGAAATAACGCGGTTCTATAAACCCGATCATTGGATACTGTAATAAGACGCCGTGGGTACTTGTAGTGCGGTGTGGGTTCGTTTATTGCGAAATTTTTAACTGATACTAGATATTCCTGAGCATATTGCTCAGAAGAGAACTTTACCTTAAATGAAATTTGTTCAAAGAACATAGTTCTATGTCTTATGTATAAAAGAGAATGCCAGACAATGTATAGGACTTTAACCCACTAATAAAAACATATTGTACAACAATGTATTATGCATCATTTTATTGTATTTTTTTTATTATGTAAAATAAATTACATTTAAAAGCTTGGAGTGTTTGTATTAAAAATCACAGTAACGGATAAACTGAAATCTAAATACGCATTGCCATGACACATGACAGACGCAAAGCTTCATTAAATACATTTTTGAACAGACTTACCGACTCTGAATACTAACTAGACATTTGGAGCCTACTTTGGATGAAAATACAATAAAAACGATTTAAAAGGCACATATAAAACAACATTTTATTCCAAAGTCCAACAGTAAAAATGGCTTATTGTAATACATTTATATAAATAACAGGATATTTTTAGTATATTTATAATTTGTGTTTTTTCTGGGTTAGGATCTGGCATTCTATTCCTTTTTCCCCTGTTAATCCGGCGAATGATTTGTGTTTGACGCTGATAGCCTCCGGAGCGCAGTGGTGGATATATAATACGGAGAGTCTGACTTCGATTCCCGGCTGGGTCGATTAAGATTTTCTTAATTGGGCTCAAACCACATTGCCAAAATTTGCCCCAAGCTGTCCAAACTTATGCTCATATTTAACTGTTTTATTTAAATACACAATGAATTTTAAACAACTACCCATGTTTCATAGCAATCACTTGAAAATATATCAAAAAAATAAAAATTTCAATCGATTTGTTGTGTTCTGAATCACGCGACCGTCATCGTAGTATGAAAAGTCAACTTTTTCAACCTTCATAACTTTTTCCTGCGACTGCATAGCTACATATACAGCTTTGTTTTTCTGTAAATAGAAAATCTGCACTATTTAATGACATATATATCATTACTGGGAAGCCTGGGGTACACTTCCATACAATTTTTGGCAATGTCCTTTGGCATGTGGGAGGCATACTGCCAATAAACCGCCTTAGCAATTTAGCGTTCCTGTACGATGTCGTGTAGAAATGAAATTGGATGCGTATTTCATCGTACACCGAACATGTTAGCCCTCTTATTCTATTCTCTCTTCTATATTCTATTTCTATCTATTCTATCTATCTATATATTCTATTTTCATCTTAGATTGCGTCATCACTTATCATCAGGTGTGATTGCAGTCAAGGGACTAAAAAAGTTTTTTGTTTTACAATAACTAGGATACGTGAAGATTGTAAACAAATTTTGGACATAACTGCTATGCAAATAAAATTGCAAGTATACTAATTAAGCTCTCTTGTCATCGAGGCTTCGATATCAAAATGATGAAAAAGGAAATAGTTTGAACAGTTCCGGGAAGCAAGTAAACAGTTTTGGGTGCGCCTTGTAATCGTTCGCTTATTTCCACTTTTGTCATTATAAACATCCTATAATGATATACTTCGTAACAGAGGTTCTCAAACATTTTCTTATAGACGTTTCAAAACTTTTGGCGGTGGGCCTTTTTTGTCGCTAAAACACGGCGGAGCCGCTTGTGTCCTATTTTGGATATCAAAGGATCGTGGAAGCAGACACTTTGACGTTCCGATGTGTTCGTCGGTGCACTCAGTGGTGTCTACACGCTGATATGCGCAGACGCTGATATGCGCATCTCCTACCACCCGTTCTTCTTCTGCGGTGCGAGTGAGCATCGGCCGCCTGCTCTTTCACCCGCTCTGAAGCCTTTAAGTCGATGACGGTCTTACAAAAGAAGGCAACGTGAGTCCACTCATTCTCGTTGTTAGCATGTACCTGAGAATACTCAACAGCAAGAGGTCTCCGCCAAGAGAGACACCAATGCGTGCCTCAGCGGGATTAAGGTGGGCCTCCTGCAGCTACATATTTCATATCATTTTCTAAAACTCGATACAAAATGTGATTACTTAGATCTAACTATGTAAATACGCATTCCGGCTAAGTTCCAACCACGAAATAACAGTTTTCTAAAAAAGTGAGTATTAATTGATGAATTGATGCCTACATTGATAGGAGCAGGCGAGCTAATATTTTAGCTCTTCACTACGAAACAAGAAAAAAATTCGCGAACTCTCGTTTAAAAACGCTTTGCCCCCATTTATGTTACGTTACCCTGGTGGTCCACCTGAACAACTTTGGGAATCAATGCTTTACAAAAATAACTCATTTATTAACAGTTAAAGTCCTAGAACGACCTTAATTCAGTTTTATTAGGTATATCGGCGATGTTTGGTCTCACGCTGCCGAGCTATGGAGCCGTTCACTTCGCATTCCATTAATTCGTGGTCAACGAGTTTTTATACAAACAATAACACTTACCTTACGTACTTATGTAAGGCATTTGAGTTAATATCAGCTGCCCATTGTAAGCTTTACAGTTCATGTTTTTTTTGGCAAACTATGACCAAATGGTAGTCTATAAAATTTATTTGATTTTTTTTGAAATTTCGGCATTGAAATATTATTTTTTTAAGTTATATTCACTACGCACATAAAATAACTTTAAAAATATAAAAAGTACGCAGTGATATTAGTAGGAACTGTTATTAAATACAATAAAATCGCCTATTTTAGGGCATCGACTCGCAGAAATCTTTATAGTACTCATTCTAATGCACTATCCTGCCAACCTGCCAAGTTAGTGAATGTTGAGCTTCATGTGTAGTTTCATCGGTACATATTTATTTCAGAACGAAACAAAACATGTTGCTTGGTGATAATTACTTGTAAATAATACAATAATATAAAATAGATAACTTATTTATATAAATATAAAAAAAAACTAATCGTTTATCGAATTTACTTATAGATAAATGTCGATTTTTTTTTCTTCTGAGTTTATCTGCAATCAGTAAGATACTATAAGCAGATTTGATGATGTTGATGATCGTTTGTCGAGTGCGTTCTCCAGTGAAAACATCCCCTCCTTTATTCCTGACTATCGTAGGCAGTAGGTCTATACTAAAGCCAAACTCGATAGAGATTACTTGTCAACAAATAAATCTAAAATGAAGGTAGAAAATGCAACACATTTTAGGCCTAATAAATGTACAACTATGTTTTGTTTATTTATAAAATCTTATATGAAAGATATTGAATATATTAATTAGTTTTAAGGTTACCAATCTAATTTATTGTTATGTCTAGTTTTAGTAGAATTCGTCATGAACTAGTTAACTAAAAAAATTAGATGAAAACTGACTATTGATTTCTACCTTCATTTTTAATTTGTTTGACTATCGTAGGCAGTAGGTTTAGATAATATTTTTCCTTTTGAGTCTGTTCTGGTAGGATCGCAGAAGCAATCCAGAAGCTAGAAGATAAATATCGATGGACGGGAAAGAAACAACTGCTACTAGAATTATTGTCTCAATAAACAATTGGTTAATATCTCGAAAACAAGATGTTACTGAATACTTATTCGAGGCACTGCTGCCATGGCAACAGGAATAAATCTAAAAACTTTGTTTCAATAGATTTCTTTCTGTTTTCTTTTACAGCGTTTATAATTATCATTCAAAGATCATTGCAAAGATCAATGCAAAAAGGTTAGATGAAGTAGAAAAATAACACTCCAAAAACGCACTCGATTAAATTAAACGTTTGCAGATGTAATGGACAGAACGAAATGTCGAAATAGTACAGTCTACTAAGCATTTAGTTCAATGACAATACTTTTGCATTTTTTTACGTTCAATTTATTTAATTGTTTCAGATGGACCAAGTAAAATGTACCACAGGGTGCGGCGGAAAATGAAGTTCGAAATCAGTGCCATATTAATTTTAAGTTACGTAACATTGGTGTACACTAAAGCCTTTGATATTAAATTAATTAATGATAACATTGATGACATAGGAAATGATATTATTGATTTTGATGATGAATATTCTGTTAAATATGATAAGAAATATAAAGTACTACCATGGAGTTCAAACGACTTGAAGAAAGATTCTTACAGATATACTGTTGTGAAAGATAAATCACACAATGAGCATGACAATAAAGAAATCAAATCAGCTGATGCTCCAGTGGTTAAGACTACAACCATCGTTAATCCTACTACATACGTAGTAGAAAAGACAACTGAACTTAGTGTTATTCCATTAGAATTATTAAGTACAACAGAAACCGGTGCAGTCAGTCCAATTGAAAGTACAACAGAATTAGATTTAACAGTTATTCCTTTAAGTACAAGTGAGAAAAGTCCTGCCGTTTTAATTATTAATCAGACTGTGACTCTACCAGTATCCACTGAATCTTCAGAAGATTATAATTTGACTACAATTTTTTATGAAATGACTACGAAATCTAACATTTATTTGAATGAAATAACAACTGAAAATATAATAAAAGAAACATCAACAGAAAATGTATTAAACGATACTCTAACAATTACTAGCACAATGTTAAATGTAAACGAAAGTACAGAAATTGGAACGACAATTCCTGATACAAATAATGTTACCGAAGTAATTACTATACTTCCTGATATTTATAATGCTACTGATTACTTTACTGAAAATTTCCAGTCTACAACAGTAATAAATGAAGTAAATAATACAAGTGATACTAACAGTAACAAGACCATTAAACGTGAGGATTATGACAGTACAGAAGTCAACGCAGAAGTTCCAATATTTACTGAGTTAGATACCGAAGATATTTCCGAAGTTCCTGAAGATTATTATGATTTGAAAGATGTCGTTTCAACGTCTGCACCTAAAACTGACGCTTTATCTGTGATATTTGGATTTGCCGGGAGTGTGGTGGAAAGTGTAGTAGAGAGTGTAGCAGAAAGGGTGGTGCCCAAAGGACTGATTGACTTGTTCCGGCGAATGCAAAAACAAAATGAGGCTTTAGAAGCTGAAAAGTTGAGAAGTCGAGAAGAGAATGGTGGTATAGGTAATTGTTTTTTTTTATTCAGATTATTTTATATTTCCACATTTGTTTGTACATTACTATATGATTTTTCATAAAAGGAATTCTTTTAATAGAAGATTAATTGAAGAGACACATTTAAAGTGTAGACATCGTGTTTTGTTTACTTAATAAAATTATTATTATAAAAACAAAAAACCCGACTGCTTAGAAGTTATGAACTGAAAAGAGAAAAACAAGGATCACTATATCTGTATAAAATTCTAAATACTTTATGGTGCTGCAAACAGGGACAAAATATTTTAACCTGCGGGGAAAGAAAGATCTAACAAAACTACGTTTGTCCCCGCCTGCAGCACCATAAAGTGTTTAGAATTTTATACAGATATAGTGTAATATCCCCTCATTTACAGCCGCCATTTTGAAAATTTATATAGCCTATGTCACTACCACAATTCTGACAAATTCAACGACACCTCACATGTCAAAATCCGTTCAGCCGTTTAAGCTGTAGCACGTGCCGAAGAAATGCACATACATACATACATACGCTCGAAAAACATAACCTTCCTTCTGATGCAGTCGGGTAAAAAAGAAAAACATTACAAATAAAAAAAAAGATATTCTGCAAACTTCAAAATGTTATATGAATCATAAATAATGTTTTCTTTTTAAATTCATAGGTCAATTCACCCGAGGCGTGATCAAGACGATATCTTCAGGTCTGAGCAAGCCCCTCAGCCAGCTCATGGCCGGAGTAAGGGACATCGGCTCCCTGGACAGTGACCGAGGCTTCATCGGCAGCCTCGCGTCAGGTGTAACAAGCGTGGCCAACGTCGCGAACTCCATGGTTGATGTCTTCAAGGACAGGGTGCAGGCTATTTATCCTGGTAAGCTTTATCCTTGTTTTGTTACATTGCTCTTGAATAGTTGCAGGCGTTACTCTGATTTTTAATGGAATTTGTGAAATGTACTGTACTGTACGTACTGTACTGTAATACATGACAAATATATATTTTTAATGTTAATGTACTGAAATGTCATACAATGTTTAACAAAAATGTAGACCTTTAATTTAGGGACAGGAAGGAGAAATTGCAACACGGGAAACTATAAAAAAATTAAAAAGAGGAGGAGTAATATCACAATATATGTCTTTAGAGATTTTGTATAAAGTTGTTTTAAAATTAGAAGTCTAAGAGGTATTCACGCGGACGAAGTCGCGGGCGACTGCTAGTACATGATAAAGATAGAGATTATTATAGAATGCTCCTATACTAAAGCCAAACTCGATTAAGAATGCTTGTCAACAAACAAATTTAAAATGAAGGTAGAAAATGAAACACATTTTATGCCTAATAAATTTAAAATTATGATTAGTTATTTTAAAAAATGTTATTTAAGAGATATTGAATATATTAATTAGTTTTAAGCTTACTAATCTAATTTACTGTCATGAATTCGACATTAACTAATTAATTAAAAAAATAGGACTAGTGATTTCTACCTTCATTTTTATTTTGTTTGTTGACAAGCATTCTCAATCGAGTTTGGCTATAGTATATATGTCCGGTTTTTTGTTCTTTGATCTCAGATAGGCACTAATAGTTAATTATGTATTGTTTTCTAACCTACGAGAAGATTAAGGTGATGATCCTTTATTTCATAGGTACAATCTGGTGCGGGGATGGACACTCAGCTCAGGCGCGGTCTGGTGAACTGGGGCTGTTTTTCTTTACGGACACCTGCTGCCGGCAGCATGACGCCTGCAAGCTGTACATCGGCGCCGGGGAGACCAAGTTTGGCCTCACTAACACCGGTCTTTTCACCAGGTGGGTATCCCAAACAACTAGAGGATGAAACTTGATCGGTTAGTCACTGCTAACTTTAATGAAACCATTTCTATTAATAATTATAGTTAAGTCATCGAAACGACAGAAAACAAAATAATCATTCTTCTTGAATAAATCATAACATTTTTGGTTACGAGAGATAAGGACAACGATAATACTCTTCCACTTTCACATAGTGGTCCTTTGTTTACTTTATTTTTTTAATAAAATGTAGGTACAGGCGGCTTTATGTAATTCTAGAGACCTATAATTATCTAGGCTGTTACTGGGGATTTCTCGAATTAAAAAAAAACTAAATTATGTACTTCATAATCAGAAGTGGATTTTTACCTACATTTCGAAAAACGAGAGTTATAATGAGAGCAAACTGCATCTTGTTTGCTTCTACGCACGTGCTTAAGTGAAATATTTAAATTTATCACGTTTGATGTAAACATGACTATATTAGGACTGGGTTTGATTAGATCTCGTTTTATAAAGTCCGCAACTTGCACAACGTATGTTTTATTGCTGTTGTGCTCAAATTTCACTGGAAGTAGGCAGGCAGGTATCTACTCGTAAACTTGACGAAATGCCCACATTCGGGTCAAGCTTCGCTTGTCACGAAAATATTACACGAAATATACATTTAAATGGACGAAATTATTCAAACGAAATTTCATCCACACTCTTGGGACAAGAATTAGTTAATAATATAGTAGTCAATGTTAAAAATCGTTTATTAATTCAAGGTTCGTTAACTTGATGACTTTTCATCACACGGATTCATGGAAATTGGAAGTGTTCGGCATTATCGTTACATCAGCATACAAATATACAAATAAATAAACAGTTAAATTGTAAATTGGTGATTATTATAGATATTTATCTTATTCATCGATTGCATTATTATATATTTGAAATACAATTGATGAATAATTCCTAAATTACTAAGATGATTGGAGTACATTGGATAAGCTTTCACTTTTACACAATAACTAACAGAAATTGTAATTGAAAACAAAATTATCATCGTAAACTACGCCGATATATGATTTTTTTAAAATCTTGAAAAAAATGAAAAGACCAAATGTTGACTTTCTTGACAGCTCTTCTCGTCCGATGACCACCTTTCAGACCGGTAATAGAGTCACTTTAAATAGATGAATTTACCGTTTTAATAGTGCACCCTAAACCTACTTGAAATAAATGGATTTTGAATTGACTTCGGATTTTGATTTTGAGAGACTAAAAAAATAAAAAAGCTCCAGTTCCAGGGCCAAGTCTGTGGTTTATAACTTTAGCAAAACTATTTTTACTTAACAAATTATGAGAGTTGTAACCTACAATGTGTTTAGTCTCCAACATAAACGCAGTAGGTATACAGTTAGTGAATACATACGTACATAGATTTCCAAAATAATTACCCTTCTTTTTGATTTTGTAGTCGGGTAAAGACAGAAAATATAGATTCATACAAAATTAGATTTTAATAAAAATTAAAATTACTTTTCTTCGTAGTTTTAAAGGCTTTTTCTTCTTAGAGCTTTCTCTTTAAAAGTTGAAAATTTCATTTTTTTATCAGAGGTGTTAAATACAATGTAGTTCTTGTATTTAAAATCCGTTATGGTTTTGAATTGCGCGCGGGCACCTCGCCTTGTGCAATACTGTTACGTGAATAACAAGGTGGTTTCTTTCTTTTATTGTTATACTTGGATCTAGATTCTCGTAGATAGGGTCAAGTCACATTGGTCAGTTAAATCGTGTGAGCCTTTATAAAAGCATAAATATCAATATTTCATACATATAAATATCAAAGTTTGCAAAATTGAGGTTTTTTTTTTATTGACTACAAGTTAGCCCTTGACTGCTATCACACCTGATGTTAAGTGATGATGCAGTCTAAGATGGAAGCGGGCTAACTTGTTAGGAGTAGAATGAAATCCACACCCCTTTCGGTTTCTACACGACATCGTACCGGAACGCTAAATCGCTTGGCGGTACGTCCTTGTTGGTAGGGTGGTAACTAGCCACGGCGAAAGCCTTCCACCAGCCAGACCAAGACAAATATTGGCTTAATAATTTCGTATGTTAAAATTAAATTGTTACTTGAAACTTGAAGAACTATCTATTATAGCTATGAGTAAAACAAAATTTTTTAGGTAATATGTTACACTTGTAGCCTTAGATTAAAAATATACAAATGGTTTCGCTCCGCTGCGCAGCGAGACTTCATTAATCTAAGCATGTAGCCTAATTTGTCAGTGTCTCGTCTGTTATTTGCACAAAATAATAACAACATTAGAACATACTAATACGAGTGTCAAAAAATGACGAACTATGATGATTAAAGTAACTGTCAAGTATTGCGTCACAAGTAGAATGTCGTTCAAGGTCACTGCGTGTGCTTCGGCGCTATCACTATCAGACCAAGATGCGCACAAAAAGAAATGACATATCGTGGTTAATAGCGACGAAATCAGAAGAATCTTTATATCCCACACGTAACGAAAGGGAGAGTAATACTTTTTTTTCGCATTATTCGGTGACATCAAACACGCGTATCCAAGGCCTACTTGTTACGTGCAGCCAAGTCAAGGACGCTGCCGTGTAAGTGATGGCCTAAAAACCTGCACACTGAACCAGTCGCACGAGGCGCTTACACAGCAAGATCTACATGCAAGTCTCACGTGAACCGCTTCTACCTCTAAAGTTAGGAACCTACGAGAACCACTTCTTGATCGATCGCCGATCGGTAGTAACCTTAGGCTTAGCTAGGATGTAGAAGATCAATCGTGATCTTTAGTATGTAGAAGATCAATCGTTGATCTTTAGTCATGTAGTTTAATTATATTGTAATTAATTATTAATTAAATAATTATTACGTATCGTTGCATTTCTTTCCGAGCCCCTAGCTGCCCCCTAAACCTAAGTTACTGGCTCGAAACTTTTGTTTACTGCAAGTGCCCTATTTATTTATTATCTAATTTGACTAATACGGCCGCCTGTGTCGTAATTTCCGCATTTACAAAGGTGTACTGCAAAACCAATTAGCCTTCCAGTAAGATACTACGTAGCAAGTAGCCAGAAATATTGGTTTTACCTATCATACAAACCGTACCTCTACCAAGATAAAACGCTTTGTTCAATATGGTATTCACGGGCTCTCATGCCAAAGGAGTGGCGGTAGGCTTTTTCGGCATGGCTCTCTTAATGATATAATAAAAAGGGCTCTTGCCACCATAAACGTTCCTGCGCTAATCGAGCCATCAGGAATAAGCCGGGATGATGGCAAGAGACCTGACGGATTGACCCTGGTTCCCTGGGAAGTGGGACGGGTCCTAATGTGGGACGCTACTTGCGTTGACACATTGGCTCCGTGTCATATCAGGGAGACAGAAGCAAGACTGGGAGCCGCAGCAGAAAAGGCTGAAACCGGTAAGTGGCACAAGTATGCCTCTCTGACAGAGAGTTACATATTTGTTCCTTTTACCATGGAGACCCTTGGGCCATGGAGTTGCAGTGCCAAAATATTCTTCCGTAATATTTCACCGCACCTAGTTGCCTCAACTGGTGACCGAAGGGCTGGCTCATTTTTTGCGCAAAGGATTAACCTGGCTATCCAACGCGGAAATGCAGCCAGTATTCTTGACACCATTCCACGTGGGCATGATTTGTATAGTTATTAGGATAAGTTAGCTTAAGTTCCTTATTGTATTCTTTCTCAATAAAATAAAAATCTAAAATAATTTGTTCAATTCAATTTTCAATTTCAAAGATTTCTATCGCTGGATGTTGAGGCAATTTGTACTGGAAGACTGAGCGCGTGATCGTTAGTTATTATTTTTGAGAATTTGCTAATCGAAAATATATAAATTAAAATTACAATAAGAAAACACATTAGCCGACATTTTATTACGAGTAAACGTAAGTAACCTCGTTGTACTCTTAATAATAGAGGCAATTACATTATATAACGTGTAAGTGAGTCGACATTTTTGTGTCAGAGTTCTTGGAAGTACAATTGCCGTTTTTGGGTTTATTATATTGTTAATTAACTGTTATATAAAACTTTATTTGGGGATTCCCTACAATTACGTATACCTAATAATTGTTGAAGATTACATTCTGATAGCTGCAAATTAGGTTCAAGTTAAAGTATGGAGATGTTAACAAAGCAGTTGGTTTTGCGGTTGACAACTTTCTTATTGACTTGAGCTTGTTCCACGCCGATGCTTTCCATACCAGTGCCTTAATAGTGTTAAATTGTTTATTGACGGTACAAAATCATCCCTTTCTAGGTTACCTCATGACTCTAATTTAACTGGCAATTTGAAGCAGGCTTTATTAAAGCGATCTGAGAGTCATATCTCATAAGTAATTGCCCTTTGTTCCAGGTCGCACTGCAGTTGCGACGAGAACTTCCGGCAGTGCCTGAAGAAGACTAACTCGCTGGTGTCTGCGCAAATCGGTCTCACGTACTTCAATGTGCTGGGCCCGCAGTGCTTCCGTCGCGCGCACCCCATCGTCAAGTGCTTGCGGCGAACCAGGTTGGTAGTCTTCCGACAAATAGACACAATATAAGTACTTCCGGCAGTGATTGAAGAAGAACAACTCGCTGGTGTTTACGCAGATCAGCCTATAGTATACAATTATTGATGGTCTCCGTGGCGTAGTGGTATGCGCGGTAGATTTATAAGGTCGGAGGTCCTGGGTTCGATTCCCGGCAGGGCAGATTGAGGTTTTCTTAATTGGTCTTGGTCTGATGGGAGGCTTTCGCCGTGGCTAGTTACCACCCTACCAACAAATATGTACCGCCAAGCGATTTAGCGTTCCGGTACGATGTCATGTAGCAACCGATTGGAGTGTGGATTTAGTCATACTCCTAACGTTAACGTGCATCCATCTATGATTGCATCATCACTTAACATCAGGTGTGATAGCAATCAAGGGTCAACTTGTAGTCGATAAAAAAATTGTGTGCTCAAACATAGGTCCACGCTCTATTACCAAACTCATATAACTCAATTAGACGGTATTCTGAAACGGAGAGAGATCAGGCATAAGATTGACGACTTGAGCTGTTCTCCAAAGCATGGCTCTTTCCATGGCTATGCTAATGAGATTTTTTTTAAAGAAAAAACTATAATATTTATTTATTTATTTATTTATTTAAAAACGCAACTCAGAGTGTAACGGCTTTGAAACTAAAAATAATATAAGATGTTATTTATTTGCAGGATAACGGGGCTCAAATGCGAAGAGTACGAACTGGACTACACGAAGCCGAAAATGTGGCAGTGGTTTGACAGCGAGACCTTCTGACACCAGCTCATGATGACAGGGTTTTGATGTCAAATATAAGTTATTTATCACTAAACCGTCAACCTTTACGGTTGAAACATTTGGGTAGCGACGGATACTCGTGGAGTCTGAGTACCAGATTGAGTAATAATACGCTGATCACTATGTGGCAATCACATGGTGATCAGCGTGAGCGGATTTAACAACTGTCGTATCTAGAGTGTAAAGATGAGTTAAAAGTTGTATTAGAGTATAGGGTCGGTGGATGTATGAAAGACTTGTTATTATTTTATGATTAATGCCTATTTTGGGTAAAATTACTGATTATAATTTTTATATGTATAACAAATTTTGCTACCAAATTTTAATTCAGATTATTGTGCTACTGATACTATAAATATGAGAGTTCATGAATTTAGATATTTGTTGATACAGTGTACAGATGAATGAATTTGTATGAGATTTAGGGTTAATACAAATTTATAAATTAGATTATTGCATAAGATAGCTTAGGTTTAACTGAGCGTTCTTTGTTAGCACGGTCGGGAAATTACTAACGTCATTCTTGTTGCTATCGCTAAGCAGAATTCCGTCTTCGGACGTAAAAATATACTTTCTGTTAAGTTAAGACAGAATTCTGCTTAACATTTTTGTGTCACGTTTATGGGCACATGGAAGAAGCGCATAGTAGGATCTGTTCTAATAATACATTACGAAGTGATGCTCTGTTATATGCCGTGGTTGACAATTGTTGATATCAGGTGCGAGCCGTCTGCTTGTTTTCAATTGTTGCTGTAAAAATGTTTTAACTCCATTTGTTAGTCTGTCCAATTATTCATGTGTTTCAATTTCTAAGTTTACTCCAGGAATCTTAATAATTTCAAGAAAATTCTATGACTACTTCTTTGGCTTTGTATATAATTATGGCGGGTATTTTGTTCGAAATAAAGTTTTCTCTTTTTTTTTCTTTTATAACTTCACTGTTTCGTATTAAGATTTATATTATTGAATTAATTACTTCGTTTCAATACATTACTTAAAAGCCAGCAAAAACCAATAACGTTTTTAATGAAATTACATAGAACATCTATATCATTTATTTACTTATTTCTGCAGTTTTACCAACCAATCGCGTCGTGGGGCGTCATCAGTTCAATGTAGCCAACTGTGCGCCCAGAGATAACGCACATTTTCCATAGAGTATTTCACAGACGACAACATCCGAGTTCACGCAGAGAGATATATTTCTGTATTCTGTTCTGTGGTCTGTATATTGTATGCACGCCCAAATAAATGACTGTCTGCGCGGCCCTTAATTATTTTTGTTATTAAAATTCAGGATGAGAAATAAAACAATACTTCATTTATATAAGAAACATCAGAATATATTTCGAAATGTCACATTTAACAGATAAACTATAATAATAAAACGTTATAATGCTAATTATAATTAAAATAAAAAAAACTTAATCATCGATTAATAAAATTACGGTGTCCAAATCTTGTAAAGTTTTAAAATTTTTGACAAATTCTCGATATTAAAAATGCATATAGGATTTCGTTTATTTTATAAAACCCCTTTCATAATAGCTGAATTATTAATTGTTTTCAAAAGCATACTTTAACACTCTTCGCCATAAAATCAAAAACATTGTAGGTAAATTAAATCTATTAAATAAGTATTTTATTTAGAAGTTGTCAAAAACTTATATTATTTTCAAAAGGCCCTCATCTACACGGAAAGTATAATAGTTGTGATATCTATCGTGTTGTGCGCAAAAATTGATCTGAAAACTGTGTATAATAGATATGTTTCATTACTTCATAATAAATTGTTACTTTACCAGGTAGTGATGTGCAGAACCATTCATCAACATGATGTAATAAAGAAATGTATGAACTGTGAAATGACAGGTTGCCCCTCAAAATACCGCGACCAAGATTCCTAGTAGCCATTTTATATATTATCAGGGTGCATGGGAGTATCCTCGCCAAGTCGAGAAAAGGCACTGCCGTACCCCCTTTTCTCAAAGTCATTCAGGACATAGTTGAGCCTCTGTAACTTTCTTATGGATAAACCTAAAAGCCTTAATTTTCAAAATTATAAGATTTGCCTTTCAATCACCACATTGTGCCCGCATTGCAGTTTGTTTAATTTTTATCACTACGTTTTTAATTTTTAACGTGTTAATTCTCTCTCCTATTTTACTGTCTATCATTTTCTAATACATTAACATCACTTTATAATAAGTCAAGTCAAGTTTAAATATATGAACAAAACCAAGTAATTGTTTTCTGTAATTTTTATCCATTTATAAACTTTCTTCCGTTAATGTATATTATTGGTTATACTTTGTCATTCATTTTCAAATATAATTTATTATAGTTTGCGGCACTTTTAAGGGGCAATATGTAAATCATATAATCGAATTTAATTAATTATTTTAATGTTCTACGTAACATTCCTGACACATGTATATTCTTATGAAAAATCGCGTTAATATTGTTACTAATGGCGCCATCTAGAGTTTATGCAATGTAAATGTAGGGTATGAAATTGAATAATTATAGTATAAAAATGTACAAATTAAACACTTTACAAATATAAATTGAATTTTACTAATAAACTTTGCTCAGACAACAGCAAACGCCGCGAATGCAACACTTTAAAAAGTTTATTAAATTGTTTGGAACTTAAATTAGTACCATTTCATAACTCGAATCTTTAGTATACTTACCTAACATCGGTAATAATGCATTAATACGGTAACATGGAACTTATCTGAAGATGGAATCAGAAGGTGATCGTAGGAGCTCTTAATCAAGACATAGCAAACACTCTTGCCCAGATACAGGACGCAGACCCTGGTTCTGATATATTCGGCAATTTTATTCTTAACAGGTGTTGCTCTCTTATAAGAGATAGTTTTGTTTTTAACATCAGGTAAGCTTTCTAGTTGTTCTGTTAGCTATAAAAAGCTTGTAAACGCATTTATATTTGTTGTTATATTAAAAATAAATATTTTAAAATTTATTTAAGTCGCATGTAATATCGCATGACATTTTTTTCTCAAAATGTAGCAGCTACGCTGAGTTCATCTTCTGAAAGAATTAATTGATGTCACTACATGGCATTTATTTGGATGTACCGATGTTGTCTGTTCAAGTTTACAAAATAAAAAAACTATAAATACACTTAATAAATAGCGCATTAAATGGCGAATTATTAAAATGGGCGACGTATTCACAGGGACACACACCAATGTTACGGGGCTACAATATTAAGTTATCATATAATGATATAAAAATCTAAGGTAAGCTACGCCTACTATATATGAAATCTATTGGACTATCAAATATAGACATATTGCTTAACGTGGTCCAATGGAATATAATTTAGTCATGGACTTAGTTTTAGGTTCAGACTTAGGTCCTGATTTTTTGGGAAGCAGAGGAAAAAAGTATTGCTTAAAAAGGTTATGATAAGGCTTGGTTACTTTCGCAAATATAGCTTTACAAGCTTTAGGTATGTCGAATTTGGATTTAATTCCTAATGACATTATAATTGAGGTTGTTTTCATAAACTTTAATTCGTGAATTTTAACCCTCGATTTGAACTATTATGATGACCTTTTTATATTGGAGAATAAAGGAGAATGCCAGATCCTAACCCAGAAAGAACACAAATTATAAATATACTAAAAATATCCTGTTATTTATATAAATGTTTTACAATAAGACATTTTTACTGTTGGACTTTGGAATAAAATTCTGTTTAAAAAAATAATTAAACTATTTCCTTTTAATTTACACTCTTTATGCATTTTTATTTATTATTGCACTGGGTTCTAGCCTTTTATATCGTTTTTATTGTATTTTCATCCAAAGAAGGCTCCAAATGTCTAGTTAGTATCCAGAGTCGGTAAGTCTGTTCAAAAATGTATTTAATGAAGCTTTGCGTCTGTCATGTGTCATGGCAATGCGTAGTTAGATTTCAGTTTATCCGTTACCGTGATTTTTAATACAAACACTCCAAGTTCTAGAGCTTTTAAATGTAATTTATTTTACATAGTAAAAAAAATGCAATAAAATGATGTTGTACAATGTTTTTATTAGTGGGTTAAAGTCCTATGCATTGTCTGGCATTCTCTTTTGTCAAGTGGTTAATATGGGATTTACGTGATGTTTTGAAGTAACCAATTTAAATTTCATGTAGAATTGGGGAGGATTATAGGAAGATTTCCGATTTATTTTATTAATTTTTTTAGCCATTATAGGAATGAAAGCAATAAGTATATAGTACAGCAAAAAATATACTGTAAGCGTTTTATAGAAAACTGATTTAACAAATTCTTGGAGGAAGATATCAAATTTGGAAAGCCATACGGAATCTTTTGTATTACCTAGGTGATACCCTTATTGTCAATTCCCTGGTTTTTCCTACTTCTCTCGCTACAATACAAAATACTATTGTTGAACATCGAGTTACATATAAATCCATCAAATCAACCGTTCAAATGTTTTGTCTTCATAAGCTCAATATCTCTCTCTGATCTATCTATAGATCTATGAACAGTAATAAATTTTTATTAGAAACCATGAGAGCTTTTGAATTTTTTAATATTAATATTATTATTGGAATGATCGATGTTCAGCCATAGTATTTTTGAAACAGCTGCGTCTACTTTCTCTAATGATACCTACCTGATGGCGATTAGTTCTAGGATGGTCCAGGATAGTCCAAGGGCGAGGTGAAATTGGTGTTTTATTTGGACCCTGGGATTTAATAAAGCGTTACAAGTCTGCCACAACTATGTATTTGTAGTGCGCATACTTTGCGCTATGACATCTAATTGTCTAATTACGACTAATATTTTTGGAGCAGTTTCATTTTCCATAATTTTATAAAGAAGTTTATTTTCTATATTCGTAATAAATACGGTTGTATGATGTAATATAGGGGATTTTTCTGTTTATCCTAATAACTTTACAATACCAATTAAACAACCTAACAACATATTCTACCGACTGCGCCAAACCAGTAACGTGTCATTGTCGAAAACAAAATAATTAATTCAAACTTTATTTTTATTAAAAAATTAATTGATTGCTTTACTGAATAAATTTTGCATTAATTACTAATAACACATCTTGACAAATCAGTATTTAATTTTCTTTTTTTTTGGCGCTGGTAAATGAAACAACTCCAAATCACACATTGAAATTACTATTATGACATCAAAACATGAAATATAACTACTTCTTATAACTATTACATTAGTAATTCAGATATTTTTTATGTATAAACATTATTACGAATATAATTGTGGTTTTCTAGCGTCTAAATATACGCATCAAGACCGATGTTCGTTATAAAAATTGACTAACCATAAGTAAAACAAATGGCCTTATTTTAATATTTTATAAAGAACAAGGGTCCAACTATAAAATGAATACTAATAAAATAAGGCAAATGGGTATTACGGAGGGCTTTTAAAATATTCACTAAATATCAGGCACTCAAATTGAAATGATTGTTTAAACAAACTCTTAGTCTAGGTCTAGCATTAATTCTATGAAAAAAAAAACTAAAAACTTTGCGGGTCTCAAAATCATTTTCATATGCCATGATTTCTCATACAAAAAACGGAATAGATTAATACCTACTAATATTTTCTGTGGTTTTTGTTTTGGGAAGATGAGATAATTTTCTAGATTTATGTATTCAGCCACACTACTGGCCAATGGCAGGGTAACTGTAAGCCTACCCGAAATTCATTTACCGGTACCAAGTGACCTTTATCGATAGTTTACCCTACTTAACATGTCTGAGATCAACAATGATCGATAAGAAATAAATGTGTTTTATATAATAATTTATTCTGTTTTTATATAACTATACTCGTAAGTTTCTCTCCACAAGTCTAGTGCAGGATATCATCTCTGATATTTCTGTTAACTTTTTCGCCCCACGTTGGGCGCCAGTGTAACGTAGGGGGTTTGGGTAGAAAGGAAACCGCCTTAGTTAACACGAAAGAAATTATATTCGTAAAAAATTATGGGCCGTGGGTGTAAGGCCCGCCTAATTTAGTCCGGTACTTCCCTGGAGCCGGGCGCGACTCGGCGACAGCTGATGGCCGGTCACGGGATGGGACGGCCGAATGATGCCACGACGCCGGTGATGAAACGACCACGGTGACGTCACGGGTACGGCGGCAGTTGTTAAGTGCACCGGGATCGTAGATGGTGACTTGGGACCCAATATGTGGGAATTGTAATAAGGAACACGAGCACGTCGTATTTGTATTTTTAAATATTAATTATGCACTAAGTGCAGCTCAATTTTGTTTAAATTAAAAAAAATAAAAATTAAATATAAAAAAATTAATATAAGTAGTGACGGCCACTAGGTCGTGAATGAACTGTCATTCCTAGTTGTCCGATCAAAGCGCCCGTTTAAAAATTAGCACGGCCGGTTAATACGAACCTTCCGTATTTGGGAGTATTATAATGAGTTTACGAGAAACTAATGTTTCTACGTTACACTACTATTAAATTCTTCATACGCTTGTATCCTTTAACTGCTTTTCAGTTTATCGAATTCACATTTGCTTGTTTGAATTAAGTAGTAGTTGTAGAAGTTTTAATCTATTCCATTTATTGTGACGTTCTTATATACAGGTAGGTCCACTGTATTTTAAATTCATCTACGCTACCGCATCGTCCGAATCTTTAGTTTTTGGAAATAAAAAATTGGATGGATTCAATTTTATATTTTAAGTTGTACATTATATAAAACTTTTCATGACGTCCAAAAACTTCATTTTGTCTGCGTATTTTTCTACATTCTACTGCATTTATTATGATCTAAGTTTGCCCTGTTTGCTCACCGATAGTCGACATCAGTTTCTCTCAGTATACCTCTACCATGCACTATATGACATTCTCTCTCTACAACTAATTCTGTAATTTTAAACGATTTATCTATTCCTAATTCGTTAGCTTACATTTCAAGCCGTGGACCCGATTGGTATGATGTTTTCTAACATCTCGAGAAGGATTGAAAATAACATACTGGAAACGTGATCAATTAAACAATACAACAGCAGAAATATTAAGACTTATGAAGGATACATATATAGAAAGGGTTAATAAATCTAAATAAGATTTAGAATAGTTATACGATGGAAGAACAAATTAATTAGAATAGGAATTTATTCTAAATGTACTACATTTTTACAATACTGACACAATCACTAATTTGTCTGATCATTGAATTAATATACAATCGTTCCTTTATCATTATATCACTAAAAACAATTACTTAATACATGGCAATCAAAAAATGCAATAATATTACAATAAATATAGGCGTACCTATAAAAATTCATAATAATATTCAAATATGTTGATTATAATAATTTAATAGTATATTTTAGCAGATTCTGTAATATAATTATGATTAACTTATGATTTAATTTAATGTTGTAATATAATTAATTTTAATAGTAAATTTACGCGTATAATATATTTGTATCAATAATGGATTATTCTACAATCTACGCGGAGTATGAACATTTATCAGGAGACACGTTGGGATCACAATATATTTTTATAACTACATAGGTACGTCAATAATACTTTTATAGTTTTTAATTAATATTACAAAATAAATTATCATTATTGTTATTTAACAAAAAAGTCTTTGTAAATAACATTTTGGAAATAAATATTATTATAAAACTATAACAAACAGTAATAAATTTAATAATAATTAATAAACAATAACCTATAAATTATATAAGTAACCTATAAAAATATTTAAAGAAACATCTGAAAAAACTTTTTTTTTCAATTTGTACTTGTAAGCTTAACATGAAAATATTAGTTGAAAACTTATAATTTATTTGTAAAAATTGTTTCATGAAAAATTTCCTTCAACTTCAAAATTATGAGTTTCATAATTTTATAATTGTTATTAAAAAGTTATAAATTCATTTGACTTCGAGTTGTCAAAGTCGCCGGCCCGTCATAGTCCCGTCTATAATCTAGCTTGAAGCGTCGTCATACCTACCAGGATAAGATTACATTAAGGAGACCTATCATTATCAAATAGTTAGTAATAACCATGAACATTGGTTTCGCTCCGCTCGAAGAGAGACTATTTGGATTCAAAGTTATTTCTCATGTCACAAGATGATTACATTTTCTAGAAACTCTCCTTAAGTAAGTTAACCTTAAAACGTGTGTGCAATTTGTTTCACTCATAAGAAAAATTTGAAATCGAAATATTTTATTTGGTAATTTGAACTTTTTGATTTTATACAAATGTCTACGCTCACAATATACTCAGAACAGAAACAAGATTGGTGTAAAATATTTGATTTTCATGCATTCAATTTAATGCCCAAAAATAATTTAAATTTGCGCATTCAAATCCTCTCTACATAAGTATACAATTTTAAAAGAATTCAGTATTTTAAAATAACAATTTCAGAAAAATGTTAAATTCATTAAAACGTGTCAAATCAAAAAGCATGTTAATATAATTCTAGCATTTCAGTAAAAGTTGACACAAACGTATCTCATGGACAGTTTAAACTTAAGTAAAATTTGTAGTACCAAGGTATTTTTAGCAGGTTATTATTGATTCAAGAAAAAAAAACTTTATACCTACCACCGAAATCCGATTCGGGACAGTCGCAGACACAAAAAATTGTTATAATTAATTTTATATGTATATGTTTATTGATCTAACTTGGCAGAAAAAAACCTAATTAGAAGAAAATAATGGTATAAGAACTTAACATTTTGTAAGTATGCAATAAGAAGAAAATATTAGTTAATTTTTTCTGCGACATAGCGAGGATTTTTTCTGGACAGTTATTCTGTAACGAAACTTGACAGTGTAAGTTTCGAATTCTCTCCATATCTCTCTTTCCATTGTATCGTGTTAAACAGAGAGAGATAGACGAATTGAAACTTGTACTGTTGAGTTTCGTTACTGAATAGCGTAATAGGCTATAATTTACATAAGTCTGATTATCTTCTGTCGTTAAAAATAAAAAGATGCGTAAAATGTGATGTTGGTGAGTGGTGGCGGTTAGGCTAGGCTAGGCTAGGCTAGGCTAGAGCGCCGCAGTCGAAAAAGGGGAAGCAAGCGACGGGCTCGGCGGCCGAGTGCTAGAGCACGTGCAGATTCTCGCAGGATTTGGATTTGGAGTCGCGCGCCCACACGCGGCCCAGCAGACCTCGCACCTGCGGATACCAGGGTACATCAGCGTCTCATCATAACAGGCAACTGCAGAACCATGCATTAAAGGAGAGGGAATTACGAACTCAGATCCATTACGGTACTCCAATCGACGCACGCTCCATTCCATTTTTTCAACAGTACCACATGTA
The DNA here is from genome assembly GCA_034621355.1 of Mycalesis mineus. Lineage (NCBI taxonomy): Eukaryota > Metazoa > Arthropoda > Insecta > Lepidoptera > Nymphalidae > Mycalesis > Mycalesis mineus. Next base: position 22,230,390 of record CM067882.1, read on the forward strand.
CCTTAATGATTTGAAAATAGAGATAAATATTGTAATTTGTAGTAGAGTAACTTGATGCATCGCTTCGCTTTAGATTGCCATCGTCCTGTGGGTTCTAATGCAGGCAAATATGGTTGGTCAGCATGCGCGTCTGTTAACTTTTGAGTTATACGTCCACATCGTTTTGTTCCGATTGACATAGAGGTAGGAAGGTGCTGGTATGCCGAAAATCGTGTTGATAGTCGAACCCCGATAGGGAGACTGACTTATGAAACGAGTCGCAAAAAGTTGCTGGATGCAGGTGGCTCAGACACTGGCGTTTAAAAGTCCTGACAAAAGGCCGTGATGATGACGACTAATTAAAACATATATGAAGCCTAACCACGATTAACTACAAATCTAGAGGCAAAACATAGCTTATGTTCTTTATTTAAAGGCATATAATACATAAAGGTACCTTGACACTAGCAGAAAGCCGCGAGCGTTTCCTGGGCGTGCTGGCAGCGGACGCGGGCGCAGGCGTCACTGGTATCTCAGCGGTTTCGAGCGGTGACCGCGCGCGGCTGCGGTTTTTGCGCGAACTGCTTCGTTTTCTGGAATTGTGTGTATCTTTCTTAAATACATCATGGGAGGATCGTCATTTGCCTCTATGTATATGGTAAAAACGTCCCCCAAACAATGGAACAGACAGACGCGACTGTCTGTCTGTTCGCGATGAACCCAAAGACTAAACTAATTGTCACGCGGCTTTAACCTACTTATAGCTAGAGTGATTTATGAGCAACATAACATGTAGTGTAGAATATACGATAATTGTATATTATATAGTTTGGTCGTTCAGTTTTTCAAAATTTTGGAATGTTTCCAAGAATGGTGAATGGTGCTCTACATGCATTTATAAATAGCCAGAAAGTGTCCCAGAAGAAAAGACTGGCTGTGCATAGAGGTGTGCTGGTGCCCACACTTGTGTATGGTAGTGAAAGTTGGGTATGGCAGAAGAAGCATAAAAGTAAAATAAATGCAGTAGAGATGAGAGCATTGAGGAGTATGAGCGGAATAAAACTGAGTGACAGAGTTAACAATAGTATAAAAAGAGAACAGTGTGGTGTTAAAGAAGATATAGTGACTAAAATAGAGAAAGGGTTGCTTAGACGGTTTGGACATGTAGAGAGAATGGATGAAAGAAGATTAACAAAAGAGATTTATTAGGCGAGAGTGAATGGAAATGTTGGAAGGGGAAGACCTAGGCGAATATTCCTGGACCAAATTCAGGACATTTTAAAAAATGGCCAGATCAAGAGTACCCTAAACCGACGATCTTGTATGAAAGGATTAATGAGAGTGGAAGAAGCTAAGGAAGTAAGCAAGGACCGTGGCAAATGGAAGGATGTAGTCTCTGCCTATCCCTATGGGAACGAGGCGTGATGCTATGTATGTATGTATTTCCAAGAATCGACAGATTTGAATGGCACTCCCGGACTGACACATCCCGTAGCATCCATAGGCTGAAAGCCTTAGTCCCGAAAGGAACTGGACGAAAAACAAGAGATCTGTATCTCTGTATACTATGTTACGTAGCATGCATAGAGTGTCCAGTCCCCAAAATGTGCTCCAAGGATTGCAAATAGCCCTTCAAATGGCTCTTTTGCGCCAAATTGCACCAAATGTCAGCCAATTTGGCAGTTATCTTTTTTAGTTTAAAGCTTTTATTAGTAAACTTGTGGGAAGTACTGGTAATAAACATCGGTGAATTGGGATCTGGCAGAGACGACAAAGAGGCACCGGTGCCTGTCTGTCACTAGGCTGTATCTTTTTTTATCGACTACAAGTTGGCCCTTGACTGCTATCACACCTGATGTTAAGTGATAATGCAGTTTAAGATGGAAGCGGGCTAACTTGTTAGGAGTGGGACGAAAATGCACACCCCTTTCGGTTTCTACGCGACATCGTACCGGAATGCTAAATCGCTTGGCGATACGTCTTTGTTGGTAGGGTGGTAACTAGCCACGGCGAAAGCCTCCTACGCCAAATCCAGACCAAGACAAATTAAGAAAAATCTCAATCTGCTCCGCCGGGAACCGAATCCAGGACCTCCGTCTTATAAATCCACCGCGCATATCATTGCGCCACGGAGGTCGTCAAAATCGTTACGAGCCGTGATAGTAACAACAATCTTCACGAAAGATAATCACTATCATCACTATCAGACTATGTTGACACGTAACAAGGTACCTATCATTTTTGTTAAGAGCTGGATCAAGCTAATATAATTCAGATTGGAGGGCTTAGGGTAATAATATTTGATAGATATTATGATCACTATCAGATATTAATGAAAATGGATCGACAGCGTAACGTGATCTTTAAGGCACGGGGATGCAGCATCACCAAATTTCAAAGTGTTACTGAAAATACTTGAAAGAAAGAATAGCTTAAATTTTACTGGGTATGCATAGTGGATTTATAAGACGGAAGTCCTGGGTTTGACTTCCGGCTGGGCTGATTAAGGTTTTATAAATTGGTCCTGGTCTGGTTGGCGGGAAGCTACGGCTATGGTTAGTTAGGTTAATACCACCTTACCGAAAAGGACGTACCGCCAAGCGACTTAGCGTTCCGGTACGATGGCGTGTAGAAACCGTAAGGTGTGTGGATTTCATGCTACTCCTAACAAGCCCGCTTCCATCTAAGATAGCATCATCACTTAACATCAGGTGTGATTGCAGTCAAGGGTCCAGGTGTAATAAAAAAAGACGCGTGGCACTCGGAGACTGCCGCGGTAAAGCTATTGCATAGTATTCTTTATCAACTTAGTTTCATGTTATCGGGATTGTGACTTAGGTAAGTTTTCTCTAAGTCTGGATTGCCATTAATTAAAAAAAATGACTTTATGAAATATCATACTTGAAAAAAAATATTGCAGAACCGACGGGATTCGAACCCGCGTCTCTCTGGCAATCCGGGCACTTAGAACGCTTACCGCTAGGCCACGTTTCCCGATGACGTCTATGCCAAAATTGTGCTTTTGATTTTATGTTTTTGATACTCAGAGGGTGTTAGGTTTTTTCGTTACGGAATTTCTGTATTCGGTGTCCACGCTCAAGGCCCGCGATAGAAGCTATGCAATAGCTTAAAAAAGACTCGGGCTCTTGTGACCCGTAACCACACAAACTAAGTTGTGGACCAGGGTGGAGAATCTTCAATACATTTACGTTCTTCTAAAATGTTCATTCACACTACTGCCATCTAACAAAACAGGTACGCGAAACATGAATACTGTTTTAAATTAATGCTGCTAGATGGATCTAGTTAGAAAAGGAAAAAGAATTATTTTATAGTTATATAAAATAAATTACTGATTATGTATTTGTAATGTAATAAGAACTTGTAATAATTATTAATTTGAATTAAAAATTATATATGACAATAAATTATATTCTTTATATACTGATTTCTAAACGAACGTCCATTTTTGAATTTTGTCCGTTGACGTTGAGCTAGCGGTCACTACTGCCACTAGATGATATGTGCAAAATTATTCAAAGTTATTTCAATAATCAGCCAGAACAAAAATTAAAGAACTTTAAAAATCACAGGTACAAAGTTTCCTTGTAGATATTATAACATATGAGCGCCATCTAGCGATAAGCTTGCTAATACATTCTTATCGCTAGACATTCATACTGGCAGCGCCATCTCTGACAATGGGTACTCAAACTTAATAAAATCATGAAGTGAGTTGCACATCTATCTCAGTATATAGTGTATTATCTATGTTCTGGACCAAGAAAGCAGTTAAGCACCGTAGGGCCATATTAAGTACGCGATTTTAAAGTCGTTTCATGTCAGTAGGAATGTGTAACCGTATCTCACCTAACTCTCTCCGCGTGCTGCTGCTTGAGTCGGATTTGCGTCAACAGCCCCACCAGTAACTCGTCCACGTTGTGGTTGATGCCCACCGACGTCTCGATGAACTTGCACTCGTATGATGTGGCCAACGCTTTACCTTCTGGAATTGTTCAATAATTTCAATTTAAATGTCATTTGTAAAAGTAACGTATATTCTAATTTTGTAACTTGGGTGGGGTGGCGATTATACTTTAGACCTCTCGGTTTGATTTTAATTAGTCTGTAAATCATGAAAAAACTGAGAGAATTAAACCAGCAATTAATTAATTAATTCAGTTCGTAGATATGCTGTTTAAGAGCAGGGAGTAGCATGAACTAACAGATAAAGGTAAATATGAGGAGAGTCTTTTGTTGGTCAAACATACATAATTGTCAAAAAATTGTTATTTGATATGTACCTAAGCTGTGCACGTGCCAGGAGCGTTTGCCTGTAGTATATAGGTGATATATGAGTGGCGATTAAAATGTCCCCAATTATTGGAAATCAAGAACGAACAGGGTAGGTGTGAGCAAAAACATTTTCAACATCCCAATTAGTGCAAAATTAATTGAAAATACTCGAACGGCACGGCAATTAAAACAATATGGCGACATACGATCTCCCTCATTATAAACTGTATTTATATTACAAATAATGAACTATTTAAAGCATCCATGAATACAGTTAATAAATTAATTCGATAATTTTATAACTACGTACGTAAGTTGATATTACTTGACAGTAAAATATGGAGTCATTTAAATTTTTTAACAAAAATAGAACTGACTCAAAACGCACTTAAAAGTAAGAAATAACTGCGTCATTTAGTTGCTTTTATTTACTTAAGCATATCTATGAAGTCCAAAAAACTACCGATACTTACACAAAAACCTAAATCGTTGCAAGTGTGCCAATAAAATTTGAAGAGTTCCTTCAATTTTCCCAGGATATTATCATCAGGTCCTAACATGATTACTATGGAACCATCTGGAAAGTATGCCCTTTCTAATAAAAAAAGAATTATCAAAATCGGACAACACTGTAAAAAGTTATGCGTAGTCATACATAAAAAAGTATACGTGTCGAATTGAGAACCTTCTCCGTTATTTTTCGTCGGTAAAAAATAAGTACACAAATATTTTAAAGGTGACTCAGTGTTACGTGCTGGGGTTCGGTGGCTTGGAATAAGAACATCTGATGACTCTGATGAGACCTTATATAGTTCTTCAGCACAAAGATCCAAGTACACTTCCAAACGTAGTCAATTGTAGTCCAAAATTATGGCCGATGTCGTTGGCAGATCACTTGTATCGCTAATATCGCTACTATGTGTCTTCACTTGCTTCCCAAGTACAAAGGCCGACAGAAGTCGGCTATTTACACCCGTCGTCTCTTATAAGAACCTAAGTTTATGTAAAGATAAACAGGGGGTAGAATTTTGCAGATTAATTTAGAACAATCGATTTCAAGCATTCCAAAAAAATCTGGAAATGCCAATAAATAAGATAAGGATCAATGGTGTTCCAAGCTTTTTATAGCATTAACCCAAGCATAACTTTTTACAGAGTTGTCCGATTTTGATAATTCTTTTTTTATTAGAAAGGGCATACTTCTAAGGTTGTCCCATTGTCATTCTGTTATAATCTGATGATGATATCCTAGGGAAGGAAATCTTCAAATTTTGGAGGCATGCTTACAGCGATTTCGGTTTTTATCTCGGTATCGGTAGCTTTTTGGCTACTAGTGCGGAATAATATACTATGACAGTATAGTACGAGTACGTTACGTGGCGATAAACACTAAAAATTAAGAAATAAATTTTTTTAACAAAAAATAGAACCGAACCGTATTACTGTGTAACTTATAGTATATGTAATTTTATGCAAGTATATTTATTTGATATTTTTGAACTATTTTCATTCGTACACCAACCACCTGTTTTCTGTTCAATTCTCCTCAGGCATAACGGTTGCCTGGAAGAGATCACTTTTAGTGATAAGGCCGCCGTTACACTACTATATTTATACTTTTTATTTTCTGTAATGTTTTGTTCCTTGGTGTAATAAAGAGTTTTATTATTATTATACATAAATTATACGCTCACGCCCGGACACACAATAAATACATATAAACAAAAACCGAAACTGTTATGATAAACGTACTTAAATACTTGATATAAATAAACTTAAATATACGCTACATAAATACATATATGCTCCGGGCGGAGGATTCACCCCGGCAGGGAGACCAAACGGCCGGGGGTCAGGGCGACAGGTGAAGTAACCGGCGAACCATCCTAGCCGAGTCGAGCAAGACCGCTTTTTGCATCTTGCCTGCGAGCGAACCGCCACGGAACCCCAGCCGCCTCAGATGGTGATCGAGGCTGACTGGGACCAATTATTATTATTATTATTATAGAACCGACTCAAAACGCACTAAAAAGTAAGAAATAACTGTGTCATTTAGTTGCTTTAATTTACTTAAAATCCTAGATATAATAAAGTTTTCTACTTTAAGGACGTTACCTAGAACCCACAAACTGCTTTACTACGTAAAATAAATGTTCCTTAAACTTGGCTGGCACTGACTTCATAGATATGCTAAAGTAAATTTTATCTTTTCCATAATTACTCCTGTTTCAAGAATGTCTAAAATATTTTACCGTGACTGTCTAAACTTAGAAGCAATATCAGAAAAAAGATGAAAGATATTATTATACTGGTACATGTAATACTAAAGGGCTGCGGTGGATGGAACTCGTTAATCATTCTCCAAAATAAATTGAACGAAACTCGATAAACATCAGTAATGTAATGCGGAGGAAGAAATTGGATCGTCAATATTTGTTGGTCAATTATTATTGTTGTATACCTACTGGTTATACCGACTCTTTACTGATATTGATAAAAATGTTTTAAGGGATTCATGTGACTGTCGATTCAAAATAATGAAGAAAATTTTTGCAAGAAATATACGTCCTTAATTTTGTTTGTTTCCTTTATTTGTTTTTAAAAATGGTTTTTTACTATCCTAACTAATATTATAAATGCTTTATTTCAACTACCGATTTAAATGAAATTTGGTACACAGTAAGTCTAGAGCCTGAAAAAGGACATAGGCTACTTTTAATTGCGAAAAAAGGGTTGTAAGGGGTTAAAGGGGGGATGCAATGTTGGCAATGCTTAAGATCTATTTCTTTGGTAGTTGATTAGATATTAATAAATATGACATTCAAAGCTTAGAAAAATTAGGCTGCCGTATTAACTAATTCCACGCGGACGAAGTCGCGGGCAAAAGCTAGTTATCTATATTTGAATTACTTATATCATATCAACGTGGCAATGCTCCCAGCCTTCTGGGCACTTTACAGCTCGGAGGAATATTATGACGCCTAAGTTTTTTTTTAAATTGTTTTATATATTATATATAGATTAGGTTATTGTAGTGTTTAAGCATTTACTTTTTTATTTATTTAGTTGTAAATATTTAATTTAATGTACATATTTATCGTGAATATAAATAATTTCAGATTTCATTAAAAAATCAACATATATTATATGTAGCGTATACCCACCACGCTGCTCCAATGCGGGTTGGAAGGCTTAGGGTGATAATCAGTTCTATATCACAGATGATGCTAGTGACCAGGGACACTAACGGCTCTAAGGCCGGTATGTAGCACCAACATCCAGACTCCAAACTTGTCAAAGAAGACAACCTCCGTGGCGCAGTGGTATGCGCGGTGGAGTTATAAGACGGAGAGATTGAGATTTTTCTTAATCTGTCTTGGTCTGGCTGGTGGGAGGCTTTCGCCGTGGCTAGTTACCACCCTACCGATAAAGACGTATCGCCAAGCGATTTAGCGTTCCGGTACGATATCGTGTAGAAACTGAAAGGGGTGTGCATCATCACTTGCAATACTTAACATCAGGTGTAATCGCAGGCAAGGGCCAACTTGTAGTCGATAAAAAAAAACTTCCACTGGATGTGGATATTATCTAAATAGGAATTACGTCTCTAAGCTGACAAAGTATCTAAAGAAATCTGCCAATAATAAAGGTTTGCTTTATTTGCCTAAATTGAAAGTAAATACGGGGCAGTTAGGGGCAGCGAGCGGCCATAACGGGCCCCGACCCTTCCCGATCACTTTACGAGGGTCCTTAGCGGGAAAATTAGGGGCCAACTTAAATTTCCCCAACTTTCCCTCCCCTGTTGGAAATAATCGGATTTTTCCGAGAAATTTCCACGCAATTCTATACCCGCTACGTTTTCTTTTCTTTTGTTTATTAACATAAAATTGTAAAAGTTTGTGTAATCTCTGTAAGGTAGACGTCCAGCTGAGGGACTAAACGAATGGAGTTAGAATTTGATGGAAATATCGCTTGTTTCTTGTACTTCAATTTGACCTGTCCGACAAGTTACAGGTTTAAATTCAAATCTTAGGAGACATAATTTCTAAGAAGACATAGTATACAAGCATTTTTGAATTCACAAAGGACATGGCCGGATTCTGCCCCCAAATTGAATAGAATTTGCAATATTTATTAATATGTTAAAAAAAATAAAAAAATAAAGCAATATTTAAGGCAAAAATTATACTTCTCTATAACATTCCAGAAATACCTATTTTTTTGTTTATTTTGGATATTTCTTTGACTCGCATTAGCTTATGAGTTTGGATACACATATAATACATATTCTATCTGTATTTAGGACTTCAGTTTGTAATTAAATATAAAAAATACGACTAACAAAACATTGTAAACTAAAGTAAATATTATAAACATATTTATAATAATAAAATGAAGATTTAAGCTTTTTTTATTGTATAATTTTTTTTTATTGTACAATCGTAAATATGTCACGATTGTTGATGCGGCTGCGCACAACCACGCGACATGTAAAAGAGTGTACAAGTATCCGATCGTATTTTGACAGATTTGAAATGTTTTTTTCTATATAGAACAGTCATATGTTATGTAATAATAATGACCGGGATGAATTAATTTGCTTTGATAAACTAGAATAAATGTTAAGTACCAACTTAATCTCCTTATATACCAATTATCTTAACTCATATAGTCTAACTATTGGACCAGTGAGGTATTATTTGCTACTAACTATATAACACTTGGGTAAACGACAGTAAAATCATTGCTATTTAAAATAATTAGGCGCCTTTTTGTAACATGTTATGAAGACTCGAAAATTCTTTGACCACAAAACTTAAATAGCGGTATTCTAATAATAGTAAGCTTTAAAATAAGATACTATATGTCACTACAAACAAATTTTTTTTCGGGGCACAGCTCCATACTAATTCCGGCCATGTCCTTTAACTATGTATTGATTGCAGCGACTCTACCACCAGTCGGAACCGCAGTATGTACAAAAAATAAAAGAAAATAGATTTTTTTATTTTTTTTTCCAAAAAAGGCCTTTGTGGCGCCGTGGTATGCGCGGTATATTTATAACACGGAGGTCCTGGGTTCGATACACCGCGAGGCAGATTGAGATTTCTTTTATTTGTCTGGCTGGTGGGTGACAGAATCAACTTTTGAAATAAAAGTACTAATTCAAGTAACTTGTTAACCCTAAATACGCTCAAAACAAACTACATGTGCTTCTTCATATACAATAGGAACCAACCAAAGAATGATTTTAGCATTGTTTTGCATTTTTTTAACTGTAAGGGTAGCTGCAATGAATGTTCCATCATCAGTAAACTAGTATCTTGATGTTATTATAAGACTATTCAGACCAAACATGCTTGGCAGAATAAAATTAATATGGATTTTTAAGATGCTAAGACACATAGCCCCTAAAGTACTGTTGATCGAATGTATCTCTCTCAAATATTAACCTACTGCCTTTCATATGGGGAACGTAAAAACAAGTTTATTGAAATAGAACGAGCCCAGAGATTACGTTACTAAAGGTTATGTACTTTAAACCGTACAGTAGTATGCTTTACTCTTCTTGTGGGCTTCTGACAGTGAGACAATTATATATATTGCACACACTTCATAAGGTACATAATCCCTTAAATTGAGCCTGCTAATGTAAACAGAAGAAAAAAAAAAGTAAAAACATTTTTTTCAAATGCAATATTATTTTGTAATTTTATTATATATCCATATATAATAAAATTGACAAAACATATACTCCGCAAGTACTATGAAATAAAAAGTAACTGACTGGTTAAAAACAAAAAGTTATGACAAACTAAGCATTACTAGATAATCCATTTAAATTGACATAAAAGTGACGATATTGAACATATCAGTACAACCGTCTGAACTAACTTTTACACTCACAAACACAACACACACACACAGACACACACGCTCTTTCTCCCATGCACCTGCATTCCAAACTCAAAACACAAATAGTTAGAAATATTACTAAAATTTTAATTTTAATTTGTAACTCAAATAATTATTATAATGCATGTAAATAATTTTTGATTGTTACGTTATAAATTCCAATTCCAATAAGTACTGTTTTGCTATGTATAGAAGAGCAAGGCGTTCTAAGGTAGGTAGGTAGGGTATATTCTTACCTACAAGAAGGTCTTAGCTCCAATTAAAATAAAGTTATAATAATGTAAATTGAAATTGAAAATTGAAATTGAATTGAAAATAAATAAATAAGTACCATTTAATGAAGTGCCAGCAACCCTCCGGACATACCAGTTAACAACAAGTCCAAAATTGAATCTATTAGCAAGCCTCGTAACGTGTAACACACTTAGTGACACACGGACTTACATGATCGAATTATGACTACACCGCAGGCGGCAGTAATTGAGTTGGGAGTTTCCGTTGTAGACGAGATTACGGCACGTTTCAAATATCACTTATAATTAATGCCGCTTTTATGACGAACGTTATAACAAGCACATTATGTTTTTTTTCCGACAAAAACGTACCGCCAAGCGATTTAGCGTTCCGGTACGATGTCGTGTAGAAACCGAAAGGGGTGTGGATTTTCGTCCCACTCCTAACAAGTTTGCCCGCTTCCATCTTAGACTGCATCATCACTTAACATCAGGTGTGATAGCAGTCAAGGGCCAACTTGTACTTGATAAAAAAAAAGTAACCAGTTTTATAAGTGGAATATCATCCAATAATAATCCATACTATTATTGGATGATATTGGCAAACGTATAGAAGCGTTTGAAAGCTGGCCATCAGTTGGACTGATAAAGTGACAAATGTTGAAGTTCTGCCCCGTGTGAATCAAAAGCGTGAACTTTTGCAGACCGTCAAAATGAGAGAAGTTGCGTATCTGCGGCATGTGCTACGACACGAGAAATACGAGCTCCTTTTTTTCTTCTTCTCACTGATACCCAACATTTGAGGGAAAAGTCAGGTTTTGTGGGATTTTACCCACTAAAACCCCCTCGGTGGCCATCTAAGTACAAATTAGGGAGACTTTGGGATCTCTATGAACCAACGAATACCAGTGCCACCCTTGCACATTGCCCATAGAGGCTCAGCTCGGGGAGAAATAGTACGCCCCCTGGTCTAGCCCGTGGCCACTTTCAAGATGGTGGTGATGTAAGCTATACGAGAGTTATACGAGTTATATAGTTAAACGAGGAGATACGAGCTCCTACAACTCATTTTGATGGGAAAAGTTGTCGGTAGAAGAAGCGTTGGTCGCAGAAAGAAGTCTTGGCTGAGAAATATCAGAGAGTGGACCGGAATCGCGAGTGCAGCACAATTATTTCGCCTCGCGAAAAATAGAGAGTAATTTGCGAAACTGACTGCCAACCTTCGCTAGTCGGAGACTTAAAGAAAAAGAAGAAGAATAGTCAATCACCTGGCGCAGAGCACACACCAAACGACCATGTCCTGCACCTATACTTAATCATAGATTTTAAGCATCATGTGCATTTAACTAGACCTTAAACTTCAAATTAAAATACACTGGAACTTATAACCTACATGAACAGCTTCATTAAAACCATAGACGTTGTGGTTTTAATTTTAAACTGCACTAGAATTACTGTCAGTAAAGCCACCACCCATTAACACAGAAAAGCAGCTCAGCATTTATAATCGTCATTCCGATCTGTCTTTTTTATACAATCATCAATTCATACCATCAGTAGGCACAGCCCGGGACCTGGCCAAGTCAGCCTTGTTCCCCACCAGTATGACAGCTCTCCTGGCGGTGTGGCCCGCGGCCCATAGCGCCTGCAGCCGCCGCTCCGCCTCCGCGAAGCTGGCGCGGTCCGCCGTCGAGTACACCACGCAGTAGCCATGCGCTGCTGTTTCCGACTGCCAACAAAATGGATCACTTATTAATTTAATAAAAAATTGGTTGTCTGTAAAGTCGGTTTACTGACGATAGTTGAACGTGACAATGTCTTAAGAAAATACTGATGGAATGGTAGCATTTGGTTATTAAAATTTTTTATTTAAGTATATTTTTATAAATATTAATTTAAATTAATAAAATAATTAATTTTGATTTTATAAATTTATATTTTAAATTTATAATAAATATATTAATTTTTAATTTTAAATTAATATATTTAATAATTATATTTAGTAGACGGATCTCAACGCAAAGGCCGATTGTGCTTCTTTGTCGCTCGTTCCGCGCTCTCGCTTGCACTTCAAGCCTTACATGGAACGCCTCAAAGCGAGGTAACGCCGCATGAGTCATGTTTTTTCGTGCGTGCAGCCGGCTCTATCGAATTATAAGACGTTGTCACGTCAAAATAGATCGAGTGCCGCAGGTGATGAGATCTTCGTCTTTTATAAAAGCTGAAAGTTACCATTAGGTAAACATGGTAAGCAGCTATCGCAGATAGGATCATGGTCTACTTTCAGCTTGTATTATATTACGATAGGTCATCAAAGATGCTGAGACCCTGAACCAGTCAATGGTTCCAATGTCAACAGAGTGCCATTGGAACAAGCCTAGTCTCTGTTCATGAAGGATGGAAACACTTCCCCATGGGTGCTTAAAATCAATTCGTTCACGCTTCAGCGAATATGCGTGAAGTACTGAGGAATTGGAGCTGTCCTATCAGTAACTTATGACCAAAAAACTCAACCAAAAATATTGAAAGATGTATGGCATGTACTCACGATGGCATTTTCCGGGGGAGAGTCCAGGAATGTGATCTCCGACTCGTCACCCGCCAGCAGCACGCACACAGACTTCTCGCCCGACTCGTCATCTAGAAACAACACCGACTGTACATTACTCTGCTTATCATAGTAATAAATCGAATAAAAAATAATAGTATAAATAAAAGAAACTTAGCAGGTTTGTTTAGATTTTAGCTTTCCTTGCTACTTTTAACTATCTTCGATCTAGGGTAGGGATCTAGGGCCACTCTTGAAGTGGTTTTCATTTAGAATATCCTGGATTTTGTCCAGAGATGTTTATCTAGACATTCTTATTCCAAAATTTTCATTCACTCTGGCATTATAAATTCTTTTTGTTTCTTTCATTCATCCTCTCTACGTGCCTAAACATTATAAGCATATTCTAATTTTAGTATTCTTCTAGGCTGTTTATGAATTGAATTGAATACAAAAATCCAGATAAACACCCAAATGGCAAGTGTAGTCACAGGTCAGTGATCTTTAAACTGTATGAGGACATTTTACGACGAGTAGAGATCGCCCGCTCAGCGTCGTCTGGCTCGATGTCGTTCAGACTGCAAAGATTAACTGAGCTTCAGTTTGAAACCTTAATGGCCCAGTTCGATGCTACGCTCGTTCAATTTGATGCGATTTAAAGGCATTTATGGGATAACTTGTTCCGAATTGTGGTTTTAGAATTGTATTGTGTTTTAGAAAGATCATTCAGTTATTCGTTTTACGAGTAGGATTTATTCTAAAAACTATATAAGTATACCAATTATGAAAGTATTTAAAGGTTTTGAAAAATCTGAATAAAAGGTTTTAAGTTTCTGTTAATTGCTGTTGGTTATGACTTTAAGAGAGAGACGAATATCTTAGCATTCCATGGATTCACCGTGCGGGTGCCGGGTCCATCGCGTGGCTGAGAGAAAAACTCCGAACAGAGCCCGAGACTTGTGACATTGTTGTAGATTTAAGGGTACCCTTAGTGACGCGCGTCAACACTCACCTCCTCTGTTCAAGTTGTTCTCCCTGCCCAGCCAAATTCGGAAGGACCCTACTAGAGTAGCTTTGGACACTCGTTCCAATCTGGAGAGATCGTAGTAAGGTGATTTGTTTCTTAAAAAATCTTGAATTATTTTTGTAATATTACTAGTTATTTAAATTGAAGGTCTAAATCGCTTTAACAGAGAACAATACTGACTGCACATAAACAGGGAGGTACTGATACATTGAATACCCAATTATACCAAAAAAATAAATGTAAACATCAGTTTAATGGTAACGCTAGTAATAGGGGTTAAAGAATGAAATTGCCGTTTTATTGTAATAGGTACTTCGATTTGACATAGAACCTTCATGGTTTAAGATTTTTAAGTGAAACTTTTTTCATACGGTACCTGTGTAGTTCTTCTTTTAAAAAATGTGCAACATTCGATTATCAACTTTCAGTTGTTTTTTTTATTCAGCTTAGAAAATAAAGATGGATATTTCGAAACTTCGTGTGATTTTTGAATACGAGTTCCGACGCGGAACTAACGCGGCAGAAACAGCTCGCAATATTAATGTTGCGTTTGGAGAGGGGACTGCTAATGAACGCACTGTGCGATTTTGGTTTAAACGCTTTCGTGATGGAAACTTCGAGTTGAAGAACGAACCACGTGGAAGACCGCCCACACAGGTGAATAACAATGATTTGAAAGAGATGGTGGAAGCCGATCCGAGGCAAACTACCCAGGAATTAGTGGCATGGTTTATCGTTACTTTACCAACAATATTGACTCATTTGCGTCAAATTAATAAAATAAAAAAATATGAAAAGTGGATGCCTCATGATTTGACTGATCTGCAGAAAGAAACGCATGTTGAAACTTGCGTTGCCTTGTTGAATCGATACAGAAATAAAGGAATATTGGATCGAATTGTGACATGTGATGAAAAATGGATTTTTTACGATAATCGTAAGTGGAAAATGCAATGGCTGATCCCAGGTCAAACGCCGTAACAGTGTCCTAAAGCAAAGCTTACCAATAAAAAGGTAATGGTAACTGTCACGGTGGTCTCAGCGTGGTGTTATTCACTATAGCTTTCTCCGATCTGGTCAACCAATAACGGCAGATGTCTACTGCGCCGAACTCCGAACAATGATAACGAAACTAGCAGTGAAACAGCCCCGACTTATGAATCATCGATCTTCGCCATTATTGCTCCACGATAACGCGAGACCTCATACAGCACGAGAAACCGTTTTAACTCTACAGGAACTGCAATTAGAAACCATTCGTCACCCTCCATATTCGCCCGACCTTGCCCCAACGGACTATCATTTTTTTCGTGATTTGGACAATTTTCTACGTGATAAAAAGTTTTTTTCTCAGGAGGCAGTGCAAAATACTTTCACACAGTTTGTCGAATATAGATAATAATGGTAATTATTTTGATTAAATAAATATGTTAAATTTAAAAAAAACTAATTTTTATTTTTCAGTAAAAATCGGCAATTTCATACTTTAACCCCTGATATTGTCTTATGCAATTTATTCCTTTAAGCTCCAGCCTTTACCTTACCTGCAAAACATTACTCTTTATTAGATTTTAAATTGGAATGAAATAGAGATTACCTAAACTAGTGAGGCATATTCCTGTTTGCTTACCCTTCAGGATCATGACATAGTAATTGCTTCACGACTCGCTTTGAAATTCTTTGATCCATGAGGGAAGGGATTAAGCCCGGTTTCCGAGACGTTTAACATTAAATTGAAGTGAATCCCACCAACAAATTAAAAGGAGAAAAAGGTCGAAACTTTGGTCCGCAATGTAAAAGTTTAATTTATGTTTATAGCGCGCTATTTCTTCAGAGTTTCATTATGGGCCTAAAAGAATTTAACGTACCTTCCAAATTAACTGGCATACATAAATGATATGTGATTACTCTCGGATCTTCGAAATTAAGAAAGTTTTTTTACGATTTATGCTGTTAGAAAATAAATGAAATGTAGAAATATATTAATTTTTTATGTCTATATTTACTTGTATGAATTTGACGGCGCCTGCGTCATCGTACGCGACTAGAAAGAAGTCTGTGAACTGCACGTGTACCAGCTACGCCCTCTTGCGGCGACGCATCGTTCATTACCCCCACTCACCTCACTACTTGAGTTATTCTAACTTGTATAAAAGGAGCGGGTCTACAACTGGTGGGCAGTCTTGGCTCTAGCTTGGCGTGATGCACACGTTGTACTTTGCCAGTAGCTTAACCTAGACAACTCGTATAATTAATTTGTGCAAACGAATTAATTATTATTCTCGGCTTGAGTCGCAGTGTCTTGGGGTTACATTAATTAACACGAGGCACACACAGTTATTTAAGTTGCTGTTAATTAGTCTTTCAGTTATCTATTTCTGGTTTATCAATGTTTTTATTCACTATGTCTGACCCTCTTTCGACAAAGGAGATGGTCCATTTCCGCTTCACTCTTGTACCACATATCATTAAAATGGAAAAAATACAAGGATTTTATCAAAAATAAAATAAGTGAACGAAACGAACTATATAAAACGTTGGTTAAAAATTAAATTTCTAGTTTTTGAGGTATTAAAAGATGGCGTCTTTCTAATATTAGTCTGTAGGTGATAAAGATTTGGTGACATTGATATGTCAAACTCAAAATATGTCATTTTTGACAAGTCTTTTCTTCCGTGTTCCGGGCTTTGTTTCTAGCTATAAAACATTTTAGAAATACACATCTTAGCTATAATAAGAACAAAACTCAGTATTTTAATCTGATTATTCAGTAATCCGTTAGGTACCTATACCTAACCAGTAACCATTAAATCAAATGGACCATACCTTAATAAACACTGACAGCGAAAGTCAAAACACCATCAATCCGCCACCTGGAGAATGTCTACCATAGATAATATAACTTATCTAAGTTCCGCCATGATTATACGTAAAGTGTTGCATTGTTTTGGAGTGAATAAATAATATTTCGCCTAAATAAAAGTGAATTCAGAGATTTGGCTAATCAAAACTAGATTATTAATACATTTAATTTTTTTCAACTCATGTACAGAAAGTGAGTCTGTGCTCCATACAATTGTGGACCATCTCCTTTATAGTGTTGATATTATTACAATACTAAAAAATATGTAACGTAATGTATGCAAGTATGTGGGGGACAAGAAACACAGAGCTTCTCTCAAACCTTCAACGAAGTACGGCAGGCAGCACAATAATGTTTGTACCCAAACTGTTGTTATGAATAAGCCAAATATGATTCATTTATGAATGAGTTCAGTTTATCAATAACACTAATATTATCAAGGCAAAAGTTTGTGTGTTTGAGTCTGTTTGTTACTCCTTAATGCCGCAACTATTGACCTGTTTTAGCTGAAATTTTAAATGTTGATAGATAATACCTTGGATTAAAACATAGGCTTTTCTTCTCGATATTCACATGAGAAAGGAACCACGCAAATAAAACCGCGGGGCATCGTTAAACTATTTCTACGTCAGATTATCTGCTCCTAAGACGTTATTTTCTTATTGATTACAAGTTGGTCCTTGACTGCTATCACGCCTGATGGTTAGTGATGATGCAGTCTAAGATGGAAGCGGGCTAATTTGTTAGGAGTGGGACGAAAATCCACACCCCTTTCGTTTTCTACACGACACCGTACCGGAACGCTAAATCGCTTGGCGATACGTCTTTGTCGGTAGGGTGGTAACTAGCCACGGCGAAAGCCTCCCACCAGCCAGACCAAGACAAATTAAGAAAAATCTCAATATGCCCCGCCGGGAATCGAACCCAGGACTCCGTCTTATAAATCCACCGCGCATACGACTGCGCCACGGAGGTCGTCAAATTCAAAAGTAAGGTCGGAAATTGTCTATCAAAAGAGCTGTACTTACCTATACTAGTGTCATACGCGTGCAGGTACTCCGAAGTCATGAACTGCCCCACCAGGCTCGACTTGCCCACTCCAGGCCCGCCTAACACCAGCACGCGGTACGTGCTCAGCCCTGCTGAGGAGTCCCTGGTGAACAGGTGATGCTTAGCTTACTCCCTTACAAGATATGTAACAATATAACATTCCTTATGAAGGGTAAACGAAAAGTAAATCATCTCGAATGGTTCAGTAAAGTGCTAATCATTTCCCGACTGCGTCAGAAGGAGGGTAATGTTTTAAATTTTAACTTAAGATCAGACCAAGCGGCGTAGTGATAGACTATGATGTGATCTTTATCACTGATAAAAAAATCATGTCCTCTGTCACCAGAAAACCGGAAACTTTTAATGATAAGTAAATAAGTAATCTCTCGATCTTAGCGAATCTCCTCTATATGTACTATATATAAATAGTCTGTTACCTAGATGATGCCAAAGAGCACGGAGCAGAGGCGCGGGTGACAGCCTCCGTACTGGACGCGCTGGAGGCAACCGACGTGTTGGAGCGCGATCTCCTCGATCTCAGCGAATCTCCTCTGTTTATCACACCCTTACCTGTTTAAGCAACATTTGTGTGAGATAGTGTACGCTGAGCATTTATGAATCAATGGTAAAATTTAGATACACTAATTAATTTATATTAAACTACCCTTTGAATGTAACTTTGTTTGTACACAGTATTAATTTTTTTATCAGTTTATAGAAATAAAAATAATATTTAGTTATCTATATATTTAATATATCTCTTATATGAGTTTTATACCATACCATTTTAAAATAAATATTTTTCAAAATCGATTTATTGAAAATTTGATTTAGTTTAATTTCATCAAAATTATTTGTAACAAAGCAATATAAAGTTACTTTAGTATTTATAATACTAGTATGGGTATTCCAATTTCACCTTGTTATTATGTCATGCCAGGTCCAGTCGTCGGGGTTGGCAGCGGAATCTGCGTGATCGAATCAGAAATAAGGAGATCCGCAGAAGGACCAAAATAACCGACATAGCTCAGCGAGTCCCAGAACTGAAGTGGCAATGGGCGGGGCACATGGTTCGAACAACTGATTGACGTTGGGGGCTGAAGGTGCAAGAATGGCGACCCCGCACTGGAAAGCGCAGTGTTGGTCGACCCCCCACCAGGTGGACTGATGACATCAAACGGGTCGCAGGGAGCCGCTGGGCATATGCAGCTCAGGATCGTTGTGTTTGGAAGTCTCTAAAAAAGGCCTATGTCCAACAGTGGACGTCCGCCGGCTGATAATGATGATGATGATCATGATGATGATGATCATGATGATGATGATGATGATGATGATGATGATGATGATTATGTCACGCGTCCCAGAGCATCAAAACCAAACATAATATACGAGTAAATAGTAACTCAAGGGCAATAAAATAACTAACTGTTACCTGTAACTTCATCATACAAACTGCCACAAAGGAATGGATGAATCTCACAAAAGAAAGGGAGTCATGTAAGAGGTTGGGGGAGGCCTTTACCCAAAAAGGAGCTCTAATCTCATAAGCAATATTTTGTTAATTTTAACAGGTTACTAACTTAGAATTAAGTAACAATAAACTAACCTTACTAACGAAATATATATAAAGAGTATAAGAGATTAGAGATATAAAAGGCTTTTTTATTTTGGAACGAAGTTCCTTATCGCGCGTTGTGAAAGGGGGCTAGACGGAAAAAATTCGTACGAAAAGTTGTCACGACACTTTTTGATCAAAGGATCTTGCCGCCGCCTTTGATGTGTGTGCGCGTGAGCGGCGGGGGCGCCCGCGCTGTATGCTGTCTCGCACTCTCGTGGCGCCCTCTGGTGTTTCGGTGTAATTGAGCCTACTGATTAAGTTCATATAACATTATATTTGTTAGTAATAAAAAAATTATTATTATTACTTAAAAAAAAATATTTATTACAATTCCTTCACTAATTAATCGAAAGGAACTTCGTTCCATCCGGGTGTCTCTTGACACCTCTCAACTTTTTTTTATTTATTTACCTGTAACTTTGTATGTTTTCTTAATAGAATGCTAATTTTGAGTCAACTGTTTTAGTTTAGTTTGTAAAATGAAAATGGTGATTGATTGCAAAATATCATTGCTGATCTATTATAAAAAAATAAAAATTCTGGCTGAAGTGTTCTTCGTCATTCTAGCTGCACTGCGTGGGAATTTTAGATTTTACTAGCTGACCCGGCAAACGTTGTTTTGCATTAAAAATAAAAAAAAATCAGATGAAAATTAGATAGTATAGTCGATTCTCAGACCTGTTGAATACGCATGCAAAATTTGGTAAAAATCGGTAAAGCCGTTTCGGAGGAGTACGGTAACTAACATTGTGACAAATTTTATATATTAGATTTTAAGTTGTTTTAGTATGATACTTTTTTATTCACTACAAGTTACGACTATATGACTGCTATCACACCTGATTTTAAGTGATGATGCAATCTTAGATGGTAGCGGACTAACTTGTTAGTTGTCGTCAATGATATTGTATTATTATTTTTAGGGTTCCGTACCTAAAAAGGAAAAAACGGAACCCTTATAGGATCACTTCGTTGTCCGTTCGTCTGTCTATCAAGACCCTTTTTCTCAGGAACATGTGGAAGTATCAAGCTGAAATTTATATCAAACACGCAAGTCTGCTGTCCCTTAGAGTCGTGAAAAATATCAAGCTTTAGGCCAAGGCAATCAAAAGATACAGCCTTTTATGCCAAAAATTTCCCCAATTTTCAACACGGTCAAGTAAATCAAAACCTAACGGATAGTTTCCGTAAGCTTAGGATCTTAAAATTTGGTACGAAGTAACGTTATATAGTAAAGATAATGGAAAAATTACGAAAACTGTAAATTTTTAGTTGCATCGTATAATAATAATGCTTTTAATAATTGTAAGCTTACCCAATTTTCTCATACACCCGTAAAGGTATTAAATAGAAATTTATATCAAATACTTGGGCTTATAAAACCTTTAAGCTGTAACAAAATCAAACTTCTATGTCAACACAATCAAAAGATATAGCAATATAAACCGCATATTTAACTCACAACTAGACACAACTAAACAAAAACCTAATACCGGTAGTTACTGTAAACTTGAATCTTGAAATTTGGTATGGACATATAGCACAGATAATGGAAAAATTACGAAAACTGTATATTTTTAGTTACAAAATGTAATAAAAATATTTTTAACAATTTTAAACTTACCTCCTTTGCTAATGGACGCGTAGAAGTATTAAATTGAAATTTATATCTAATACTGAAATCTACTTTTAACTTTAAGCTGTATCAAAACCAAACTTCTATGTCAACGCAATTAAAAGATACGCTACTACTCGCAGCTAGTCCTAGAATGTTTAGGAATAATTCCGAAAACCTTAAAATTTACGGAATCCTCTATGCGCAAGTCCAACTCGCACTTGGCTGGTTTTTTTTATTCATTTATAATTATTATTGTACAGGTTGGAAATACTTATTGCCAACTGTTTACGAAGTCTTCTTTTAGGTACAAGAATAAAATATCAATATTTCAGAAAGTTACGTGAAAGCTACATATAGAAGTAGGGAAGTTGCAAACAAATAAGAAATTCTGAAGTAGTTACACGTGCCGAACTTGTTGTACGTACAGACCGACGGGAAATATCGCCGTCAGCTACAGTACTACAGTATCAAGGAATGATTGAACTATAAAACTACGCGATGTGTTTTCAAACTGAGATATGGTGCAAGTGCGAGTTTTTCACCGAGCGACTGCGTAAAAACGTACTCACTCGTAACGTCAAATTATATTGAAAAAAAAAGCGTTTACTCTCACTATAACCAGATGGCGCTACTCCAATTCCATATAAAATTTGCGTTTACTGTTTTCGATATCGACGCAGTAAAATCATACACTAGGCACAATGGTTTTGTTTCGAATTGTCTTCTATATTTGGCGCGTAGCAGTCGATAATAATATTTACATGTCATAGAACTACTAATAAATACTAAGATTATATTATACTGTTGGCAGCATTGTATATTCGGCAAACCATAGACTATAGAGGTGCCGATTTTCTGTGTTATGACACCCCGTTTAGAAGCATAAATCAGACTTTAGCAAAAATAGCGGTTACGGGCGGTTATATAAACGAAGCCCTAATGGTGAAGTGATTATTATTTTGTGTGTTCTCTTTGTGTGCAGTTATGCTGCCAGTTAATTTTGTTAAAAGTTAAAGTGTAATAAAATGTAAATAAGTGCTCGTTAAGTAAATTATGTGATTACCGTAAGATTGTTTCATTTTGATTTGATTTTAGAAAGTTTGAAATTAAAATGGGTTAATATTTTGATTAATGTTGTTTTCCTGCTTGTGCTTTTTGACCCCTTCTGATGATATTCCCTAAAAATATAACAATAAGCTAACTTATTCTAATAACTAGACAAATCACGCCCACGTAGAATGTTGGTAAGAATACTGGCTTGCATTTCCGCGTTGGATAGCCAGGGTAATCCATTACGCAAAGTACGAGCCAGCCCTCCTGTCACCAGTTGAGGCAATTAGGCGCGGTGAAATATTACGGATGAATTTTTCGGCACTCCGAGGATCAAAGATCGCCATATTTACATCAAAATCTGTTTAACCACCTCCGTGGCGCAGTGGTATGTGCTGTGAATTTATTGAATTTATAATACGGAGGTTCTGGGTTCGATTCCCGGCGGGGCAGATTGAGGTTTTTCTTAATTTGTCTTGGTCTGGCTGGTGGTAGGCTTTCGCCATGGCTAGTTACCACCCTACCGACAAAGACATTCCACCAAGCGATTTAGCGGTCCGGTACGATGTCGTGTAGAAACCGAAAGGGGTGTGGATTTCATACTACTCCTAACAAGTTAGCCCGCTTCCATCTTAGATTGCATCATCGCTTAACATCAGGTGTGATAGCAGTCAAGGGCCAACTTGTAGTCGATAAAAAAAGCCAGACTAATCCATTGCGCAAAGTACGAGCCAGCCCTCCTGTCACCAGTTGAGGCAATTAGGTGCGGTGAAATATTACTTATAAATTTTTCGGCACTGCGACTCCGAGGCTCAAAGGGTCGCCATATTTACATCAAAATAACATGATTAGTAGATTCGATTGAATGACTAGACTCACGGTATAACACCACCACTACCCGACTCTCTTTCGTATTTTAATGAGAATTTATTTAGCAAAATGATTCCATAGCCCGACCTTGGGCCCGACCCGACTAACCATTGGACCACCGGTGGTGTAACATCCCTGTGCCTGGGAGAGTGCAGTAAGCTGTCGGTCTGGGTCACTATCATGCAAACATATATTATTATCAGCATGATCACGCCAATCCACGATGGAGCAGCGTGGTGAGCATAAGCCCCAAATCCGCTCTCCTTTAGGATCTAGTTCTGTAGCGGGTCGTTCATAGGCTTATAACGATGATGAAAATTTTGACTAATTATCGTATCCTTTTATTTTTATTGGCCCCTGAGATACTTACCTATACTAAAGCCAAACTCGATTGAGAATGCTTGTCAACAAACAAAATAAAAATGAAGGTAGAAATCACTAGTCATTTTACACCTATTTTTTTAAATTTATTAGTTAATGAAGAATTCATGACAATAAATTAGATTAGTAAGCTTAAAACTAATTAATATATTCAATATCTTTTAAATAAGATTTTTAAAATAACAAAACATATTTATTAGGCATAAAATGTGTTGCATTTTCTACCTTCATTTTAAATTTGTTTGTTGACAAACATTCTCAATCGAATTTGGTTTTAGTATAGTTTAGGGGCCAGGGATTCATTGTGAAAGCTAATCTGTAACTTCTCAAATAAAAATATTCTTATTCTTATCTTGAGTTTTTTTTATCATCTACAAGTTGGCCCATAACTGCTATCACACCTGATGTTAAGTGATGATGCAATCTAAGATGGAGGCGGGCTAACTTTTTAAGAGTAGGATGAAATCCACACACCTATCGGTTTCTACACGACATCGTACCGGAACCGTAAATCGCTTGGTGATACGTTTGTGTCGGTAGGGTGGTAACTAGCCACGGCGAAAGCCTCCCACCAGCCAGTCCGAGACAAATTGAAAAAATCTCAATCTGCCCCGCCGGGAATCGAACCTAGGACCTCCGTCTTATAAATCCATCGCTATATAAAGTCATCAAATTCATTAATAAAAACTTTGCAAGTAAGATTATTTAATAATTATAATATATGAATAAATAATAAATATTACAGGACAATTACACACATCGCTATATAGCCCCAAAGTAAGCGTAAGTAGCTTGTGTTATGGGTACTGTGATAACTGATGAATATTTTTATATATATTATACATAAATACTTATAATAAATACACCCAGACACTGGAAAACGTCCATGCTCATCACACAAACATTTTCCACATGTGGGAATCGAACCCACGACCTAGGACGCAGCAGCAGGGTCACTACCCACTGCGCCACTCGGTCGTTATAATATCAAACTGTATACTTGTGCGGGACAGTGATTTATAGTGTGATATTAAAACTGTTTAAATAGTGTGTAATAATAGACTCTGTAATAATAGACATTAATAGTGTGATCATAGCGTGCATTAATAATAGTTAATAATAAGTATAATGTATAGTCCTTAAAATTTAGGTCGCGTAACAGTACAAATCTTGTAAATAAGCCTCGCGTGACCAATTTGTGAAATAAAGGATAGATATATAGGCCCTCTCGCTTTAACATCGACCAATCAGAAAGCCCGTTTTAATAGAGCGAGAGGGCAGACGTTAGATAAGGATAGACAATAAAATTTGATTGGTTATTATATGGGCTCTCTAATTGGATATCATTATGTACCAATTAGAGGGCCCGAATTAATTTGTATATATACGGGGCACTGTGCCGATAGCGACACGATAGTAATAGAAGAGGTAACAACAGAAGATTAAAAAGGCGTTCTTGAATAAGTATTTTATTGAAGAAAACCCGCCCAGATTCGTCCAGAGCAATCCAGCAATAGTTAATGTACTATACCGTACAATACTTATTTATGCATTAGACAGGTATGCGAGTAATTTACATTCAGGAAACGCTGCGAAATAATACTTATGTCATACAAACTAGTTACATTGTACTAGAAATTGCTTTTAGTAAGTATTCGAACTCCACGTGTAAAATCATTACTTTGTATATAAAACAAGTATTTTCGCGATACGAGGAACTAGAGTTATTTCCTACCAGAAAGTCACGCGTTTTGTAATTTTGTTTACGAAGATACTTACGTTCTTTGTACTCGTGCATATTTGTTAAGGAACTAATAAATCAAGAACCACCAGAGAAATATCACGATTACCAACTGATAAAATCAAATTCGATTTATGTAAATGTTAATTAACTTTTCCCAGTTAAAATTTGTGCTAGTAGTAGAGTTCCATGTGACTCAGCTCTGCTGCTACCTTTCAGGTAATATGGAGTTCAGATGAACTTGTCGCGACTATATTTAGCGGCCTTTGGCGGAAATGTTAACACTTGACAAATATTAATGATATTAACGGCACAAACGTATTTCCTGTGTATTCTCTAGGTTGCTATAAAAATCTGAATACTTACTTGATAGCTCGACCCAGGATCTCAAGGCCAAGACTAATTTATATATCTTACTTCTAACATTAAAATGTCTCAGTCCATAGTAGGTACTCCTCCAAACTAGTGTTGGGCATGGAGGCGACCCTGGACCATTGCTGCGGCAAACCCAGCAACGTTTCTCTCGGTAATATGATGTCAAGTCGTATGGACTAACCGCTGAATCATTGAGGCAGTTGGAGCTCTTACCCGTAATGCTAAAATGTCTCAGTCTATAGTACTCCTCCTCCACGCCAGTGTTGGGCATGGAGGCGACCCTGGCGCGCTGCTGCGGCAGACCCAGCAGCTGTCTCTCTCCCGTCCGCGAACGTTGCGCCTTGACAGACTGGGAGCGCGTATGATGCGGACTTCCGTACCTGCAGAAAAAAAAGCAATAATAAACCTATGACCGAATTTTTGGAACGAAGTTCCTTATCGCGCGTTGTGAAAGGGGGCTAGACGGAAAAAATTGGTACGAAAAGTTGTCACGGCACTTTTTGATTAAAGGATCTTTCCGCCGCCTATGATGTGTGTGCGCGTGAGCGGCGGGGGGCGCCCGCGCTGTATGCTGTCTCGTGCTCTCGTGGCGCCCTCTGGTGTTTCGGTGTACAAAAACAAACGCGTGTGTGGTACGCGTTTAAGTTTATATAACATTATATTTGTTAATAATAAAAAAAATATTATTATTACTTAAAAAAAATAAAATTTTATTACAATTCCTTCACTAATGAATCGAAAGGAACTTCGTTCCATCCGGGTGTCCCTTGACACCTCTCAACTTTTTTCTTATTTTTTTTTGGCTACAATGAAAAATAACATCGTAAGGCTTTTGGTAAAGTAATAATTGACGGACTAAGCAATTGGCAAAGCTGATGGTTAGTGGAAATTCGTCCATAAGCAATTCTTCGGAAGCTTAAAACGAAATAACACGTCTTATATTTCCCGAGTCCTTCAGCCTTAGGCGTAGGTCACGAGCTTGTAACACCAGCAAGCATGTCGACAATCATGTGCATTATATTAGGAGTAAAAAAATAACGTAATAAATAGTTTATCACAAAACTTTATAATCCTGATCAACAATACCACAACCTCATTATTATCTATGTTAATTATTATACAAGAGCAGTCGCCCGCGACTTCGTCCGCGTGAAAACCTCAACCTTCTTATTTTTTAAATACAGTTTTTCATATAAAGTGTGCTCTTTCCCCGCTACCCCTCTCAATTTAATTTTTTTATAGTGTCCTGTCAACCCATATCCTTTGTCCCGTCCCGTGTACTAAAGACCCACATTTTTGTTAAACATTGTACGATATTATAGTACATTAATATTATTACGTTGATACAACTCTTAAATGCATTAATTTCGACCAAATATGATTACCGTTAAAACAGTTCTAGTGAGTTAATCTTAAAAGATAGACATATACAGTTTTTTAGATCATTTGAACAGGAATAATTCTTTCATACATATATTTTTTGTATCTTGAACCGTTTTCGCAGTGCACGCAACGGAAGCCCTCAAGGATGAATAATTTTCCCCCTTTTTTCACATTTTCCATTATTTCTTCGCTCCTAATAGTTGCAGCGTAATGCTATATAGCTTTAGGCTATACAGCCTTCTTCAATAAATGGTCTATTTAACACAAAAAGACTTTTTCAATTCGAAACAGTAGTTTCTGAGATTAGCGCGTTCAAACAAACAAACTCTTCAGCTTTATAATATTAGCATCTCGCATACAGATACATTTTCATTATATTGTTGCAACTTTAGGGTGATATTGTTACTAACGTTTTCAGGCTCCATACACAAAGCTCAATAAACTACGCTGACGAAGCATTCTATCTTAGATGCTTATTGCAGCAACGTTGTACGGCGGATGTGCGCAACGTTGTATGAGTGTGCGAGTTACTGACGACGATTTACAGCGACGCTTTCGGGAAACAAGGAAATTTAAACCACCCTGCAGGGAAACGGGGAAATTTAAACATCGTATAGCAGGTGTTTTGTGTAGACGAGTTTATCGGTTCACAAATTACAGTACTCGCTCCTTGCAATGTTGCTAATACATATAAAGCAATGTAACACTGTCGTGTTAGGAATAGTTCCATGTTACATATTGTAATGAAAGAATGTTTAAATAACAGCCAACAGTTGTACCTGCGTGGATCCCGTTCTAATATGAGCACCAAGATTTTTAATAAAAAATAAAAAAACTTGAGAGGTGTCAAGGGACACCCGGATGGAACGAAGTTCCTTTCATTTAATTAGTGAAGGAATTGTAATAAAATTTTATTTTATTTAAGTAATAATAATATTTGTTGTTGTACACCGAAACACCAGAGGGCGCCACGAGAGCGCGAGACAGCATACAGCCCCGCCGCTCACGCGCACACACATCAAAGGCGGCGGCAAGATCCTTTGATCAAAAAATGTCGTGACAACTTTTCGTAC
This sequence comes from Mycalesis mineus, assembly GCA_034621355.1. Classification (NCBI taxonomy): domain Eukaryota; kingdom Metazoa; phylum Arthropoda; class Insecta; order Lepidoptera; family Nymphalidae; genus Mycalesis; species Mycalesis mineus. The sequence continues at coordinate 22,258,411 of CM067882.1, forward strand.
GAATTTTTTCCGTCTAGCCCCCTTTCACAACGCGCGATAAGGAACTTCGTTCCAAAAAAGAAATTTTTTAACCGACGAAAAAGAAACAAAGGAGGTTCTCAATTCGACACGTGTATTTTTTTTTTATGTATGACCACGCATAACTTTTTACAGAGTTATCTGATCTTGATAATTCTTTTTTTATTAGAAAAGGCACACTTCCAAGATAGACCTATTGTCACCATGTTAGGATCTGAATATGATATCCTGGGGAAATTGAAGGAACTCTTCAAATTTTATAAGCACACTTGCAGCGATTTCGGTTTTTGTGTAAGTGTCAGTAGCTTTTTGACTACATATTATACGGCACTTGTAGCCAAAAAGCTACCGATACTGGTGCCAGCCAAGTTTAAGGAACATTTATTTTACGTAGTAAAGCAGTTTGTGGGTTCTAGGTAACGTTCTTAAAGTAGAAACCTTGGCTGGCACCGACTCCTAGATATGCTTAAGTAAATTAATGCAACTAAATGACACAGTTATTTTTTACTTTTTAGTGCGTTTTGAGTCGGTTCTATTTTTTGTTAAAAATTTTTATTTCTTACTTTATTTAGGTGATTTATCGCCACGTAACATACTCGTACTATACTGTCATAGTATATTATACGGCACTAGTAGACAAAAAGCTATCGATACCGAGACAAAGACCGAAATCGCTGTAAGCGTACATCCAAAATTTGAAGAGTTCCTTCAATTTCCCCGGGATATCATCATCAGATCCTAACATAATGACAATGGGACCACCTTGAAAGTATGCCCTTTCTAATAAAAAAAAGAATTATCAAAATCGGATAACTCTGTAAAAAGTTATGATTGGTCATACATAAAACAAAATATACGTGTCGAATTGAGAACCTTCTCCGTATTCGTTCGTAAAAATAGGACGAAATATTTTCGATTTAAAATAAAAAATGTTCTTAACAAATCGTCGTTTAAAAATTAATTCACCCAACTTAGTTTATTTATATTAGTCATGCAATAACATTTACATGTTTAGCGAGATTTAACGCCATTAAAGGGTTAGTAATGGGGTTAACATCGGGTTACACTCGTTTGTGGGTGAAATGGGGCGAGGTTTAATGGACCGCCTTTATTAGCTTATGCTTCATTATTAGGGTGTTTTTAAACAAACACTCGTAAAGTGTAAGATTGTAGGCTAAGTAAAGATGGTGCTCGAATGAGAGTGATGGTTTATTTTCAGGTACCATAATGAAGAATAAACATAATATCAAAAATCCCGTCAATCCGGGCACTTCGAGCGCCTTAGAGCGCGGGTTTGAATCCCGTCGGTTCCGCAGTTTTTAACCGACGAAAAAAAACAGAGGAGGTTCTCAATTCGACACGTATTTTTTTTTCTTTTTTTTTTATGTATGACCACGCATAACTTTTTACAGAGTTGTCCGATTTTGATAATTCTTTTTTTATTAGAACAGGCATACTTCCAAGGTAGTCCCATTGTCACCATGTTAGGATCTGATGATGATATCTTAGGGAAATTGAAGGAACTCTTCAAATTTTGGAGGCACGCTTACAGCGGTTTCGGTCTTTGTCTCGCTATCGGTAGTTTTTTGGCTACTAGTGCCGTATAATATACTATGACAGTATAGTAAGAGTACGTTACGTGGCGATAAATCACCAAAAAGTAAGAAATAAAAATTTTTAAATAAAAATAGAACCGACTCAAAACGCACTAAAAAGTAAAAAATAACTGTGTCATTTAGTTGCTTTAATTTACTTAAGCATATCTATGAAGTCGGTGCCAGCCAAGTTTAAGGAACATTTATTTTACGTAGTAAAGCAGTTTGTGGCTGGCACCGACTCCTAAATTTTTTTTGATATTATGTTTATTCTTAAATATAAATAATCCCTAAAGTGTGGGTAACACTTTTAAAACTAAAAAAGAATACCACAATGAAAGTATGTATGTGTTACATTTTGTTTCTTAATTACATGGAAGCCTGACGACCTCCGTGGCGCAATAGTATGCGTGGTGGATTTATAAGACGGAGGTCCTGGGTTCGATTACTAGCAGGGCAGATTAAGGTTTTCTTAATTCGTCTTGGTCTGGCTGGTGAGAGGCTTTCGCCGTGGCTAGTTACCACCCAGTACGATGTCATGTAGAAACCGAAAGAGGTGTAGATTTCATCTTACTACTAACAAGTTAGCCTGCTTTCATCTTGGATTGCATCTTCACTTAACATCAGGTGTGATAGCAGTCAAGGGCCAACTTGTAGTAGATAAAAAAAATTGGTTGTCTGTAAAGTCGGTTTACTGACGATAGTTGAACGTGACAATGTCTTAAGAAAATACTGATGGAATGGTAGCATTTAATTGGTTATTAAAATTTTTAATTTAAGTATATTTTTATAAATATTAATTTAAATTAATAAAATAATTGATTTTGATGTTGTAAATTTATGTTTTAAATTTATAATAAATATATTAATTTTTAATTTAAAATTAATATATTTAATAATTATATTTAATAGACGGATGTCGAACGCTGCCGAACGCAAAGGCCGATTGTGCTTCTTTGTCACTCGTTCCGCGCTCTCGCTTGCATTTCAAGCCTTACATGGAACGCCTCAAAGCGAGGTAACGACGCATGACGTCATGTTTTTTCGTGCGTGCTCTATCGAATTATAAGACGTTGTCACGTCAAAATAGCCTTTGACTGCAGTGACACTTGCTGGTAAGTGTTGCAGATGGAAGCGCCTACACATTAGATGTAGAATGAAATGCACACCCCTTTCGGTATATTTTTTAAAACTTTGCTATACATAATAATAATAGACAATCCAATATCGTCATCTGTTTTTTCGCAATGACACGTTTAAGTATACATTGAGTTAACTCAGAATTGGTAAAAAAACCATAAATCTCACAAGATTTACTAATTTTTGTCCGGTCCCTTTTAAAACATCCAAAATGACTCGAGATCATAATTACGCAGTTCCCGCTACCTTGGCTTGTCTATTTTGACAGTGTATGTCATTGTCAAAATAGTCAATGACATACTGACATTAACGTTCCGTAATACTTAGAGTAAATAACGCAAATTTGGTTAGAAAGATTCCTTATTATACTTAATCTTTAGTTATACAAACACGCAAGTTACGGGAAGACGGAGGTGGAATAAAAGGAACTGAGTGACAGACAGATATACAGGTTGGCAGGTCGGTGGAGGCGTACGCGGCAGGAGGCTTTACTGCTGATTGATAGACGGCCTTGGCGGCATGCGGCCACCACACACGCGGAATTACAACAATGTGTGACAGAAGTAAAATACTTTATAACACTGTAGAACAATATTTTATTATTATTATCTTAGAACAGAGTTTCCTCTTGTTACAATTTGCCGCGTAATAATAATACATCTGCCCACATCAGGTCATTAAATACACTCTTAAAAGTAAGTACACAATGTTGGTAACATGGAATTACTTAGTAGTGGGGATTAGACAAATACATTTTGGCAATAGTTCCGGGATATTATTTTACAAGCGAAACGTTATTAATCTGGCTTTAACATTAATTATTAAAATAAGATTTATAATGCATATAAAATAATATTTAAGCGTCAATAGATAAACTCAAGAAATTAAATTATAATCAAACCGGATGTAACTGTATAATTGTTGAAGTAAAGAAATAACTAATTATGAATTTAACTTATGCTAAAAAGTATTAATATTGATGTAAATAATAATAACTAAATACTACATCCTATCGCTTAATAATCATTGCAGATAAATTGAAAATTAATAGTAACATCCGGGTATAACGTGATAGCGCCTTAAAAAGATGGTGGAATGAAAGTTGGTACATATTATAGAATCAATACTGACATCCGGCTGTCACGTGATGATGTCCACAGATTAGAAATGATGATGTTCACAGACTAGTAATATAAAGTACCCTTAATTATAAATATCCTCTAAGGATTGATGGTTGGTAACAAATGATAGAACAATGAGCAGGGACGTAAATTACACAACAAAAAATGTTTAATGAAATGTTTCTATTTTTGTCTCATGGTTAGTTTGGATTGTATTGTATTGTATTTTTTTTTTTTATCGACAACAAGTTGGCCCTTGACCCTTGACTGCTATCACACCTGATGTTAAGTGATGATGCAGTCTAAGATGGAAGCGGGCTAACTTGTTAGAAGTAGAATGAAATCCACACCCCTATCGGTTTCTAAGCAACATCGTACCGGAACGCTAAATCGCTTGGCGATACGTCTTTGTCGGTAGGGTGGTAACTAGCCACGGCGAAAGCCTCCCACCAGCCAGACCAAGACAAATTAAGAAAAATCTCAATCTGCCCCGCCGGGAATCGAACCCAGGACCTCCATCTTATAAATCCACCGCGCATACCACTGCGCCACGGAGGTCGTCAATCATCGGGCCTATGCGTTAATGCACCCTGCATTAACCTTTTATCCTGATTTTTTTACAAAAAGGGAACTAACTACGGGCGTCCTTTAGTAAATTCAAAATTTACGCAAACAAACAAGCACAGGCATCAGGTGAGTTGTTTAATACTTCACGTAGGCCAAAAATTTGTTTCTACCTCCGAATTATATTAAAGCGTTTCCTCTTATGGACATTTCGCTGGTTTCGTGGATCGCGTCGCAGGTATATCAGCTAGCGGCGGTGTAATTGCGAGCGTGAGAGATCGGGCAGGTGGAGCGAACTACACTAGTGTAATCTGATGATCCGCAGTAACACGATACCGCGCTGCCACTCATTCTGATGTCGTACCACCACTGTAATGGGAAAAGTTTGTAGAGCCGCTAAAAATAAGCCTTTAACTAACTCTTGAAAGTTTTCCCATTCTGTCTGAAAAAAAACGGAGGAGGTTCTCAATTCGACACGTATATATTTTTTTATCTATGACCACGCATTACTTTTTACAGAGTTGTCCGATTTTGATAAATCTTTTTTTATTAGAAAGGGTATACTTCCAAAGTGGTCCCATTGTCATCATGTTAGGATCGGATGATGATATCCTGGGGAAATTGAAGGAACTCTTCAAATTTTGGAGGCACGCTTACAGCGATTTCGGTTTTTGTCTCGGTATCGGTAGCTTTTTGGCTACTAGTGCCGTATAATATACTATGACAGTATAGTACGAGTATGTTACGTGGCGATAAAAGAAAAAAAAATTTAACAAAAAATACAACCGACTCAAAACGCACTAAAAAGTAAAAAATAACTATGTCGGTTCTATTTTTTGTTAAAAAAAATTTATACTTGTGTATTCAATACTGTCTTCCAAATCGGTGGTACAGTCACCACAAACAGATTACTTTGACATTTCATAGGTGCTTATAAGTGAAATAAACAAATTTGATAGGACCTAAGAGCGCAGTGGTAAGCTATGAAGATAAAAAAGTTTAATAACTAGTAACATTTTTATTGCTCCACTTACCAATGCAAAACAATCTTTTAAATCAGAATAATAAGGAGCAATTTAATCAACCTTTGTCTGTATGATGCTACACTTTATTCTATCGGCACCAAATTAATTGCTATTTGCCGGCATGATTTTGCTAATAAAATGGTAAAAGCCATGTTCTAGATAGCCAGAATAGTTTACCCAAACTGAACCCAATCTGGAAATTATAATATCTAGTATCTATTATCTTCTGTGCATAAATCTGTATACCCACGATTTTAGACAATAGAAAATTTTCAACAAAAAATAGAACCGACTCAAAACGCACTAAAAAGTAAAAAATAACTGTATCATTTAGTTGCTTTAATTTACTTAAGCAAAAAGCAAAAAAAGTACTAATATATTTTATGTAGCTTTACTTTGATTCGGTAAAAAGGGTGGCAAAAGTTCATTAACCCTGTTCCGTACAAAGTAATAGTAAATTGCGTTTTAAAATGAAAAACCTTTTTTCTAATTCAAATAATACACACAAAGGAAACATAAATCCTAACTCCGATAAATGTCGTCAAGTAATGTATGCCACTAGACCTATAAGGAGGGATATATTCGATTCCCGGCGGGGCAGATTGAGATTTTTCTTAATTTGTCTTGGTCTGGCTGGTGGGAGGCTTTCGCCGTGGCTAGTTACCACCCTACCGACAAAGACGTATCGCCAAGCGATTTAGCGTTCCGGTACGATGTTGCTTAGAAACCGATAGGGGTGTGGATTTCATTCTACTTCTAACAAGTTAGCCCGCTTCCATCTTAGACTGCATCATCACTTAACATCAGGTGTGATAGCAGTCAAGGGTCAAGGGCCAACTTGTTGTCGATAAAAAAAAAAAATACAATACAATACAATCCAAACTAACCATGAGACAAAAATAGAAACATTTCATTAAACATTTTTTGTTGTGTAATTTACGTCCCTGCTCATTGTTCTATCATTTGTTACCAACCATCAATCCTTAGAGGATATTTATAATTAAGGGTACTTTATATTACTAGTCTGTGAACATCATCATTTCTAATCTGTGGACATCATCACGTGACAGCCGGATGTCAGTATTGATTCTATAATATGTACCAACTTTCATTCCACCATCTTTTTAAGGCGCTATCACGTTATACCCGGATGTTACTATTAATTTTCAATTTATCTGCAATGATTATTAAGCGATAGGATGTAGTATTTAGTTATTATTATTTACATCAATATTAATACTTTTTAGCATAAGTTAAATTCATAATTAGTTATTTCTTTACTTCAACAATTATACAGTTACATCCGGTTTGATTATAATTTAATTTCTTGAGTTTATCTATTGACGCTTAAATATTATTTTATATGCATTATAAATCTTATTTTAATAATTAATGTTAAAGCCAGATTAATAACGTTTCGCTTGTAAAATAATATCCCGGAACTATTGCCAAAATGTATTTGTCTAATCCCCACTACTAAGTAATTCCATGTTACCAACATTGTGTACTTACTTTTAAGAGTGTATTTAATGACCTGATGTGGGCAGATGTATTATTATTACGCGGCAAATTGTAACAAGAGGAAACTCTGTTCTAAGATAATAATAATAAAATATTGTTCTACAGTGTTATAAAGTATTTTACTTCTGTCACACATTGTTGTAATTCCGCGTGTGTGGTGGCCGCATGCCGCCAAGGCCGTCTATCAATCAGCAGTAAAGCCTCCTGCCGCGTACGCCTCCACCGACCTGCCAACCTGTATATCTGTCTGTCACTCAGTTCCTTTTATTCCACCTCCGTCTTCCCGTAACTTGCGTGTTTGTATAACTAAAGATTAAGTATAATAAGGAATCTTTCTAACCAAATTTGCGTTATTTACTCTAAGTATTACGGAACGTTAATGTCAGTATGTCATTGACTATTTTGACAATGACATACACTGTCAAAATAGACAAGCCAAGGTAGCGGGAACTGCGTAATTATGATCTCGAGTCATTTTGGATGTTTTAAAAGGGACCGGACAAAAATTAGTAAATCTTGTGAGATTTATGGTTTTTTTACCAATTCTGAGTTAACTCAATGTATACTTAAACGTGTCATTGCGAAAAAACAGATGACGATATTGGATTGTCTATTATTATTATGTATAGCAAAGTTTTAAAAAATATACCGAAAGGGGTGTGCATTTCATTCTACATCTAATGTGTAGGCGCTTCCATCTGCAACACTTACCAGCAAGTGTCACTGCAGTCAAAGGCTATTTTGACGTGACAACGTCTTATAATTCGATAGAGCACGCACGAAAAAACATGACGTCATGCGTCGTTACCTCGCTTTGAGGCGTTCCATGTAAGGCTTGAAATGCAAGCGAGAGCGCGGAACGAGTGACAAAGAAGCACAATCGGCCTTTGCGTTCGGCAGCGTTCGACATCCGTCTATTAAATATAATTATTAAATATATTAATTTTAAATTAAAAATTAATATATTTATTATAAATTTAAAACATAAATTTACAACATCAAAATCAATTATTTTATTAATTTAAATTAATATTTATAAAAATATACTTAAATTAAAAATTTTAATAACCAATTAAATGCTACCATTCCATCAGTATTTTCTTAAGACATTGTCACGTTCAACTATCGTCAGTAAACCGACTTTACAGACAACCAATTTTTTTTATCTACTACAAGTTGGCCCTTGACTGCTATCACACCTGATGTTAAGTGAAGATGCAATCCAAGATGAAAGCAGGCTAACTTGTTAGTAGTAAGATGAAATCTACACCTCTTTCGGTTTCTACATGACATCGTACTGGGTGGTAACTAGCCACGGCGAAAGCCTCTCACCAGCCAGACCAAGACGAATTAAGAAAACCTTAATCTGCCCTGCTAGTAATCGAACCCAGGACCTCCGTCTTATAAATCCACCACGCATACTATTGCGCCACGGAGGTCGTCAGGCTTCCATGTAATTAAGAAACAAAATGTAACACATACATACTTTCATTGTGGTATTCTTTTTTAGTTTTAAAAGTGTTACCCACACTTTAGGGATTATTTATATTTAAGAATAAACATAATATCAAAAAAAATTTAGGAGTCGGTGCCAGCCACAAACTGCTTTACTACGTAAAATAAATGTTCCTTAAACTTGGCTGGCACCGACTTCATAGATATGCTTAAGTAAATTAAAGCAACTAAATGACACAGTTATTTTTTACTTTTTAGTGCGTTTTGAGTCGGTTCTATTTTTATTTAAAAATTTTTATTTCTTACTTTTTGGTGATTTATCGCCACGTAACGTACTCTTACTATACTGTCATAGTATATTATACGGCACTAGTAGCCAAAAAACTACCGATAGCGAGACAAAGACCGAAACCGCTGTAAGCGTGCCTCCAAAATTTGAAGAGTTCCTTCAATTTCCCTAAGATATCATCATCAGATCCTAACATGGTGACAATGGGACTACCTTGGAAGTATGCCTGTTCTAATAAAAAAAGAATTATCAAAATCGGACAACTCTGTAAAAAGTTATGCGTGGTCATACATAAAAAAAACGGAAAAAAACATACGTGTCGAATTGAGAACCTCCTCTGTTTTTTTTCGTCGGTTAAAAACTGCGGAACCGACGGGATTCAAACCCGCGCTCTAAGGCGCTCGAAGTGCCCGGATTGACGGGATTTTTGATATTATGTTTATTCTTCATTATGGTACCTGAAAATAAACTATCGCTCACGTTCGAGCATCCTCTTTACTTAGCCTACAATCTTACACTTTACGAGTGTTTGTTTAAAAACACCCTAATAATGAAGCATAAGCTAATAAAGGCGGTCCATTAAACCTCGCCCCATTTCACCCACAAACGAGTGTAACCCGATGTTAACCCCATTACTAACCCTTTAATGGCGTTAAATCTCGCTAAACATGTAAATGTTATTGCATGACTAATATAAATAAACTAAGTTGGGTGAATTAATTTTTAAACGACGATTTGTTAAGAGCATTTTTTATTTTAAATCGAAAATATTTCGTCCCATTTTTAGCAAACGAACAAAAACGGAGAAGGTTCTCAATTCGACACGTATATTTTTTTTTATGTATGACCAATCATAACTTTTTACAGAGTTGTCCGATTTTGATAATTCTTTTTTTATTAGAAAGCGCATACTTCCAAAGTGGTCCCATTGTCATCGTGTTAGGATTTGATGATGATATCCTGGGGAAATTGAAGGAACTCTTCAAATTTTGGAGGTACGCTTACAGCGATTTCGGTTTTTGTCTCGGTATCGGTAGCTTTTTGGCTACTAGTGCCGTATAATATACTATGACAGTATAGTACGAGTACGTTACGTGGCGATAAATCACTAAAAAGTAAGAAATAAAATTTTTTAACAAAAAATAGAACCGACTCAAAACGTACTAAAAAATAAAAAATAACTGTGCCATTTAGTTGCTTTAATTTACTTAAGCATATCTAGGAGGCGGTGCCAGCCAAGGTTTCTAGTTTAAGGACATTACCTAGAACCCACAAACTGCTTTACTACGTAAAATAAATGTTCCTTAAACTTGGCTGGCACCAGTATCGGTAGCTTTTTGGCTACAAGTGCCGTATAATATGTAGTCAAAAAGCTACCGACACTTACACAAAAACCGAAATCGCTGCAAGTGTGCCTATAAAATTTGAAGAGTTCCTTCAATTTTCCCAGGATATCATATTCAGATCCTAACATGGTGACAATAGGTCTATCTTGGAAGTGTGCCCTTTCTAATAAAAAAAGAATTATCAAGATCAGATAACTCTGTAAAAAGTTATGCGTGGTCATACATAAAAAAAAAATACACGTGTCGAATTGAGAACCTCCTCTGTTTTTTTTTCGTCGGTTAAAAAATTTCTTTTTTTTTTATTAAAAATCTCGGTGCTCATATTAGAACGGGATCCACGCAGGTACAACTGTTGGCTGTTATTTAAACATTCTTTCAGTAGGTACATGTAACCGCTTGTAAATTTTAAAGTAACAAAACATAATTTTAAATTTATTAGGCATAAAATGTGTTACATTTCATTTTAAATTTGTTTGTTGACAAGCATTCTCAATCGAGTTTGGCTTTAGTATAGAACTTATCACTTTTTGTTTCTGGAGCCTTTGCTTAAAGTTTACTATTCAAGCTAATTCCAATAAAACCCCAAATTCAGAGTCAATTTAACCTTAAACGTTTGAGGTTGAATATGTAATGCGAAACTGATTGAAAAGTCCACCCAAAACCTTTTTGGCGCACATCTTTTTTTGATGCCTGATTTTGCATCCCCTTTTTAATAATAAATCAATGATTTTCATCTACAAATTCTGGTAGTCAAAAAGCAATCCGACATTCTTCATGAGAATTGACTAAGTTTACATTTGAAAATTATCCCTTTTTCTGATAGTCAGGAAGCGATAGTCAGGCAGTGCGCAGGCTCTCGGCACTGGCAGAGTTTCATCTGCATTGTTACTGGAATGTATGAATGGCTTAAATAGTCTTGGGCAAGTAAACTTAATCAGACTAATATGGGTACCTGGACATGTAGGCATACAAGGCAATGAGCTAGCGGATGTACTAGCTCGTAGGGGCTCGGAGTCATCTTTCATTGGCCCAGAGCCATGTGTCGCACTTGCACCATGTGTGATAAACATGGCTCTGACATCGTATGCCGAGAAGATGACGACGGCAGAATGGGACTAGGTAGAAGGCACTCAAAAAGGTTCATGAGTAACATAAAGGCAGGTTTTCTAGCGAAGGTAAGTCAACTGAGCAGGAAACAGCTACGGTATGCTATAGCAGCGTACACAGACCGTTATAGCACCAGGTCTATGCTCTGCAAAATGGGTATCTCTGAGGATCCCATTTGCAGGGCCTGCAACGAAGACACAGGGTCCATGGAACATATTTTGTGTGAATTTGACGGATTGGCTAGAAAGCGAATGGATCTCCTGGGGGTGGCATATCCACTACCAGAGGATTACTGTGCCTCCAACCTGAAAGCGACCACCCAACTCTTAGAGTGGGTGTTTGAACTGATATAGGGGAGGTGAGGGCGGGGCGAGTACAAAAGATCCAAAAGGGTCGAAGTGCATCCGCTATGGTGGGCCTCACCATCGTAATAATAATAATAATCCCTTTTTCTGTACTACACTATTTAATTTTGGCTTTTCCCCCAAGGTAGCATCGCCTCTGCATATCAAAGCCTAGTGGAACAAAGCCTTAAAATGTATTTATTATCAGGGTAACGTTAGGTAAGGTTTATTACTGCGATACGGCAGGAACACGAACAGGGTACCAATTTACTTTAACAACGTAAAATTACTTTAATTTATTACTTCTGTATACCAGAACTATAAAATGTAAAAACAAATAAATAACTTATTTGATTTGATAGCTATATATATAGATTAAAAGGAGAAAAATATAACATTGCTGATATTGATTTATTTTAATATAATTCGCTGGTACAATGATTAGCTATGTGGCTTTCTGGCTCCTAGGTTCGAGTCCTGGGTCGGGTTATGAAATGTTTAGCTTTTTATTCTTCGTAGAAGTGGTACACTCTCGTGCCTCGGAAAATACGTTAAGCTGTGCCGATCATGTACATCTGTAAGTTGATTCAGTAACGAAACTCGACGGTGCGACTCTCGACTTTGTCTCAATATATCTCTATCTATAGTATCATGTTAAACAGAGAGAGATAAAAAATTTTTAAACAAAAATAGAACCGACTCAAGACGCACTAAAAAGTAAAAAATAACTGTCATTTAGCTGCTTTAATTTACTTAAGCATATCTATGAAGTCGGTGCCAGCCAAGTTTAAGGAACATTTATTTAACGTAGTAAAGCAGTTTGTGGGTTCTAGGTAACGTTTTTAAAGTAGAAACCTTGGCTGGCACTGAATATCTTTTGTACTCGTATACTTACACTAAAACCGAAATCGCTGCAAGTGTGCCTATAAAATTTGAAGAGTTCCTTCAATTTTCCCAGGATATCATCATCAGATCCTAACATGATGACAATGGGACCACCTGGAAAGTGTGCCCTTTTTAATAAAAAAAAAATTATCAAAATCGGACAACTCTGTAAAAAGTTATGCGTGGTCATACTTAAAAAAAATATACGTGTCGAATTGAGAACCTCCTCCGTTTTTTTCGTCGGTTAAAAAGGGATGTCGAGACTCGCACTGTTGACCCACGAGTTCCCATATGATTAGGAATTTTATATTATGTTATAATAATTTATTATACGATTTAGTACTTGTATTTCTAGTTACGAAATATGCTTTGATCTCTATATTTGAAATTTAATAAAAACAAAATGTTAAATTATTATTGTGGCTAATAGGTACTTTGAAATTAATACAAATGTTTCTTTTCAACAAATTACCGCTGTAATATATTTCTACTTTAGATGGGTATCGCCCAGTAATACCAACTGGCAGTAAACGATTATTTGATTGTTGGCACTTTGTGTTATTAGTCACGAAACACTTGTAAGTATTGCAAAATTTGTGTCCGAATTTTAACTGCTTACTTATATTTAACTTAGAATAACATTTTTCGTTTTTGATGAATGAATTTATACTCGGAAAAACCGATACATAAACATCAACATGGAAAGAATATCCTTTTCATTTACCTACAATTATCTGTAAGATTATTATATTGACGATTTATATTTCGAAACCAACGAAAAATTATAATAATATATATACATACATATACATACACACACACACACACACATATATATATATATATATATATATATATATATATATATATATATATGTGTGTGTGTGTGTGTGTGTGTGTGTGTGTATATATATATATATATATATATATATATATATTTATATATATATATATATATATATATATATTATATTATAACATCAAAATCAATTATTTTATTAATTTAAATTAATATTTATAAAAATATACTTAAATTAAAAATTTTAATAACCAATTAAATGCTACCATTTTATCAGTTGGTATCTTCAATCATCTTAAGACATTGTCACGTTCAACTATCGTCAGTTTTTTATTTATTATTTTTTATTTATTATTATTTATTTTGTGCTCAGGTGCAATCTCAACAATGAGATTTAGACAAGATAAAAATTTAAGAGATTTAGTAAATCTTTTGAATCGTTTTTTTTTCGATGATTATATAGGAAGCCGTAGAATAAATTACCTTCTTTAAGTGGAAATACTTCCCCGTCCGAACAACAACCCCCTAACGAAAGCCTTTGAGGCAGAATGTGCCTCATTTCACTTTCTTTTCATTTTTCCGCGTTATTCCGCCGTTATTAACATTCCTTATCAGACGAGTACAAATTAAAAAGAGCTTCATTTTCTTTGATCGCTGCTGTATTAGGAGAGACGTTCATTGTATTGAAGCTATTGTTTGGAGTGCTTACGGCTTATTTTTATTTCCAATACATATTAAATATTTTAATGTATCCTTTTCTCCCTATTTTTTCTCTCATTTATATTGTTACGGTCGGGAATTGGAAGAACAGCCACACATCAGGGAGAACTAGACGTTTATTAACCAATAAATAGTTAGGTGTACAAGATTTGATGCAGCACGCTGCGACGCCGTCGTTTCACGCTTCTAATCCTGAAGGAACCCATCACGGCGGCGACGATGATCTGCCTCGGCACCTCACGGCCACACACCCCAACCACACTGGGGGACCACTACAGATCCATCGTCCTTACACGCACACTCTCAGGGAACATCTCCCTACATTCCTTCAACCGTCTTGACTCAACGACAGGTCGCTTTGAACTCTCTGAATTTAGTCTTTGTTCTGCAAACGATATAAATTTGAATTGTTCCATTCTTTTAACTTATTCCTTTTTTAACTTGCATTTACTTTTAATCCAAATGAGGTTTCCACCTATCTTTTACTTCGTAATTCCTCCGAGGGGTCATCCGTAACAATATATTAAATTGTTAGCAGCATTGAACCATGCGCTTTAATTTAAAAGCCTAGAGTCTAGAGACGAAAGTCATAAAAAAAAGTATGTACTCTGCGGCATTTTTGGCTTATATAAAGGATGGTTTATTAAATTGCGGATATTATCAATTCCAGTTCTAGCATAGGCAGTTATGCTGCCTCAATAACATTTTAAAAGTAAATAAGATTAGTGTTTAATGAAGTATTGTTTCATTTTGATTTGATTTAAGGCAGTTTTGTAATAAAAATATTTTGATTAATGTTCTTTTTCTGCTCGTGCCTTTTGACCCCTTCTGATGATGTTGCTAAAAATATTTATATTTTAAATAATGTTATAAAATACATAAAGACAATATTAAAAATGTATTAAAAGCTATTCAGCTGGCGGAGCTTTAAGTGCCCAAGGAACTGCGGTCAGGGCTCCAGATTGAGAAACATCACAATTCGCGCCGTTTCAGGATCTACAGCTTTCTGTATTCGACCCTTGATTTATTTACTATAATCATCGTCATTTGCCATCAGGTGTGATTGCAGTCAAGGGCTAAGAAGCAAAGAATAAAAGGGTGCATCCCAGTAGTACCCCATACCGTAGTTCTATAGAACTGTTGGGATATTTTCCGGGCTGTCAAATTATATCCCAATAGTTCTATATAGAACTGTAGTATAGTTTTTGCTCTTGACTTTACTTATAGCATATAAGTTATAAACTTTATGTTATTTTAATTGATATTTCATTTTGTTTTTAACAAAAAAATGTCCCTTGCGACAAAAGCTAAGTTGTTTAAACCAAGTAGTAGTCGTGTTTAAAAAAATATTCTCTTATTTTAGAAGTTACAGGGGGACACATTTTACCACTTTGGAAGTATCTTCCGCGCAAACTATTCAGTTTAGAAAAAAATTATATTAAAAACCTCAATAGGTACCATTTTAAAGACGTTTTGTGCAATTTAAGCAAAGCTGTATTCGATATAGTATGTTCATAGATACTCTCAAATTTAAGTGGACATTTATTATTGCAATCAAAAGAGATTCCATATTATACTTATAAAAACTATAGATATTTTATATGTAACGTACAAATAAGATGTTGGTGTCGACATTTCATTAATTTTGTCCCATTACTTCTATATAGAACTAATGAGACACTAAGCACTAATATGGTGTATCAACAGTTCTATAGAACTAAAATTAGGGGGTACTACTGGGATGCACCCGAATAAAAATGCTTTAATTTTTTAAAAGTGACCGATGTAGATACACTAAACTATTGAAAAATCAAGCTAAACTAGCGATTGTAACAAAGAAGAAGAAACTCGACCAAGTTGTTAAGGTTAAATAATATACTTTTTCAGTGACAATTGTAATCAAAGCGACGGGATTTAAAGCGACGTCCCTTATCAAGTTTCTCGCGATATTCTCGACGGCTAGAAAAGCTAACAAGACAGGAAAAACCGCCATTTAAACTAATTTAAAGATTTCTTTGAAAATCCCTCCGTTTGCCAGCAATTTGAACTGTTATTTTCTTTTAAAGAGAAGATTTGTCCTATGGTATAAACCTATATGTATTTTTTTATCGACTACAAGTTAGCCCTTGACCGCTAGCACACCTGATGTTAAGTGATGATGCAATCTAATATGGAAGCGGGCTAATTTGTTAGGAGTAGGATGAAATCCACACCCCTTTCGGTTTCTACACGACATCGTACCGGAACGCTAAATCACTTGGCGGTACGTCTTTGTCGGTAGGGTGGTAACTAGTCACGGCGAAAGCCTCCCACCAGCCAGACCAAGACAAATTAAGAAAAATCTCAATCTGCCCCGCCGGGAATCGAACCCAGGACCTCCGTCTTATAAATCCACCGCGCATACCACTGCGCCACGGAGGTGTTAATGAATACCGAAATGGAAACATCTACACTTATAAATAAAATGTCCCTAGAAGTAGTTATACGTCTGATTATGTTGAAAAAATAAAAAAAAAATCTAAACAATATCGAAAATTATGAGTAATCTATTTATAGATTGATTAAAAAAAATCATTCAAATTAATTTGATTTCTAAATTATTCTATCGAATAAAAATATAATATATTGGAATTAGTTTTTGTAGATTCATCATCATCATTATCAGCCTATTAGCGGCCTACTACGGGGCCAGGCCTCCCTCCTTATAGGAGAGGGGATATGGAGCGTACACCCACCACGCTGCTCCAATGCGGGTTGACCGGCTTAGGGTGGTAATGTTTAATTTATTAACTATCACTATTATATGTTGGTAATAGTGACCGGGACCGACGGCGTAACGTGCTCTTCGAGGCACGGGGGTGTAACACCACCAACTTCCAGACTCCGGGCTTGGAATGTACTGAACATTTCATAGAAGAATGAAAAAATTCAGAATTATTCCGTGACCCGACCCAGGAATCGAACCCAGGACCTCGTGATCGAAGCCACTAGACCAACGAGGCAGTCTAGAGCTTGTAGAGATTGATACCAAATAAGAAAACAAAGGAAAATACCAGATCCTAACCCAGAAAGAACACAAATTGTAAATATACTAAAAATATCCTATTATTATATAAATTTTTTACAACAAGCCATTTTCACTGTTGGACCTCGGAATAAAATTCCGTTGAAAAATGTAATTAAACTATTTCCTTTTAATTTACACTCTTTACCCATTTTAAATCTTTATTGTTGCACTGGGTTCTAGCCTTTTAAATCGTTTTTATTGCGTTTTCATCAAGAGGCGTTAAGCCTGTTTAAAAATGTATTTCGTGAAAATACGGAAATGGACGATAATCAATGTTGATACCAAATAAAAAAACAAATCTTTCCTCTTTATAATATGAGTTTCAGAGTAAATAAGTAGATGTAGATAGACAAAGAACAGAATAAATAATTCCCGGTATCATTTTGACGAGGAAACAAATAATTCACAGCGCTCCGTGGCTCGGGAATATTCCACAGAGCACGAATGATACGAAAAGAATGGCGGCCGAAAGAAAAAGGAACGAAAAAACTAAATTGTTTGTAAATTTACCAGATCGTAGGGTTGAAACGTGGAAATATACATAGGACGTTTAATAAGTTTTACTTCTGCTATATAGGCTTTTAGGATTATTTACTTATTCATTTTTATACAATAAATTTTGAAAATAAACTAAAGTTCTATTTTAACACGTGGACTTATTGACTGACGACCGTTATTTAACGACGATGTTTAACTAAAAGGAGATGGTCCAAAATTGTATGGAGCACAGATTCACTTTCTGTACATGAGTTGAAAAAAACTAAATGTATTAATAATCTATTTTTGATTAGCCAAATCTCCGAATTCACTTTTATTTGGGCGAAATATTATTTATTCTCTCCAAAACAACACTTTACGTATAAATATTAGATCTTAGATAAGTTATATTATCTATGGTAGACATTCTCCAGGTGGAGGATTGATGGTGTTTTGACTGATGCTGTCACTGAATAATCATATTAATATGATATTAATATATTGAGTTTTGTTCTTATTATAGCTAAGATTTAAAAACAAAGCTCGGAACACGGAAGAAAAGACTTGTCAAAAATAACATATTTTGAGTTTGACAAATCAATGCCACCGCATCTTTATCACCTACAGATTAATATCAGAAAGACGCCATCTTTTAATACCTCAAAAACTAGGAATTTCATTTTTAAAAAACGTTTTACTTCGTTCGTTTCGTTCACAAATTTTATTTTTGATAAAATCCTTGTATTTTTTCCATTATAATGGTATGTGATACATGAATGAAGCAGAAATGGACCATCTCCTTTCAACTTCTTCAGCCGATTATTACTTTAGTAATAGTGGGGCTCTTTTTGAGATAGCGCGTCCGGGTATGTTTTACCGTCACGTTTAATTTTGCTTTCAAGCAGATTGTATGTTTTAGCGTTATTTCGATAGGTACCACAATACAACCACATTTAACGAGTACGAGTCAGTCTAGAATATCTTCCTTAGGATGTCCCGGTTTCAAAGTGAGTGTAGTACGTTGAAGATTTCATCGGGGTATTTTTTTCCGCAGGAAGGTAGGTACTCTACCTCCCCTACTTCCTTGGTCAGCACGGTACCGCCTGGCATTACTTCGTGCTGACCTTCCTTTTCCTCTTTTTATCTTTCCTCTCCGAACCATCATAGCTCGGAGCATGTGAGTATATCTGTACCAGTCTTCTTCACTTTTTAACATGTAAGTAACTAGGTTTAATTCAACTCCTCCGCTCCCTGGACCGCTGTTCTGATTCTGCACTGCCGGGGCATTCATCGGGTATGTGTGGCGTCAACAGTTGATTATTAGCTTTACCCAGATAATATTATTTACTCATAACAAGGTGACTCCAATCACACCTGATGGTAGGTCAGGGCCAACTTGTTACGAGTAGGTAGGGTGGTAAGCAGCCACGCTAGGACCAATATACGAAATCTTAATCGGCTGAGCCGGGAAACGAACATTCCTAAATTCTACATTAATAACGCTGACCTGCAACTATCGACTGACACAGATGTCAACGGCCAGTCAGCGATATATTTGCTATAAAAACCATAGCTCTGCTTCAAACAGTCAGCCGTTTTGGTAATTAGTCAAATTGTTGTCGAACTACGGACTTGGTTTCTGCCCGCCGGTCTGGACTAGTAGTGAGACTAAGATCCTGCCCATCAAGTCGCCGTGACACCTTTTGAAGGTCCTCGCGAATCGCGGAATAAAGTGATTTAAGTGAATCGTCTAAGTTGGGAGAAATATAGAATAATATAAACAGTTAATAAATTAGTTTCTAGCCAGTGTTGTGTTTTTAAGCTATTGTTTAGCTTTTATCGCGGGCCTTGAGCGTGGAGACCGAATACAGAAATACCGTAACGAAAATTCAATTTTTTCAAGTCAATTTTTTTTTATTATTTCAAAAAGTTATTAAAAGTTCTGGTTTTTATCGATAGATGGAAAAACTAAACGATTTCTTTTTACTTTTTTCCATCTATCGACAAATACCAGAACTTTTAATGACTTTTTGAAATATCACGCTTGTAAAAAAAATGACTTTTTGAAATATCACGCTTAAAAAAAATAATTGCGGAACCGACGGGATTCGAACCCGCGTCTCTCTGACAATCCGGGCACTTAGAGCGCCTTACCGCTCGGCCACAGTCCCGATGACGTCGGTAGGAAAACATAAGTTGATAAAAATTACATTACATTTGATAAATATCAAATGTAATAATATAAACATTGAACAGGTTGATCAAACTATGTTTCTAGGAGTAGTGTTAGACAAATTCTGTAATTGGAAACAGCACGTTGATTATTTATGTAATAAATTGGATAGATTCGTGTATGTTCTCTATAAACTTAAAAGGGTAATTTCAAAAGAGGCAGCACTCAGTGCTTATCACGGATACGTCTCCTCTCTCTTACGCTACGGTCTTATCTTGTGGGGTAATTCCGTTGATTTCATAAGAGTATTCAGAATACAAAAAAAATGTATACGGTGCATATGTGGTGCAGCTGATCCTCTGCAGTCCTGTAAACCATTGTTTAAAAGTGAGAACATTCTTCCTTTGCCATGCCTTTACATTCTTGAGCTATCTGTTTTTGTCCATAACCATAGAGACAAATTTTTTAACGTGGAAGATATATTGACACGACCAAATAGATTTAAAAATAAGCTTGTAATACCAAGACAAAGAATCAACATCTATAAAAATAACGCTTATTGTATGGCCATACGTATTTATAACCATATACCGGAGAGTCTAAAAAAGTTCAATGCGGCTCAATTCAAAAGAAGAATGTTCAAAATACTTTTGGATAAAGGATATTATTCTATTGACGAGTTCCTTAAGGATAAATATTTTGTTATTGACATAATTTAATTTATTAACTGACATTTATATAATAATCATGAAATTAAATTATTGTAAATTCTTTAAAAATAATGATAATTGTATTATGATGATTGTTTGCATGCCTATCTGGCAGAATGTGCTAAGCCTCTTTAATTGTATGAACATCTTTGTATTACCACATTCTCGCAATAAATGAATTTGAATTTGAATTTGAATTTGAATTTGAATTTGAAAAATGTTATGCAATAGCTTTACCGCGGCAGTCTCCGAGTGAGTTTTTTTTTTATTAAACACTGAGGGTCCGAGACTAACAGAAGGCAAATCCTCCAGCTTTAAAGTCTACTGCGCAACGGAGACCGTTAGAGATATTGACTTTTCAATGGTAGAGATTTGATTCTACTTGAATCAAATATTCAAGTCAACAGTTCCAGATTACGTAAATATTAAGATTAATTAATTATTCTTTATCAACGTAGCCATCCCTTAAAAAGAATAGCAAAGCGTGGGGCAGATAGATAAATGGCGAAATGTTTCAGTTAATAAAATAAACGTCCGCCGGCCCTTCTCGCGGAAATCGGATTAAGGTGAAAAAGGGAATTTTATTTAATTACTTAAACTTTGCGAATGAGAAATAATGGAGAATTATGGTCCATTATTTCTGTGTTATTGTCTTCTTTACCATAATGGTTTTTTTTTATTGACTACAAGTTGGCCCTTGACTGCTATCACACCTGATGTTAAGTGATGATGCAGTCTAAGATAGGAGCGGGCTAACTTGTTAGGAGTGGGACGAAAATCCACACCCCTTTCGGTTTCTGCACGACATCGTACCGGAACGCTAAATCGCTTGGCGATACGTCTTTGTCGGTAGGGTGGTAACTAGCCACGGCGAAAGCCTCCCACCAGCCAGACCAAGACAAATTAAGAAAAATCTCAATCTGCCCCGCCGGGAATCGAACCCAGGACCTCCGTCTTATAAATCTACCGCGCACACCACTGCGTCAGGTCGTCAAAAATACTATTATACTGGGCTTAGTCTAGAGTTCAACATCGCACGTCTATCAATAACTATAGATTCATGTTGGGTTTTGTTGCTGAAAGCCTTAGTCTATACACTTCATACCCACATAGCTGCTTACATTTTATTTACATTTATCCACTGTCGCCGCTTCTTGCACTATGGTACGGGAGCCCAAGCGGGGATTTTGGGATTTACTAAAGCGCGGCAGATTAATATACAGGGGGATACCTTGTACCCGGTTAAGTACCTCCACGAAACATGAGGCCCATATCTAAGGCCGCCCGTGAAGGATACAGGATCAGATTAGTAAAAAAAAATTGACCATCAGAAATTCTCGAGCGCGTCAGATTAAGGTAGAGTGAGTTAATTACATCCTAAAAAGTGTATATTCCACTAATCTGACAATTTGAGAGCGACGTAAAGAAAGGGGAGGGCAGCAAAGTTGTAAAAAAAAACGTCAAGTCGACATTCTCGAACGTAGCTAAATTTTTTTTTATTTTAAAGGAAATAATTCAAGAATAATGAAAAATATATAATCTGACGATTTCCGCAAGCCGAAATAACGAAAATTCGTCGATAAAGTTAAATGCGTGCAGCTCGCTTATAACTTTTGAACGACTAAACCGATCGGAATCTACTAAACGGCGTTCTAAAGATTATTCTCAAAATTAGATTTCCTGTGAATTTGAACCGATTCGGACCGATAGATTTTGAGAAATTTTTAAAAATCTCAAAAAAAATTTTTTTACAAAGTGGTTTTTTTGGAATAACTTTTGCACGGCTTTATCGATCAACTTCTAAAACTAATCCGCCCTTGAGCTTAAAAAACCACGTCGATCGCCACCAAGTTGGTTAAAATCGGTTGATTGGTTCGAGAGATATTGTGAACGAAAGAAACCCGAAAAAGTATTTTTTCGGGATTACTCCGAAATTTGTGATTCGATCAATAAAAATTGCAAAATTACTTACGAGGATAATAAAACTGCGTCGAATGCCGTCAACCGCGTGAAAATTGCTTGATCCATTCAAAAGTTATTGCGATTTATTGAAACTTCTATCAGACTTTCGAGCTGGGAGAGCTCATATGCAAATAATATTTCTATATATTATTTCTTTGAACTCAAAAATGTCATAAGTACAATTTTAAGCGCCCAGGAATAGAATTAGCGGGAAGTTGCAGGGATGGCCTTTGAGGTCAACCGTTTTTCTAATTTTCTTTTGTCAGATTAAGCGAATCCCTCTAGATAATCGTCAGATTATGAGACAGTACCTTTAGAACATAAAGATGAACCATATATATCTTAATCTGACGCGCTTGAGTATTTCAAAATGGCGAATTTTTTTGAAAGAAGAAAGAAAGAAAGAAGAAAGAAAATATATTTATTCATATTTAAGAGTTACAGACAGTACAGTAGAGGCACAGTTATAAGTATTTATAAACAGGTATGCATATGCATATATGTATACCTAGGAAACCTTGGGTAGACGCCCCATACACCTATCTGTAACCTTAAAAAGAAAAGGTGTACGGCTCAGCATAATGCCGTGTATTGTGACATACATGGCGCTGATTTTCAGCCGTGACCTATGTGACATCACAGACATTAAAAATTAAATCTATACTTAAATAATAAGCACATACCTATGTAACAACAAAAATAAATAATAATAATTATTATTATTATAATACTAATTATATATAATAATAATAATAAAAAATCTAAGCATGGCGTGGATAGACTACCAAAAAGCCTTTGATAGCATATCACACGAATGGCTTCTTAAATTACTAGATATTTATAAATGTCCATCAATAATCAAAAAATTCCTGTTATTAACAAAGCCGATTTGGAAGGTGATCATGACAGCCCGTGGCTCCCAGGAATCAATAACAACTGAACCGATTTATGTAAGACGGGGTATATTCCAAGGCGATTCTCTTTCTCCGCTGTTATTTTGTCTAGCCATTAACCCTCTTTCATTTATTCTTAATAAGTATGAAATGAAGGGATATAAACTTAAAGACAGTTTCTGGATAAACCATCTTTTATATATGGACGATTTAAAAATATATGCAAACAATAAAACCAACTTAAAAGTATTATTAGACAGCGTAGAGATTTTCACAAATGACATAGGAATGCAATTCGGTTTAAATAAATGTAATACAATACATCTTTGTTCAGGATATAGAAATAGCACGACAGGAGAAGGACATGTATTATTGAGCGGGGAAACTATTAATCAACTTGCGGTCGGTCAACAATATAAATATTTAGGAATAGAGGAATCAGGAAAAATAAATCACAGTTATATAAGAGAACAATTATCAAAAGAATATTTTAAAAGAATCAAAAAACTTGTAAACACACATTTAAATTCTAGATTTTTAATAAAAGGTATTAATACATACGCTATTCCAGTTTTGTTATATTCATTTGGCATAATCAATTATAAAATCAGTGATTTAAAGAAAATAGATACTAAAACAAGAAAACTACTAGCAATGAAAAAAGCTCATCAACAAAAAGCAGAAGTCGAAAGACTTTACTTACCTGTTGACGAGGGTGGGAGAGGGCTCATCAATATCGAATACATGTATAAATCTCAAATACTTAATTATAAACAATATCTCAATACAAAAAGTGACCACCTCATAGAAGCAATCGTACAACACGATAAAAATAGGGCTAAATATTCAATATTAAAGGAAGCAGGTGAAATAGAATCACAATTACGATTAGCACAAAAAGATGCACACACAAAAAACGAAATTAAACAAGCAATAGACAGGAAACAAAACGAAAATTGGCGGAATAAACAATTGCACGGGCAATTCCCTAAGAAAGTTTTAGACCAGGCAAACATTGATCGTCAGCTCTCGTTTAGGTGGATTAAAAAACAACAGGTGTCCCCCAGCGTAGAATCATCAATATTTGCCATACAAGATCAAGCAATAGTGACCGGGCAGCATCAACGTGACATCCTTAAAAAACCAGTAGACGGCAAGTGTCGATTATGTAAAAGTAAAGACGAAACCACACAACACATAATTTCTGGATGTGAAAAACTGGCGGGGACTTATTATGTGAAACGACATAATAACCTCGTCCAGTACGTCTACTGGTGTTTAGCTAAAAAACACAAAATTGAAGTTTCTGATCTTTGGTGGAAAGAAACTTTAATTCAACCTCAGGTAAAAGAAAATGAATCCGCGAAAATACTATGGGAAATGCCCGTTCAAACCGATGTCACCGTTACACACAATAGACCAGATTTGATATATATAGATAAAAAGAATAATAAAACATTTCTAATAGATATTACAGTACCATCAGATTATAACATAGGAGCAAAAGAAATAGAAAAACTAAGCAAATACCATCTATTGAAAACAGAAGTCAGTCGTTTATGGGATACCAGAACGACTGTAATACCAATAGTAATAGGTGCGACAGGTGTAGTAGCTAAAAGCATAGAAAAATACATAGAAAAATTAGACACATATATAGATATTAGCATCCTTCAAAAACAAGCTGCCATTCATACCTCAACCATAATTAGTAAAGTTTTAGGAGACACTGTATTTGTTCACAACACGCCAATTTCAGGTCAAAACACACAACACTCACAAATCAACCAAAATACATTAGATACACAGAACCCACCCCAAGCTTCAGCTACCACAAATACTCTTACACAAAACACACCACAAGCTCACCAAAGAAGAGGAAGAGGAAGGAACAGAGGAAGAAGGAGAAATATGTAGTAGAGGGGAATAAATATTCTTTTTCCTGCGGGTCGTAGGACGGAGTATTTATTGAAACCGATCAAAAGGTCGTGTAAAGAAAAACCTTTCTATAATATAATAATATAATTAATAACTAAGTTGGATGTATGTAAAATAAATATATACCCATAGAAAAGAAATGTGAATTTATATTTTGCATACAAGTAATATAATATGATGAAGAAGAGAAGAAGAAGAAGCAGAATTATAATAATTAAAACAAATTTCTAAAGTCCTATATAATTGATACTTCCACCGCGTAGCCTTCAAATTCTTTTTGCTTGTCTAGCATAAATTTCTTCAATTTTCTACAAAACGTAAATTTGGTTTGCGAATTACGGATTGGCGGTGGAATATTGTTCCAACAGCGGGTGGCGGCGTATTTAAAACTACCTCTAAAAGCAGCCGAGCAATGCCTCGGTACGCTTAGAGGCTTACGTGAGCACCTAAATAACTCTCTGTTATCATACAACCTGCTGAGCTTCTGACTAATATATAATGGCTTACTGTATTTAAATATTCCAAAAAGTAAGCTAGCAAGATGTACCTTCCTTCTACTACTCATTTTTAGCATGCTATGCTCATTCAAAAACGGAGTGACATGACTTCTAGGGGGAATGCTGAAACAATAGCGTGCACAGGCGTTTTGAACCCTTTGTATAAGCTTACTGGTTCTGGCTAATAAACGAGGTCCGTAAACTACGTCTGCATAATTTAGTTTCGATAGCACGAGACTTTCTACTAGTCGAATGCGCACCTCTTGACTGATATATTTGCGAATTTTGTACAAGACCTTTAATCGATAAAAGGAATTACGTACTACCGAAGCTATGTACTTTACGTACCTAAGCTCAGAATCCATTAGGAGCCCTAAATTCCGGGCTTCAAAAACACGCTCTAATGTCACACCGTTTAGTGTAACGTTGGCAGAATCATAGTTCACTTTTGCTATTTGAGCTCTTGTACCAAATAATATTAGCTTAGATTTGCAGGGATTCAGAACTAACGAATTATTATGAGACCAATCAATGATTCGTTGCAGGTCCTCATTTATTCTTTGGACCGCCAATCCGTAATCATTTGGCTCAAAAGAATAATATACCTGCAAATCATCGGCATATAAATGATATTTGCAATGTTGAATATTATGCACTATATCAGCACTGTACAAAATAAATAAGAGTGGACCCAAAATAGACCCCTGTGGGATTCCCCTTTTCACATTAGTGATGGAAGAACGTATCCTCTTCCCATCATCTTGCGCTATTTCTATATACTGCGATCTGTTCATCAAATAGCTGTCAAACCATTTCACCGTATTGATGTCAAAACCGTAATATGATAACTTAGAGAGCAGCAGCGGGATGTTTACACTATCAAATGCGCGTGAAAAATCTAGTAATACTAAAAGTGTACACATTTTATTATCTTGCGCCGTCAGAATATTGTCAGTTACATCAAGAAGTGCGGATACCGTACTTCTACCAGCCCTGAAACCTGATTGCATATCTGGTAACAAATTGTTACTTTCCAGGTATTCAGAAACTTGTAGATATACAACCTTTTCCAGAATTTTTGATGCACAGGGCAATATACTGATCGGCCGTAAGTCTTTTACTGTACCGGGATTATCAATTTTAGGAATTGGACGCACCACTGCTACTTTCCAAGCATCAGGAAAGGTTGACTGCTCAATAGATCCATTGACGATCGACGAGATAAGTCCAAGACTCTGCGGAAGTGTCATGAGCAGCATATCCAGAGTAACCCCATCGGTCCCCTCAGCATTTGAGCTCAGATTCCTAATAATCTTATAAATTTCGGTATCACTCGCAACACGAAGCGTCAATCTGCAAAGAGTAGCCCTGTCAAATTCATATAACGTGAGTTGGGAGATACTAATATTGTTATCACCTGGTATATTTAAGAAATGGTCACTGATTTCATCAGGGTTACACAGATGAGTAGGCAAACTTGTATCCTTCTTAGGTAATACCGTGTTCTTGAGGTTTCCCCATAATACTTTGGGATACTTAACTTTATTATTAATATCATGTGAGAAATATGCGCACTTTTCACTGTGTAAAGCTTCAACGACTAGTGTCTTATACTGTAAATAACTGTCTTTATTCTGTTGAGTTTTTATATTACACCTTACACATTTTTATATTACTTTTTTATATTACTTTTGCACATTATGATAATGGCCGCGAGTTTGCGTCCCATCGAAATCGTCAGATTAGTGAATGAGAGCTTTTTTGTGGTGCACTTAACACTCCCTTAGAAAATCTGACGCGCTCGATTAAATTTTTTATTTTTTCATTTTCAACCCTTACATACAACCACCCACATCATGCAAACGATCAGATTATTATACGAACATTAACACAAATACGTAGGGCATTGATGCTATCAATATCTGACGCGCTCGAGAATGTCCATGCAACAGTTTTTTTTACATATTTAAAAATTTATAGCCGCTTCCCCCACCGATGTAAAGGTATATATCATATAACATTTTTTTCTTCTTATCACCTAAGCTTTGCAACCCAATAGGTCTCTACGACGCTCGAGTAAATCCCCATTTAGCATCCTGGGCTCCCCTACTACTATGAGTGACTAACGAGTTGGCAAGGCAACCGCCAAGCTACAATTTCAAATTCAAATTCAAAATAATTTATTTCAAGTAGGCTGTTATACAAGCACTTTTGAAACGTCAAGTCCGTCAGTACGTAGTGACTCTACCACCGGTTCGGAAGGCAGATCCTGCGGAGAAGAACCAGAAAGAAAACTCAGCAGTTGCTCTTTTTAAAAATCAATGTTGTAATTTGTATTTTAAAAATTACAATTTTGGTTATCCCGTCTTGTGTGTAGCAAGAACCGCTGATTGCTTCCAAGTATCTTTGCCGTTAATAAAGTCATTAATTTTATAGTAACCTTTACTTAGTAAATGGCTTTTAACACATTTTTTAAGTTTTTCTAAAGGCAAGTCCAGTACTTCTTTCGGAATGAGATTATAAAATCGTATACTCAGTCCCACAAATGATTTTTGCACCCTGCTCAAGCGCAGTACCGGGGAAACTAATTTATGACTCTGTCTAGAGATTCGACCATTACATTACACATAATGTAACGGTCATTATTTAACGTTTATCAAACGACAGTTCAAGTCAATCAATCAGTCAACAACACTGGCTATGATCACAATATCCGAGTTAGTTACATTAAATCGTATCCACATAGGATATGCGAATTGAAACTCTATGTCTTGCAAATTCAAATTCAAAATTCAAAATTCAAAATCGTTTATTTCAAGTAGGCTTATTACAAGCACTTTTGAAACGTCAAATTGGACTATTTGTAGTGACTCTACCACCGGCTCGGAAGGTAGGCCCTGTTGAGAATAGCTAGCAAGAAACTCAACAGTTGCTCTTTTTATAATATTATCAATTTTACAATATTAAGTGTGTTGTTACATAAAGTTATTTATTTTACTTCCTGTGTGAAGTTGAAAGCCTATCCAATTGCCTTTGAACATCTTTGTCATTTAAAAATTCATCGATAGTACAATAACCCTGACTCAGTAAGTGAGTTTAATACATTGCTTAAACTTATGCAATGGCAGATCTAAAACTGAATTGGGCATCTTGTTGTAGAAGAGTACACCCAATCCTACGAAAGATTTTTGTACTTTTCGGAGGCGATAAGCTGATATGACTAACTTATGTCTATTCCTAGGAAGACGATCGTTGCTTGCTGTGAAAGAGTTGATAAAGAGAAACCTGAATGTCGTAAACCTCATGATTATTAGTATAAAATGTACAGGACATTCTAATAATAGTATTTCAAGGTAATATTACATCTCGCTTACCTCTTATCAAACTCATGCAGGTCCTCAGACGTGAACTGACTCGTCACGTCCAACAGCTGCTGTATGTGGTCGCTGCAGATCCTGCTCGTCCGTCGTCCGTCTTCACCATCTCGGACGAGGATCGTGGAGCAGCCACCGTAGTCCAGCGACAAGGACGGCTGTTGGACGACGATCGTTGTTCGTCCGGCTGGCATGGATGACGCTGAGTCCAGTGGGTTGGCAGTTACGTGGACTTGTGCAGCTGGTGGTACAAACGAAAAGCACTTTTTTTGTTAATTTCAACAATAGCGTTTCGAGTACCTACTTTATAAATCATACAATACAATACATTGAAATATTGATGAAAGTAATTAGACGACCAAGTTTGAAATAATTTTTCAATTCTTTTGACGACCTCCTTGGCACAGTGGTATGCGTGGTGGATTTATAAGACGGAGGTCCTGGGTTCGATTCCCGGCGGGGCAGATTAAGATTTTTTGGTGGGAGGCTTTCGCCGTGGCCAGTTACCACCCTACCGACAAAGATGTATCGCCCAGCGATTTAGCGTTCCGGTGCGATATCGTGTAGAAACCGAAAGGGGTGTGGATTTTCGTCCCACTCATAACAAGTTAGCCCCCTTCCATTTTAGACTGCATCATCACTTAACATCGGGTGTGATAGCAGTCAGGGGCCAACTTGTGGTCGATAAAAAAAAATTGGGCACCTAACTGTTAGTAAGTAGTAATCTATTCAAATAATGAGCAAAACACCACTCACTGACTCACCAAGAGCTCTCTAAAACTATACTCGATTAACTTAGAATTTAGTATACTTTCTTAATTCGTATTTATATTTAAGAATAAACATCATATCAAAAATTGCGGAACCGACGGTATTCAAACCCGCGTCTCTCTGGCAATCTGGGCACTTAGAGCGCCTTACCGCTAGGCCATGATCCCGATGACGTCGATACCGAAATTGTGCATTTGATATTATATTTTTGATATCAAAGTATACGGCCTGTAATGCCATCAGTATGAACTGAGCAGGTTACAATACTATTTTATTAATTTATTATTTTATTATTTATACATGTTACAATTATTTCGTATTGAAAGGCACTAATACAATACATTACTTGGGCACAGCTGGTTTAGTGTATATTATGAGATATACATATTGTTTATTGTCGTTGGGCTCGAAAGTGCAAGTTGCACTTATATAGTCTAGCGGGTTCCGGATTTACTCCAGCGAAAATAGATCGCGAAGTGAAATATTTTTTTAGGAACTGGATGTTAGGATATAAATATGTTTATTTTATAAGTACCGCTTGCTTATATAGATATCGTGATTACCTACCTGTGGATTGTCTCCTGGAACACGGCGGTGGAACTGAATGCTGGTGAGTGGAAGATCTTCTCCGGTTCGACACGAACACTTCTGTGCCTTCCAGTTGTCTTCTTAATTTCGCTACTTCATCTTTATAATACTCTTGTTTCTCTTTCTTCTTGTTTTTCGTCCGGGACTCACTCCCTCTTCTCTTCACAGCCTCAGGCTCAAAATCAAAATGCGTTTCATATTTAATTTGGTTTACTTTCGGACTTTTCGGTGGCTCGATTTTCGGATCATATGGAATTTGAATAGAAGTTGAAGGCCCGCCTAGGCCGGTTTGGCTGACTTGGGTTTTATTGCGAGGTTTCTCAGCTTTTTTGGGGTCGGGTAAAGGGACGTCGAAAACGAACTTTGCTGGACCGGGTCGGGGTGAATCTATGGTGTCGGTGGCTGACTGAGGTATGGTGTATGATGGGGCTTCGAATTCA
Organism: Mycalesis mineus; assembly: GCA_034621355.1. Classification (NCBI taxonomy): domain Eukaryota; kingdom Metazoa; phylum Arthropoda; class Insecta; order Lepidoptera; family Nymphalidae; genus Mycalesis; species Mycalesis mineus. Next base: position 22,289,230 of record CM067882.1, read on the forward strand.
CAGCTGTCTTGTGCTCGATGGTAGTGAGGTGGTGCTGTGCTGGGTGGATCTTGATGTTCGGGGAGGGTTGTCTGGGGTGGGGGCTGAGGGGGATCGGCGTCGATGAGGTCTGGCTCGGCGTCCATGGAGTCATCGGTGCCGGTGACGGAGGTAAGGGCGGTGGCGGCAGAGTCGGTGCTGGTGTTGATGGTCTTATCGGATGTCGTGCTGCTGCCCATCACCACTACCTGTCACCAAACATACATAATTAATATATAATCCTTTAAAAGTATCAAAATACTTGGACCTTGCTCATGAGATTACCGTCATGTGGAATGTTGATTTAACAATGATTGTTCCTATAGTCTTTTCAGTCAACGGTCTTACAGCGAAAAGCTTTGACGAACATCTTAAAAAGCTTTCGCTTAATTGTTGGATCAAGGGTCGGGTACAAAAGGCAGTAATTCTTGAAACGGCGCGTATTGTGAGGAGGTTCCTCACTCTGGAGCCCTGACCACCGGTTGCTTGGACATCCGAGCCCCGCAGCAGGTGGACTGGATTTTTTCATAAATTTTTAATAGTGTTTTTTTATAACTATATAAGCATTGTTAATAAATATAAAAAGTAGATATAAAAAATAATTGTAAATAAATAAATGAGAGATTAAAAATAATAATCCTTTTAATTAATTCTTAATTTAGCTCACGGATCAGACGTGTCTGAAATGTACGTGAAAGTGGCATCCAGCATTAATAATAAATACTATTGTTAAGGCTTCAAGGAGGCAGCCGGATGAGATGGCATATAGAAAGAGAATGTAAGATCTAAAATATACACAAATTGTAAATATGCTTAAAATATCCATTATTATATAAATGTTATAAATATGTATTTTTATGTATATATATATATATAAATATATATATATATATATATATATATATATATATCTTACAAATTTACGCATTTAAATCTTTAATATTACGTTATATTTAAATCGTTTTTTATTGTATTTTCTTTAAACAAAAAGCTAGTATCCAGAGTCGTTAAGCCTGTTTAAAAATGTATTTATTTAAGGAAGCTTTGCGACTGTCATGTCAGTGTGACAAATATACGGAAAAACAACACGGAAATGGACGATAACTCCGAGTTCTAGAGATTTTAATTGTAATTTATATTAAATAGTAAACAAAATGCAATAAAATGATTCATAATACGTTGTTGTACAATATGTTTTTATTAGTGGGTTAAAGACCTATACATTGTCTGGCATTCTCCTTTAATATTAGTTTTGTAAGGAAAGTTAAAACACTTAATCACAAAATACTTTTATGCATAATTTGATATATTTATAGAAATTTATCAAATTTATGCATAAAAGTAAAGACGCTAACAAGACATTTTTAATCAATTCAGCTTCATTTATGTATTCAATTCCCATTTAAAAACTTTCAACGCTCTCTTCCAAATGTAATATTAAATTGTAGGTAGCGACAAATATTTAATTAAATAAAAAGATATCTGTGCTATTAATGAAAAGCTCACAAATTAACCTGTCTACTTCCATTTTCTCCATGCACCATTTATATACTATATACGTATACGTATATACCTACGCCTTGTGTTACAGATCGTTGTATAAAGAACTTAAAAGTAATTTTCACGTGAATATCTTAAAGTTTTACAGTTTTTAGATCGACGACGACCTCCGTTGCGCAGTGGTATGCGCGGTGGATTTATAAGACGGAGATCCTGGGTTCGATTCCCGGCGGGGCAGATTGAGATTTTTCTTAATTTGTCTTGGTCTGGCTGGTGGGAGGCTTTCGCCGTGGCTAGTTATCACCCTACCGACATAGACGTATCGCCAAGCGATTAAGCGTTCCGGTACGACGTCGTATAGAAACCTAAAGGGGTGTGGATTTTCGTCCTACTCTTAACAAGTTAGCCCGCTTCCATCTTAGACTGCATCATCACTTAACATCAGGTGTGATAGCAGTCAAGGGCCAACTTGTAGTCGATAAAAAAAATCATTTTATAATGCATAGTCACTAGATCTTGAAGAAAACATTAAAAGTGATCTCTTCGTTGTAAAACAGTTACTTTAAACTTTTGAACAAGAATAATTAGCCCGCGCTAAAACGTCTGGGCTTAAGTGCAGTCTTATATTTTATCCAACACAGTTTGCCAAAGCGAATTGCAAAAGCCTGATTATCTTATACTCGTATTTATACTTGGAATTATGAAGGAAACTGTCTGTACATCTTTTATGTGATGCAAATTCGCGTTTTAATGTTTAAGACGCAATTAACCCGAGAACTGGTGCGAAATATGGAAGAGCCCTGAAATATGACTAATTTATACCTTTTAATTACTGTATTTTTAACCGACGAAAAAAACGGAGAAGGTTCTCAATTCGACACGTATATTTTTTTTTATGTATGACCACGCATAACTTTTTACAGAGTTGTCCGATTTTGATAATTCCTTTTTTTATTAGAAAGGGCATACATCCAAAATGTTCCCATTGCCATCATGTTAGAATCTGATGATGATATCCTGGGGAAATTAAAGGAACTCTTAAAATTTTGGAGGCACGCTTACAGCGATTTCGGTCTTTGTCTCGGTATCGGTAGCTTTTTGGCTACTAGTGCCGTATAATATACAATGACAGTATAGTACGAGTATGTTGCGTGGCGATAAATCACTAAAAGTAAGAAATAAAATTTTTTAACAAAAAAATTGGTTGTCTGTAAAGTCGGTTTACTGACGATAGTTGAACGTGACAATGTCTTAAGAAAATATTGATGGAATGGTAGCATTTAATTGGTTATTAAAAATTTTAATTTAAGTATATTTTTATAAATATTAATTTAAATTAATAAAATAATTGATTTTGATTTTATAAATTTATATTTTAAATTTATAATAAATATATTAATTTTTAATTTAAAATTAATATATTTAATAATTATATTTAATAGACAGATGTCGAACGCTGCCGAACGCAAAGGCCGATTGTGCTTCTTTGTCGCTCGATCCGCGCTCTCGCTTGCACTTCAAACCTTACATGGAACGCCTGAAAGTGAGGTAACGACGCATGACGTCATGTTTTTTCGTGCGTGCAGCCGGCTATCGAATTATAAGACGTTGTCACGTCAAAATAGAACCGACTCAAAACGCGCTAAAAAGTAAAAATAACTGTGTTATTCAGTTGCTTTAATTTACTTAGGCAAATCTAGAAGTCGTACAAGCATACCTAGAACCCACAAACTGCTTTACTACGTAAAATAAATGTTCCTTAAACTTGCTGGCACCGACTTCATAGATATGCTTAAGTAAATTAAAGCAACTTAATGACACAGTTATTTATCACTTTTTAGTGCGTTTTGAGTCGGTTCTATTTTTTGTTATTTTAATTAGTATAGACTCCGCTCATCGTCATCTATTTAGCTGATAAAGTCAGACTACTGGTAGGCTTTAAATTATCAAAGATAACGGTCCAGAGCAATTGAAACTAGCGGATCTGAGCTACACATGCTCTTTCTCCGTGTCTAAACAATAATAAGCAACAAGCTTTTCAACAACGGTTTTCTGAAATGCCATTTTATAACACAAAACTGCGAGCCATCGATTTGTTTCTACCTTTCTCTGTAATAACTTAACATCTTCCGTGGAGCTGCGGTATGCGGGGTAGATTTATAAGATGGAGGTCTTGGGTTCGGTTCCCCGCTGTGTTAAATGAGATTTTCCTAATTGGTCCAGGTATGGCTTTTGGGAGGTTTTAGCCGTGGCTAGTTAACACCCTGCCGGCAAACCCGTGTCTCCAAGAGATTTAGCGTTCAGGTACGATGTTATACAGAAACTGAAACGGATGTGGATTTTATTCTAATCGTAACAAATATGCCCACTTTTATCTTATATTGCATAAGCATTTATGGGTGCATCCCAGTAGTACCCCATACCGTAGTTCTATAGAACTGTTGGGATACTTTCCGGGCTGTCAAATTATATCCCAATAGTTCTATATGCAACTGTAGCATAGTTTTTGCTCTTGACTTTACTTATAGCATATAAGTTATAAACTTTATATTATTTTAATTGATATTTCATTTTGTTTTTAATAAAAAAATGTCCCTTGCGACAAAAGGTAAGTTTTTAAAACCAAGTAGTTGTCGTGTATAAAAAATATTCTCTTATTTTAGAAGTTACAGGGGGGGGACATAGACACATTTACCACTTTGGAAGTATCTTTCGCGCAAACTATTCAGTTTAGAAAAAAATTATATTAGAAATCTTAATATTATTTTTATTATATTTATTGGCATGCCGCCAAAAGCTTTTTTGAAAGCTTATTTTAATCTTTCGTCATTCCCAAAGTAATCTTCAGCAACTAAAGAAATAAATTGTTGCTGATGTTTTGTGCAATTTAAGCAAAGCTGTATTCGATATAGTACGTTTAGATACATCACCATAATGCATTTCAGTTTATGTAGATACTCTCAAATTTAAGTGGACATTTATTATTGTAATCAAAAGAGATTTCATATTATACTTCCATATTGTTCCATATAGAACTAGAATACTAAACTCTAATATGGTGTATCAACAGTTCTATAGAACTAAAATTAGGGAGTACTACTGGAATGCACCCGCATCTATTAGCAGGTGAGATTGTAGTCAAGGGCTAAGTTGTAGTAAAAAAATATACTATAACTAAGACTGGATACGACAAACCGAATCTATGAATCGGTGTTAAGTCTAGCTTCTTAACCGAGGAGCAATTCATGCAGAGTAAACAAATAAAAGCCTACAATAAACAAGTGTATCGTGATCACTCATAAAGTAGGGCTCTAGCTCATCCTCAGAACATTTGAGCATTCGATCTGAATATGTCGAAAGGGTACAAAGGCTGTTTCCTTTATAGAGGCTTTCTCTTTGATTGTGAAGGAAATCCTTTATATTATTGAGCACCGGGGGATACACATTGAAGTGTGTTCCCGTAATACATTACTGGCATTTGAGCGAGTCGTTGGGACTCGGGATGGATTATTTGTGTGGAAAATTTTCAGGATCACTCAATGAACATGAAATGAATTGTGTTTTTATTTTTATTTAAGGACTTATCGTTATATCGCTGATTTATTTTAATAATAATAAAATTATTAATTTACAAAACTATATTCTTGAAACAATTTTTAAATAAAAATAGAACCGACTCAAAACGCACTAAAAAGTAAAAATAACTGTTATTTAGTTGCTTTAATTTACTTAAGCATATCTATGAAGTCGGTGCCAGCCAAATTTCAGGAACCTTTATTTTACGTAGTAAATCAGTTTGTGTGTTCTAGGTAACGTCTTTAAAGTAGAAACCTTGGCTGGCACCGACTCCTAGATATGCTTAAGTGAATTAAAGCAACTAAATGATACAGTTATTTTTTAATTTTTAGTGCGTTTTGATTCGGTTCTATTTTTATTTAAAAATGTTTACTTCTTACTTTTTAGTGATTTATCGCCACGTATCGTACTCTAACTATACTGTCATAGTATATTATACGGCACTAGTAGCCAAAAAGCTACCGATACTTACAGAGACAAAAACCGAAATCGCTGTAAGCGTGCCTCCAAAATTAGAAGAGTTCCTTCAATTTCCCCAGGATATCATCATCAGATCCTAACAGAATGACAATGGGATCACTTTGGATGTATGCCCTTTCGAATAAAAAAGTATTATCAAAATCGGACAACTCTGTAAAAAGTTATGCGTAAAAGGTGATACATAAAAAAAAATATACGTGTCGAATTGAGAACCTCGTCCGTTTTTTTTTCGTCGGTTAAAAATGTACAATCATCTTTGTATGCAAAATTCGTTAGTAGTATTTTGAAGAGCGAAAAATAAGTAAATGATTGCACCGAACATGTTTTCCTTAAAATTATCAGTAAAACTTCTCGAAGTGACTTGCCTAAATCGTCGGTCCTGATTTTAATTATTATTTATTAACATCTGATAGGGATAGTTACTAGAGTACATTATTACAATATAACCAACTATGTAACCCTCCTAATAAAAAGTAAAGAAAGGAGACACTTAAAACAACACAAGCAAACATATTGCCCTAAAGCCAAAATGCTATTTTATTCCCTCTCTGGTACGCTACAATGGTATACGTTTTAAACAAATAAAAACAAACATGACATTAATACAATCTATATAATCGAATAACAATAAACGTGTCGCTGTTGGCGCGGAATATCAACATGCGGGGATGACAATTTCCATCATGAAACAAAATGTTACATGAACCTTGATAATTCCAAATTAAATGTTCGTTCACGCGAAAATGTGAATAATTCTCGTGTCACGAGCGATGTGGCGTGTCGATTGTCGATTAGTACGAATATCGATGCGCTTGGGACGAGATAATATGTCGCGGAAATGTGTATGTGTTTATGTATAGGCTTTATAATACTATTTATATAACTACTATTTATATAACTACTATTTATATACTTTATAATATTATTTATAGTTACTCTGTTCGTTTGTTACAAAAACACGCCTAAACTACTTAATCGATTTAATAGAGGGCAGTTAATTTAGAGCGTGAGAAAGGATTACTATTTTTTACCCGACTGCGTCAGAAGGAGGGTAATGTTTTTCGAACATATGTATGTATGTATGTATGTATGTATGCCCATTTCTTCGGCACGCGCTACAGTCTAAACGACAGAACGGATTTTGAGGTGTTCGACATGTGAGGTGTCGTTGAATTTGTCAAAATTGTGGTAGTGACATAGGGTATATAAATTTTCAAAACGGCGGCTGTAAATGGGGGGAAAACGGGGGATGTGTGTATTTCTTTCTTCTATATCTTAGCAATGTGGGTATCAAATGAAAGGTCGTAAAAAGACCATTTCAAAAATATAAATATCGTATGATCATTTCTATACCATAAACTGAAACAAAAAAGTCTCCAATAAAATTATTATTATAAAAACAAAAAACCCGACTGCATAGATGCTGCAAGCGGGGGCAAACGTAGTTTTGGTAGATCTTTTTTTCCCCGCAGAAAATAGAGTATTTTGTCCCCGCTTGCATCTCCATAAAGTATTTAGAATTTTATATAGATATAGTGATCCTTGTTTTTCTCTTTTCAGTTCATAACTTCTATGCAGTCGGGTTTTTTGTTTTTATAATAATAATTTTATTTCTATCTAACTGAACTGAACTATCACTAAATAGAATTTCTCGCGGTTTAACGTAGTAAAGCAGTTTGTGGGTTCTAGGTAACGTCCTTAAAGTAGAAACCTTGGCTGGCACCGATTCCTAGATATGCTTAAGTAAATTAAAGCAACTAAATGAAACAGTTATTTTTTAATTTTTAGTGCGTTTTGAGTTGGTTCTGTTTTTTGTCAAAAAATTTTTTTTTCTTACTTTTTAGTAATTTATCGCCACGTAACATAGGCACTAGTAGTCAAAAAGCTAACGATATTTACACAAAAACCGAAATCGCTGCAAGTATGCCTATAAAATTTGAAGAGTTCCTTCAATTTTCCCAGGATATCATCATAAACTAACGTGATGGCCATCTTGAAAGTGTGCCCTTTCTAATGAAAAAATAATAACCTAAATCGGACAACTCTATAAAAAGTTATGCATGGTCATACATAAAAAAAAACAAAAAATATACATGTCGAATTGAGAGCCTCCTCCGTTTTTTATCGTCGGTTAAAAAGTAGTGATGATATGTAGGTATATCACCATAGAGCATGGCATCAGCCAAGCGCTACATTGTATAAAAAATAACAAGTTAATAAAAACCCATATAAAAAGTAGGGCGCGTGTGCGATGACCTGTATCGAATGTCTACTGGAGCCACAGGTTAGCTCAGTAAACAATTCAGTCCAGTTTTCCATTCAAATTAATTCAGAACAGATTATTTCAGTTAGATTGGAATACAAATTCGTGAATATTTCTGTGAAATTAAATCCAAACTGTCCGCTTCACGAATCTCTTTCTACATAACCGCAGTGTACAATACATAACGTGTCAAATTCGATTTGCATAACACTGGCGTTCTGTTTTTTCGAGTTGAGTGCAATTCCATATGCGAGGAATTTAAGTAACTCAGATTACCTCGTTGGTCCCAGTGGTCCAGCTATCACATTAGCAAGTCCAGGGGAGGTAATGAAATAATCAATGAAACTCGTAAGATGACGATCTCCGTGGCGCAGTGGTATAAGACGGAGGTCCTGGGTTCGATTCCCGACGGGTTTTTTTCAAATTGAGATTTTTCTAAATTTGTCTTGGTCTGGCTGGTGGGAGGCTTTCGCCGTGGCTAGTTACCACCCTACCGACAAAAACGTACCTCTAAGCGATTTAGTGTTCCGGTACGATGTCGTGTAAAAACCGAAACGGGTGTGGATTTACGTCCCACTCCTAACAAGTTAGCCCGCTTCCATCTTAGACTGCATCATCACTTAACATCAGGTGTGATAGCAGTCAAGGGCCAACTTGTCGTCGATAAAAATAAAAAAGTTAAATTTGGAGATTACACAGTCAAAACCGACAAAGACGTATCGCCAAGCGATTCAGCGTTCCGTTACGATGTCGTATAGATACTGAAACGGGTGTGGATTTTCGTCCCACTCCTAACAAGTTAGCCCGCTTCCATCTTAGACTGCATCATCACTTAACATCAGGTGTGATAGCAGTCAAGGGCCAACTTGTCGTCGATAAAAATAAAAAAGTTAGATTTGGAGATTACACAGTCATAACCGACAAAGACGTATCGCCAAGCGATTCAGCGTTCCGTTACGATGTCGTATAGACACTGAAACGGGTGTGGATTTTCGTCCCACTCCTAACAAGTTAGCCCGCTTCCATCTTAGACTGGACATCATCACTTAACATCAGATCTTGACAGGTGTAAGCACCGTATCATGTTTCTTATGACGAGGGAGGCAGCTCTGTAATAGGTCATTCCTAATCAGTCAATTCATATTGACTTTAATCTAGTGAAATCTGCATTTAAATCCATTGAAAATCCCATTTATTAGCTTCCGATCTCGGCACATAAAATATTTTCACCGTAATAGCACCTACAAACTCTGAACTAGCTACAAAACATTTAAAACTGTCAAATTAATTACAACTTCCTCGAGCGAGTAAGTTAAAAGCTTTGAAACGAAAATGAGGCACTTTGGGAATTTGTCGAATGCAATTTACGTGTTAATTATATTACGGAGTTGTCGCCTCTTTGTTCCTTTTAATTTGGCGTTAATATTCTACTTTCTACAATTCGTAGCTACGAGTACATATTGCTTTGTTTTACGGAGTGTCGTAGCAACACGTACAGCAGGTAGATAGCGCTTTGTTCTACGGAGTGCTTATTTTTTATCACACTTCAGAAATGGGAGGAGGATTTTTATTTATTATAATTATTCCTTTATTATTTTACGTAAAAGGACCCACCCAAAACATTCTGTAAAAAAGCTAAGTCTCGATGGAGCTAAAAGTAATGAAATCAAGACAAAGTCGTACCAAGTCCAAGGTTCCTTACTGCGATTTCTTTATTATTATAGTTAATGTTGTGTGACTTGGCCGTTGAACATTGTTTATACGTTACTTTATACACTTTGACGTCCAAGTCACACAACTTTAACTATAATAATAAAGAAATCGCAGTAAGGAACCTTAAACTTGACACGACTTTGTCTAGATTTCATTACTTTTTAGAGACAAACAAGCAGCTCCATCGAGACTTACCTTTTTTTACAGAATGTTTTTGGTGGGATTTCACTTCTTTTTGTAGAAACTAGCAATATGGGCATATTGATTCATTTTATTAGATTTTCTTATAGCAAACATTTTCAGGCACACACACACAGTAGAAGAATGTCGTAAACGACTTTAACGCGGCCGGTTGCCACTTGGCCATATAAGGTTATCGTAAAAACATACGTAAACGCGTTTTAAAATACAGTCAGTGCCATCTAGCGACGTGTGTGGGTTTTACTGCCAATCTTAGTCCAATGCATTGTATTTTGACCATTTTGGCTAAATTTTGAGCGAAATTAATATTTTAGTGTAATTTGTTTATTTAAGTTGTCTAATGCTGTTTCGTTGGTCTAGCGGTTAGCCTATTTAGCTTCGATTACGAGGTCTTGGGTTTGAATCCTGGGACGGGTCACGGAATAATTCTGACTTTTTCATTCTTCTATCATATTGTCAGTACTTTCCAAGCTCGGGATCGGGAAGTTGGTGGTGTTACACCTCCATGCCTCAGAGAGCACGTTAAGCCGTCGGTCCCATTCACTATCATCAACATCTGATAGTGATTAATAAATGAAACATTATCACCCTAAGCCCGCCAACCCGTATTAGAGCAGCGTGGTGGGTGTACGCTCCATATCCCCTCTCCTATGAGGAGGGAGGCCTGGCCCTGTAGTGGGCCGCTAATAGGCTGATAATGATGATAATGATGAAACAGTATAATCATTTGTGTATAAGTAAATGAAATAATGTTTGCTTAAATAAAATTTAGCATTAGTTAATATAAGGGCTTAATATTAATCCTTAATTACAGCGACCAAGACAAATCAAGAAAAATCTCAATCTGCCCCGCCGGGAATCGAACCCAAGACCTCCGCCTTATAAATCCACCGCGCATACCACTGCGCCACGGAGGTCGTCAACAGGAAGAAAATCGTCTGAAAAATATGGACTTTAGTTTTTTACGTAGAATGGCTGAAAAATATTTAAAGTTTTAATTTTAAAAGCTGTCATAATAAACTTGAAACCTTAAAACGATATTTTTGTAACACACAAACCTGTAAACTATCGTACTACAAATATGTTTTTCCCAAAAAAACAAATGTAGGTACCACAACTTGGTCCAATTTGACTTAACCTCGATCTATCGGTAAAGCTGACGCATCGGGGTCACGTAGTGCCAGCTTTATGCGCTGAAATGAGTAATAGCTTCCAACCAACAGCCCCTCTTTCAGGAAAATAATCTAAACGCTTTAGCGAAACGGAAAATTCGACGAAGAACTTCTATATGAATTTCCGCTTGATAACTATTCCTGGTATTTGTGTATTCGTTACTTACCATTATTAATTAAGATAAACAGAAATAGATAAGATCAAAGGCATTAGGGTACAAGTTCTATTTATTGTGAAACATTATATAAAATAAGAATATTTTTCTTTATATTTCTAGTTAAAACAATTACCTCACTCGATAAGTGGGACACTACAGCGTTATTTAATTTTATTATAAGAGACATTATTTATTAAGCTATTGTATAGCTTCTATCGCGGGCCTTGAGCGTGGAGACCGAATACAGAAATTCCGTAACGAAGAAACCTAACACCCCCTGAGTATCAAAAACATAATATCAAAAGCACAATTTCGGCAACTACGTAAATTTTTTTTTTAAATTAATGACTTTTTGCAATATCACGCTTAAAAAAAATTGCGGAACCGATGGGATTCGAACCCGCGTCTCTCTGGCAATCCGGGCACTTAGAGCGCCTTACCGCTAGGCCACGGTCCCGATGACGTCGCTAGGTAAACATAAGTTGATAAAAAATGTTATGCAATAGCTTTACCGCGACAGTCTCCGAGTGCCACACGTCTTTTTTATTCATTCTTTATTTGCACACCACAGCAAAGAAAAACATAGATCAGAGACAAAAATACAATAAAAAAAGAGCTGGTACAAAAGACGGCCTTATCACTAAACAGTTAGTAGTAATGTAGTCCGTGTACTTATGGTACTTGCAAAGGAGATGGTCCAAAATTGTATGGAGCACAGACTCACTTTCGGTACATAAGTTGAAAAAATCTACATGTATTAATAATCTAGTTTTGATTAGCCAAATCTCCGAATTCACTTTTATTAGGGCGAAATATTATTTATTCTCTCCAAAACAATGCAGCAATTAACACTATACGTATAATCATGGCGGATCTTAGATAAGTTATATTATCTATGGTAGACATACTACTCGGATTGATGTTGTTTTGACGTTTGCTGTCAGTGTTTATTGACTAATGGTCCATTTGATTGGAGGTTACTGATGAGGTACCTAACGGATTACTGAATAATCAGATTAAAATATTGAGTTTTGTTCTTATTATAGCTAAGATGTCTATATCTAAAATGTATTATAGCCAAAAACAAAGCCCGGATCACGGAAGAAAAGATTTGTCAAAAATGACATATTTTGAGTTTGACAAATCAATGTCACCGCATCTTTATCACGTACAGACTAATATTAGAAAGACGCCATCTTTTAATACCTCAAAAACTAGGAATTTCATTTTTTAACCAACGTTTTATTTAGTTCGTTCCGTTCACTTATTTTATTTTTGATAAAATCCTTTTATTTTTTTAATTTTAATGGTATGTGGTACATGAGTGAAGCTGAAATGAACCATCTCCTTTACCTAATACCCAAAAGACTGTACGACATTTTCCACAAAAAAGGTTCAAATTAAACACAGCAAAAAGGCACGGGTATAACAAGAGGATTTTCAATAAAGAATTAGCATTTTAGATTTAAACTTAGAGTGATGCCTCCAGGCGCGCTCGTGCTGCATGAATATTAAGGAGTGAAGAGATTTGCATAATTTCAGCGAACCGAGAGATTTCCAAAATTGTTTAATCACGTGACGCCGTGGACGTCGGGTGAGCAGTGGCCTTGACTTGAATTGCCCGAACAAACCTTTTTATTTTTAGCACGTTGATGTTTAAAATAACCCACGACAAAGTTATCTAATGACATTCTAATAAAAACTGGACACACGTTTATTTAAAGGACATTGCCAAAATTTGCCCCAGGCTGTCCAAACTTATGCTCATATTTAACTGTTTTATTTAAATACACAATGAATTTTATACAATTACCCATGTTTCATAGCAATCACTTGAAAATATATCAAAAAAATTGGTTGTCTGTAAAGTCGGTTTACTGATGATAGTTGAACGTGACAATGTCTTAAGAAAATACTGATGGAATGGTAGCATTTAATTGGTTATTAATTAAAATTAATAAAATAATTGATGTTGATTTTATAAATTTATATTTTAAATTTATAATAAATATATTAATTTTTAATTTAAAATTAATATATTTAATAATTATATTTAATAGACGGATGTCGAACGCTGCCGAACGCAAAGGCCGATTGTGCTTCTTTGTCGCTCGTTTCGCACTCTCGCTTGCACTTTAAGCCTTACATGGAACGCCTCAAAGCGAGGTAACGACGCATGACGTCATGTTTTTTCGCGCGTGCAGCCGGCTCTATCGAATTATAAGACGTTATCACGTCAAAAAATAAAAATTTCAATTGATTTTTTGTGTTCTAAATCACGTGGCCGTCGTCGTAGTATGAAAAGTCAACTTTTTCAACCTTCATAACTTTTTCCTGCGACTGCATAGCTACATACAACTTTGTTTTTCTGTAAATAAATCTGCACTATTTAATGACATATATATCATTACTGGGCAGCCTGGGGCACACTTCCGTACAATTTTTGGTAATGTCCTTTATTTATTATTTCTCCATTTGTACAGAACACAGCACTTTGATTGCTGAACATGGTGACAGATAATAAGTCTGCAGACGACTCGTAAAGATATTCGGGAGAGTTTCAATTATTATATTTATTCATAAGGTCTCGTAACAAAATTAAGTACAAAGTATTCCTTTTTCCCTCGAGGGAGGAATGGACGAAAAGTCTACATCCGCCAGGGAAAGATAGCCTGATCTGGTATACTGATGGCTCCAAAATGCAAACAGGTACCAGAGCTGATGTCTACTCTGAAGGGCTTAAGGCTAGCTATAGCTTAGGGCAATATACCACAGTTTTCCAGTCGGAACTGTATGCTATAAATGCTCAAGAGATGCAAAACCAGAAGATCACTGGGAAGAAAATACTAATTCTCAGTGATAGTCAGGCAGTGCTCAAGGCCCTCAACACTAGCAGAGTTTTACCTGCACTGGTACTGGAATGTATGAATAGCCTTAATAGTCTTGGGCAGGTAAACTTAATCAGATTAATTTGGGTACCTGGACGTGTAGGCATACGAGGCAATGATCTAGTGGATGAGCTAGCTCGTAGGGGCGCGGAGTCATCTTTCGTCGGCATGTGTCGCACTCGCACCATGTGTGATAAACATGGCTCTGACATCATATGCCGAGAAGATGACGGCAGAATGGGACAAGGTAGAAGGTCTGAGGCACTCAAAAAATTTTTAACAAAAAATAGAACCGACTCAAAACGCACTAAAAAGTAAAAAATAACTGTGTCATTTAGTTGCTTTAATTTACTTAAGCATATCTATGAAGTCGGTGCCAGCCAAGTTTAAGGAACATTAATTTTAAGTAGTAAAGCAGTTTGTGGGTTCTAGGTAACGTCCTTAAAGTAGAAATCTTGAGTCGGTTCTATTTTTTGTTCAAAATTTTTATTTCTTACTTTTTAGTGATTTATCGCCACGTAACGTACTCGTATTATATTGTATTAGTATATTATACGACACTAGTAGCCAAAAAACTACCGATACCGAGACAAAAACCAAAATCGCTGTAAGCGTGCCTCCAAAATTTGAAGAGTTCCTTCAATTTCCCCAGGATATTATCATATCCTAACATGATGACAATGGGACCACCTTGGAAGTATGCCCTTTCTAATAAAAAAAAAATTATCAAAATCAGACAACTCTGTAAAAACTTATGCGTAATCATACATAAAAAAAAATATATACGTGTCGAATTGAGAATCTCCGCCGTTTTTCTCGTTGGTTAAAAAAGTTAATTTAAGTGAACGCTACCAAAAATTAAGCAGAGTTCTATAATGTTGACAGATTTTTCATCAAAATTGACACACTAAGGCCTAACAATCCTCTAGCAAACTTTCAAAGTATTCCACCCACCATAGAGGAAATAAACAATACTATCAGGAAGAAAACATCTAAATCTGCACCAGGCCCTGATGGCATCCCCTATATTGTGTACAAAAAATGTGCTTCAGTCCGTAAACATCTCTTAAACATATTTAATAAGATCTGGCTAGGACAACAAATACCAGCGACATTTGGCGAAGCGATTTTTGTCCTCATCCCAAAAAAAGTCGAAGTAACTCATCCAAAGGACACTAGACCGATAGCTCTAACTAATACTATTTCCAAATTATTTTTCAGTATATTGCAAACAAAAATGACAAAGCACATGATAAACAATAGGTATTTCAGGCCTAATCACCAGAAAGGGTTTTTGCCCGGAATTTCTGGTTGCCTGGAACACAATTCACTTCTAGGCGAAAGTCTCAAGGATGCTAGAAAATATGAAAGGCAAATTACGATCTGCTGGATAGACCTAGAAAATGCGTTTGGTTCTGTCCAGCATGATCTATTGACTTTCGCCTTAAGATGGTACAATTTTCCTGATCTAGTTATTGATTTAATCACTTCCTACTATTCAAAATTGAAATTCACCATAGCAGTAAACAATGAGTACTCAAAACCCCTACATTACAATGTGGGGCTGTTTCAAGGTTGCTGCTTATCTCCAATAGCTTTTAATGTAGTCATCAATATTCTAATAGATAAATTAATTGTTCAAGAAAAGAAATGGGGCTATCGGTTTAAAATTAACAATAAATATACAGAGTCCATCTTAGCTTTTGCAGATGACCTTGCTTTACTGACACGAAACCCAAAACATTGTCAGGAGCTATTGAATGTAGTGGATGAATTCTGCTCATGGACTGGTGGGCTGAGGGTAAAGCCAAGCAAATGTCACTGTCTATGTCTGGGGAGACGAAATACTAAATTTACATCTTATGATCCGGGTCTCTCTATTAGTGGCCAAAGTGTAACCACCATTGCTGAAGCATTGCCTTTTAAGTTCCTCGGTAGAAAGATTGATTACAAAGGACGCACACCATCCCTTGAGGTAGTCGTCGATAACTTCATAAATAACCTCAATAAGGTAGACCAACAGCCCATTAACAATATAAAAAAAGCGTGGGTCTATGACAACTATCTCACTTCACGTCTGACTTGGCCATTCCTCGTTTATGATATTGGCAGAACCCATCTGGCAAAACTAGATGCAAATGTCATAAAAACATTGAAGTCTTGGTTTGGTCTAGCACTCTCGGCTGACCCTTCAACTCTATTCAGAGATTACAATAATTTTGGGTTAAAACTAAAAAGGCCATCGGAACTCTATAAACACCTCAGGGTTACCAGAACGCACATTCTAGTTAAGTCCCAGGACGAACTAGTTGCATCGCTTCCTAAAGACGAGGGTGCCGGAAAACTTGACTCTAGGCTTCAATTTTACAAACAATTTATGGCAGGGGCTCAGGTAAATAGAACCGGGTTGGGTGCAAGACGTAAAAAGGAAGACCAAGACATAATAAAATCTTTTCTTAAACAAGATGAGGACGATAACTACAAAGTGCATGCTATGAACCTAGAAATGCAAAACGAGTGGTTAAACTTAGGCGAGTTCTGCATCCCTCTGGCTCTGAAGTGGCGCGCCTTGCTGTACGATTGGTCTCCTGCCTTATTGAAATTTTATCTTAATGCCTTTCAACTGACTCTCCCAGATCAGAGTAACCTAGTAAGATGGGGAAAAGCCTCGGAAAAATCTTGCTATACCTGTGGTGAGGCAGTGGGCACTGCAAGGCACTTATTGGTAGGATGCAAGGTGCTCCTGGACAGGGGTCTCTACTCACGCCGCCACGACAGAGTACTAGAAATCATACGTGAAGCTATAAGCCTTTCAGTAGCTAGGGCTCAAAAAGGGTTGACGACGAATAAAAGACAAACTAACTTCGTTAAAGCAGGCTCAAGTACAAATTCCACCAGCAAGCCTTATTCAATTCTAGGCTCTGCTCCTGATTGGACTATATTAATGGACACATATGAAAAGCACTATAAAATCCCGGAAGACTTAGCTATTACGACATCTAGACCGGACATATTTCTTTTTTCCAAACAAATCAAACGTATAGTACTTGTTGAGCTTACAGTGCCGTGGGAAACAAACATCCCTAAAGACCATGTATTCAAAGTGAATAAATACTATGACCTTACTAATGAACTAATCAAAAATGGCTATGTGGTTAGTTTATACGCGGTAGAAGTGGGTGCGAGGGGTATACCAGCGAAGTCTCTCTACAACCTGCTAAAAGACCTTGGCCTTACTAGAAGTGCAGTAAGCTCCATATTGGAACGAGTGTCCAAAGCTGCTCTAGTAGGGTCCTTCCGAATATGGTTGGGCAGGGAGAACAACTTGAACAGAGGAGGTGAGTGTTGACGCGCGTCACTAAGGGTACCCTTAAACCTACACCCGTGTCACAAGTCTCGGGCTCTGTTCGGAGTTTTTCTCTCAGCCACGCGATGGACCCGGCACCCGCACGGTGAATCCATGGAATGCTAAGATATTCGTCTCACAATATGACCTTTCGAACACGGCATAGATAATCATGGTTAACACTTACTCTTCTAATCGTTTCTTCATGATTCAAAATCCTGGTCACCACTTCGGCGAATACTTTTCCGATAATATACGATGTTCCATCGTGTACAATCCCTATATGAACGGCACTCTACAAAGTACGATGCGCCCGTCCCTTTAAGTTGATCTGACCGTGTTGGATATCTACTACGTGGCATTTTTCCTTCTACACTATACGCTTTTTAATAGACAAATGGTTTTTATAAACGTGAGTTATTATTGTCGTTGAACTTAACCTTGTTATCTGTACCTTTTTACATTCCATTGATAGGGATCGTATAATGCGATAAAATAATAGGTACCATCAAAGCTTTTAAATAAAAGCCTTTATAAAAGCAATCCATTAGCGCAGCCCTCCCCCCCCTCACCTCGAGCGCGGGTTTAGCAATAAACCTGTGAGGACCCTTCAATACGTTTTATTCGTTTTCTTTTTTATATGCCTCGAAGGTTTTAGCAGGTGCACATCATTAAAAGTTTGTGAAGTCGTTTTTATGTTCAACCACCAGTTTACCAACAAGTTCAACTATATTTTAACTTCAACTCACACGAAATAACATAATTACTTATTAAACTTCCATTTATATCAAAAGTAGCAGACGCCCGTAATTTAGTCTTTTGACGTGACAACGTCTTATAATTCGATAGAGCCGGCTGCACGCACGAAAAAACATGACGTCATGAGTCGTTACCTCGCTTTGAGGCGTTCCATGTAAGGCTTGAAGTGCAAGCGAGAGCGCAGAACGAGCGACAAAGACGCACAATCGACCTTTGCGTTCGGCAGCGTTCGGCATCCGTCTATTAAATATAATTATTAAATATATTAATTTTAAATTAAAAATTAATATATTTATAAATTAATATATTTATTATAAATTTAAAATATAAATTTATAAAATCAAAATCAATTATTTTATTAATTTAAATTAATATTTATAAAAATATACTTAAATTAAAAATTTGATATAACCAATTAAATACTACCCTTCCATCAGTATTTTCTTAAGACATTGTCACGTTCAACTATCGTCAGTAAACCGTCTTTACAGACAACCAATTTTTTTTTTGACGCTGGGAAATGCATTTACGCATCCCGGAGGCTGTGGGATTCGCTGGCTGAAATAGCCAGAATACCCGCTAAAACCCAGCGAAGCCGCCCGCGCCCTAGTTGGGACGTCAAGAGATCAGAAATCATACACTTTGACGCCCGGCGTGCTCATCGGTGCACTCAGTGCTGTCAGGGGTGGCAGGAGATGCGCATACCGGCGTCTCTTCCGCCCGTTTTTCTTCTGCGGAGCGGGTGAGCATCGGTTGCCTGCTCTCCCTCCCGCTCCGAGGCCTCCTTTAAGCTGATGACGGTCTCACAATCACAAAAAGAGGCAACGTGAATCGACCCTTCCTCGCTGTCGAGCATGTAATTGACGACACTCGACAGCGAGAAATCTCCGTCAAGAGTAGACACCAGCGAGAGCCTTTGCCCCCGCATGACGCCCATGACGCCCATGACGCCCATGACGCACATTCTGTCAGAGTTTGATGCGCTGTGTCTTGCGGTTTAGCCTGCGAGCCGAATAGTGTTTTTAATATCCGAAGAACACCAAAAAGAAATTTGAACGTAAACCTATTTTCTAAAGAAATAACGTTTATAGCGAGTTATCCATAAGAGATAGATACATGCCATCGCGGACTATTTTTTTTATAACAAATAAACTCGCACTTGACCAAGATCTCACCTGATGGTAAGTGTAGATGTGGTTGAAGGTGGAACGCGCATGTTTAGAAGATGCCTATTCTATTCTATTAGAAGATGAAAATCCTTCCAAACATTGTTTTGTTATATCTCATATAGTTTAGGTAGCGTATACAATGAAAGGTTCAAGTTGGCGCAACTTTCTACAATTATCGTTGTATTACAGTAAATTTTGTATTACAGTAAAAGCGGGCAGTTCTACTGGTCGACAATTCCGAACTTACGAACCGCTTTAGAGCACTGTAGAGAAGTTAGTTTTCTATGTGTGTTCTATCGTCTCTACAATGGCGAGTGTTCTGAGGAGCTGTTTGAACTGGTATCACCGTATATGGACCGTCGGTCTTTTCACAGTGGAGCTTGCGTCGTAGAGACCAATTCCATCCTCACCATCTTGATGGTTGGTCATTTACGACATCAAGATTTTCTAGAACTATTCTTCCACGAATTTGCAAATTGTGGAATCAACTTCACGCCCGGGTTTCTCCTGAAAATTTTAATACCCCCATGTATTTAAGGGGCGTATTAACTCTTTCCTCAAAGGCCGGCAACGCTTCTGGTATTGCAAATGTTTATGGGCGGCGGTAATCGCTTAACATCAGGCAACCCGCAGGCTCGTTTGCGTTTTATATCGATAAAAAAAATTATATAAAACCTTAATAAATAATATACTAAAACATTCGTTAGGCGTTAATCAGCCTATCTATTGATAAAAAACACTTAAAAAGACAGAAATCGCCGGACACTTTGTTTTATATTTTGCGGAATTTGAACCCACATCTCTTTTAGCTTTCGCGGCGAGTGCGTTCAACCACTGAAAGATGTTGATACGAATCCCGCCGGCTCCGCGAATTTAATTAAAAAAAAAAACGGAGGAGGTTCTCAATTCGACACATATATATATATATATCGCCTCTTTACAAGAACAATGTGACATCTCACAAAAACCATTTTTTTTATTATTTGATATTCAAAACCGCGATGTCGAATTTTATTTTCTATAAAAACGCGGCATTTTAAAAGTGCATATTCGAGAAGCTATGAGCGAAATAGACAACACCACTGTGTCAAAAGGCGTTATCACATTGTGTCTTTTGGTGTGGCGCATGACTTCGACAACGCGACTTGTTAGTTTAACCCGAGTGAAGTGCTCCTGCTTTTCTTAAAAAACGTGATATTACGATTATACCAGGTTTTTAGTGCAAAGGTATGTTTCTTGTTGTTATTTACTTTAACTTCAATAATGTGATATTAGTTTTTAACTCTTTTTTGTTGTAAAACTCGCAAGTATTAAGAATGAGATATTGAATACTGTCACATTATTGATGAAAAAGTTACAAGTTTTCTTTGTGATATCTTTGAATGTAACCATGTTGTTGATGAATCGTTTTCAAACACTATGGGTTATTTTATTTCACATCATTATTTTTGAAAACCGTTAAGTTTGCGTTTAAATTATGCTAAAATGTCACATTATACATGCTAAAATAAAGTACTTTTTGCAAGTTTGTTTTTCAGAAGGCGTCATGATCTAGGATGTTAGTTCAATTAGATACAGGTGTTAAAAATAATTTAAGTGTACAAAAGAGTGATTTAAACCCTCTGTTACATATTTTAACACAAGACGAGAATGAAAATGCCAAATGCTAGACCAAAGGTATTTTTATACTTGTACTGATATTTTTTTTCTAGCTATGTTCCTATAATTTCTTTATATCAATTCTCTTTGTAGAAAAAGATATCGCAGTAGATTCCATCCGACCTCGTAGAATCGATAATCGTAAATCAATTTGTAGCAGCGGTTCCTTTAGTTCTAGCAGTTCGTCGAGTTCTAGCAGTTCTTCAAGTGGCCCATCTACGTATCAAGGTAATTGAATTGAAATGCACTGTTCACAAAATTCGAGGGTAATTGACCAAACCATTACAACACCACTACACTTCAAGAAATTGATTGCATTTATAATGTTTCAGACAGCGACGACTCAGTTCAGGATCCTAATTATGAATCCCAGCTAACAAAACGTGCTGAGTATTCTTCTGATACTGACGTGGAGCAAAATATCACTACCAACTAACCAAATAATACCAAATAACGTTTCGGATGATCAAAGTTTGGTAACATCTATACATATGGTTTCAATAAATATTGAAAACTACGAGGAACCACTGTCGTCTACAAACGAACATGCTATGTTATTCAACGATCTCGGTATTATAGAGAACAGTGAATCTTCTAAGATTAAAAACGCAAGTAACGAAAATGCTGAAGTCCAATAGTGTATAATTCTAGTCCAACTAAAACTGTTAAAAAAGAAGGCTAAATGAAGCAAACTGGAAAGTCAGTGTAGCTAAACACCTGAGGAATAGTTTCTTCCAATAGAAGCCTCATCAATGTACCAAATAAAAAAAAATATGCCAAGTCGTGAATTGAAACTTTCTTATAAAGATAAATTTAAATGTAAATTTAAATGTGGGTTAAAATTTTAAATGACTAATAGAGCTTAGGTGCAATAGAAACACAATTAAGATTTGCAAAAGGCATACCTTAAAAACTGGACTAGCAGAGAGAAAAAAAAGCTGATCTCATGGATTTGGTCAATAAAAACCTCATTCCGAAATACCACAAGCCATTTTACGAGTCGTTGTCATAAGACTGAATAAATACAAATAATTTTTAAATTGTATTATTTTAAAAATGTTTAATTGCTATATTTAAAATGATAGTGTTTTTATAGTATTAAGAGAATTTGTGATTCTATGTTTATGAAGAGCGATAGCAATGTGTTAGAAGACGTTAATTACCATTAGATAACTTTAAGTACAGTTTACTTTTTGATTTTTTTATATGTGTGAAAATAATTTTTTAGTCACCTTATAATTTTAATTAAACCGAGTACTGAGTATTATGACGTGATTGATTGATCTCTTGTTGATTATTGTGCCTTGAACTAATTTTACGGTATAAATAAGCCATTGTTTTCGTAAATTTTTATTTTTTAAAAACAAGATCTTTTACTTTGATAGTGTGTTATATTTTACTTGTCACTGTATGAATAGTAAAATAAAACACACCTTACATCTAAATTTAACAGCTTCAATGTGATATATCAATATGTTACAAGCATTTTGTGACATATTTTCATTAAAAACGTGACATGTGTGACACTGTTTTTTTAAATCAGTTTTTCTTACATATTTCATATTAAACTGTGTTTTTTTTACTTGTTTGTAGAAAGCACATTAGTTACCGCAACAATTCAGTTGTTTTCCGACACTAAAATTATAATTATTTTAGAATTTATCAACGCTTAAATGTTTAAAATTGCTCTCCTGTAAAGTTGCTGTTTTTAAAATATCACGTTGTTCTTGTAAAGAGGCGATATATATATATATATATATATATATATATATATATATTGTTTTTTATGTATGACCACGCATAACTTTTTACGGAGTTGTCCAATTTTGATAATTCTTTTTATATTAGAAAGGGCATACTTCCAAGGTAGTCCCATTGTCATCATGTTTGGATCTGATGATGATATTCTGCCCTCGTCTCGGTATCGGTAGCTTTTTGGCTACTAGTGCCGTATGCTATGACAGTATAGTACGAGTATGTTGCGTGGCGATAAATCACTAAAAAATAAGAAATTCAAGGTTTATTCTTTAAGAACATTACCTAGAACCCACAAATTGCATTACTACGTTAAATAAATGTTTCTTAAACTTGCTGGCACCAACTTCATAGATATGCTTAAGTAAATTAAAGCAACTAAATGACACAGTTATTATTTACTTTTTAGTGCGTCTTGTGTCGGTTCTATTTTTTGTTAAATTTTTTTATTATATCACGGTTATTTTCAAAAAGCGATGTAGCTTTCTTCTGTCTGAATAGATCTTTACTTTCGCTAGTAGCCGGTTTTCACACTTTAATTTACGTCTGAAGTAAAGGGCCTGTTACCATTCTAAGAGAAATACTTCGTTTGTTTTAAAAGTTTCGGCGCAAATAAAGAATGTACACAGACGAAACTGAGTGCCTTGAGACATTGTCTACAGATTTATCTCTCGGTTTTTATTTTTTGTTAAGCTCAAGTTTAAAGTGAGTAAAGAATTGCTAAATACGACGTACGATATAATATTAAAGCAATATTGTGACTATCTGTAGCTTTTTATATTGATTTTTTATTTAAAATAAATTATCCTAAGTTAATTTCACTCTTAATTCTAATTTTTATTCTATTTTGCATACATATTTCCCTCTTTTCATGATGATTACAATGTTCTTCAGCATGTTACACTTTGCCTAGAATTTTGTAAGGTATTAGGGTTATTTACCGACGAAAAAAACGGAGGAGGTTCTCAATTCGACACGTATATATATTTATTTTTATGTATGACCACGCATAACTTTTTACAGAGTTGTCCGATTTTGATACCTCTTTTTTTATTAGAAAGGGCATACTTCCAAGGTGAATCTATTGTCATCGTGTTAGGATCTGATGATGATATCCTGGAGAAATTGAAGGAACTCTTCAAATTTTGGAGGCACGCTTACAGCGATTTCGGTATCGGTAGCTTTTTGGCTACTAGTGCTGTATAATATACTATAACAGTATAGTACGCGTATGTTACGTGTCGATAAATCACTAAAAAGTAAGAAATAAAAATTTTTAATAAAAAATAGAACCGACTCAAAACGCACTAAAGAGTAAAAAATAACTGAGTCATTTAGTTGCTTTAATTTACTTAAGCATATCTAGGAGTTGGTGCCAGCCAAGGTTTCTACTTTAAGGACGTTACCTATAACCCACAAACTGCTTTACTACATAAAATAAATGTTCCTTAAACTTGGCTGGCACCGACTTCATATGCTATGCTAATGTAAATTAAGGCAACTAAATGACACAGTTATTTTATACTTTTTAGTGCGTTTTGAGTCGGTTCTATTTTTTGTTAATTTTTTTTTTTTTGGATATACATAACATCACGCTTCATTCCCATAGGGGTAGGCAGAGACTACATCCTTCCATTTGCCACGGTCCTTGCATACTTCCTTAGCTTCCTCCACATACATCAATCCTTTTACACAAGTAGGTCAGTTTAGGGTACTTACCTGGCCTGGCCTTTCTTTAAAATAACATTCACCTAGGCTTTTCCCTATCAAAATTTCCACTCACTCTCGTGTCATAAATCTCTTTTTTTAATCTTTTTTCATCCTTTCTCTCTGCATGCCCAAAGCGTCTAAGAATCCCTTTCTCAATTTAAGTCACTACATTTTCTTTTACAACACACCGTTCTCTTATCACTACTATACGATACTATTGTTCACTGTGTCATTCAGTTTCAAACCGAACATAATCCTCAATGCTCTCATTACTCATTTATTTTAATTTTATTCTTCTTTTTATTAAATTCAAACTCATTGTAAAACAGACACATGCGATAATCTTATAAAAGGCTCTATTGCGAAGAGAGTTACAAGAAAAATGCAAGATAAATAAGTAATTGAGGCTTATTTAGATAAAAACTTCTTATCCAGGATAAATCCTACGGGAAACGGATATCCGCAATAAGTAGCGAGCGGATGTTAAAATCTCATATCCCTTTGTAGCGCGCACGTGCTCTGGTTTACGGCGCACTAAACTGGTGTAAAATGTGTCACACCGTAGCGGCTGGGGCGGATGTTACCAGGTTATTAACTGCAGAGGGACGAGAATTATTTCAATATACTGTTTAAAGTTAAACCCCCATGTTTATAGGCCAATGGTTTAAACACTTTGGAAATACCGTTTCAGATTAAACTTTAAGGATCTTCGGGCAGCAAAGTGCCTAGGGAATTAAAAAATGATTTCTTATATTGTCCTGAAGAAAATATGATTATAAAGGTGTAACGTAGGGGGTTTGGGTAGAAATGAAACCGTCTTAGTTAACACGAAAGAAATTATATTCGCAAAAAATTATGGGCCGTGGGTGTAAGGCCCGCCTAATTTAAGCCTCGCGCAGTCCGGTACTTCCCTGGAGCCGGGCGCGACTCGGCGACAGCTGATGGCCGGTCACGGGATGGGACGGCCGAATGATGCCACGACGCCGGTGATGAAACGACCACGGTGACGTCACGGGTACGGCGGCAGTTGTTAAGTGCACCGGGATCGTAGATGGTGACTTGGGACCCAATATGTGGGAATTGTAATAAGGAACACGAGCACGTCGTATTTGTATTTTTAAATATTAATTATGCACTAAGTGCAGCTCAATTTTGTTTAAATTAAAAAAAATAAAAATTGGTAACTATTATACGTAGTGACGGCCACTAGGTCGTTGATCGTGAATGAACTGTCATTCCTAGTTGTCCGATCAAAGCGCCCATTTAAAAATTAGCACGGCCGGTTAATACGAACCTTCCGTATTTGGGAGTATTATAATGAGTTTACGAGAAACTAATGTTTCTACGTTACAAAGGAGCCGATACTCAAAGACATTTCCACACCACCAGTTCCGACTTCTAACCTTTGGCTTTCAATAAGCATGCTAGCCGTGGGCTAACAAACTTGAAGCATTTACATAAAATTAAAAAATCTGGACAAAAAGATTGGTTTTAGACCACTACTTATCAAAACGTAGGTTTAATTGAGCCTATTCTATTCCGTGTTTGTTGATTCCGTTTTTGAGCTAAGTATTTTATATTTCGAGTAAATTAAGGTATAAATTAAAGATGTTAAAACGATGTTATTCTATCGTGGTCCACTTGAGAAATGCTAATAACAAATGTTTAAATGTGTGACCTGTATAATATAAATTATCAATAAAAATTTTTAACAAAAAATAAACCGACTCAAAACGCAATAAAATAAGTAATTCAAAGCAAGTAAATGACACAGTTATTTTATACTTTTTAGTGCGTTTTGAGTCGGTTGTATTTTTTGATTAAAATTTTTATTTCTTACTTGTTAGTGATTTTTCGCCACGTAACGTACTCGTACTATATTGTCATAGTATATTATACGACACTTGTAGCCAAAAAGCTACCGATACTTACACAAAAACCGAAATCGCTGCAAGTGTGCCCGTAAAATTTTAAGAGTTCCTTCAATTTTCCCAGGATATCATCATCAGATCCTAACATGACGACAATGGGACCATCTTGGAAGTGTACCCTTTCTAATAAAAAAAGAATTATCAAAATCGGAAAACTCTAAAATGTTATGCGTGGTCATACATAAAAAAAATATATGTCGAAAGAGGGTCAGACATAGTGAATAAAATAATAGGGTAATCCTTTGTATTTAGAGTAACTATAACTAAACCACAAATAGATAACTGAAAGAATAATTAACAGCAACTTATTTAACTGTGAATTACTACTGGCAAATTATGGTATTACAATGATGCGTAAAGTCTCGTGTTAATTAATGCAGCCCCAAGACACCGCGACTCAAGCTGAGAGTAATAATTAATTCGTTTGCACAAATTAACTATCAGAGTTGTCTAGGTTAAGCGATAAGCAAAGTACAGCGTCTGCACCGCGCCACGCCAGATCCAAGACTGCCCACCAGTTGTAGACCCGCTCCTTTTATACAAGTTAGAATAACTCAAGTAGTGGGGTGAGTATATATCGAATATATCGAACAATGCGTCGCCACAAGAGGGCGTAGCTGGTGCATGTGCAGTTCACACACTTCTTTCTAGTCCCGTACGATGACGCAGGCGCCGTCATATATATATACGTGTCGAATTGAGAACTTCCTCCGTTTTTTTCGTAGGTTAAAAATAGCAGTATTACACTGTAACAATGTTTTTATAACTCGACAATGTAAGCCTCGTAGAATGTTATATTTATATAGAGAAATAAAGAATAATATAATACTCGCACGGTCTTGTTATAAAAACATTGTTACCGAACATCGCTACTGATTTCGTAGCGTGATTGTATGACATTTAAATAAATGAAAAAATATTGGTGTTTCAGCGATCTTTTAATGTCGTAAAATATGCCGCGTGTCGTAAACGTCGTCCAATTGCGGTCACATCCACTGTTAACGTTTACTGCCGACAGTGGCAGGCGGCAGTCGGCAGGAACTGCTGATAAGCGGCAATGGACTATTACGATGTTTATGTGTTTACGGACTATTAAGCTTATTTGCCTGTATAAGAACGCGATAAAGATACCCAGGTCGAAATTTTACGTCTTTTTTCCAACCTCTAAAAATACTGTAAGTAATAATTAAAAACTCTGAAGTGGTTGGTTTTGACTGGTTGGAGGTTTTGGCTGTGGCTAGTTACCACTCTACCGTTATATAGACGAGTCACCAAACAATCGTAGCGTTCCGGTACGATGTCGTGTAGAAACCGAAAGGGGTGTAGATTTCATTCTACTCCTAACGTGATAGCCCACTTCCATCTAAGATTGCATCATCAACCTCCGTGGCGCAGTGGTGTGCGCGGTGGATTTATAAGGCGGAGGTCCTGGGTTCGATTCCCGGCGGGGCAGATTGGGATTTTCTTAATTTGTCTTGGTCTGGCTGGTGGGAGGCTTTCGCCGTGGCTAGTTACTACCCTACCGATAAAGACGTACCGCCAAGCGATTTAGTGTTCCGGTACGATGTTGTGTAGACACCGATAGGGGTGTGGATTTTCATCCTACTCCTAGCAAGTTAGTTAGATTGCATCATCACTTAACATCAAGTGTGATAGCAGTCACGGGCCAACTTGTAGGCATTAAAAAAAAAGTCATTTACCATCACGTGTGCTTGCAGTCAATGGCTCTAATATTTAAAAGAACTAGGGAACATACTCCGCTATTTTCGTATGAATTTGATCGTAATTTAATGTAATAAATATAAGTTTAAATCCGAAAAATGTAAAAAAAACACGTCTAAATTGTTATAGTGTGTGATTAATGCAACTTGCGCTGGGGTAAATTGCATGACTGTGAATATTTAAAGAAATCTCACTGAACTCGGGGTCAAGAAGATTTGCGCGAGTTAACCCGTATAACAAGATTATAAAACTTCCGGTTTAAGTTAAACTTGTGAGCTACTGTTAGTAATTTGCGCAATAACTCGCGAACTTTGCGTCTGCGTCTTAGTTTGCACTAATCCGACGGAATAACTTAGCTTGTTAGTATATTTTATATTGACTTAGCTCAGAAGGTATTATTTATGTTATGAAGTTATCAACTAGCGTTTGAGTGAAATAGCTAATGGCTATTGGCTAATGGTTAGTAATAAATTTTTTTTAATAAAAATAGAACCGACTTAAAACGCACTAAATAGAAAAAAAATAACTGAGTCATTTAGTTGCTTTAATTTACTTAAGCATATCTAGGAGTCGGTGCCAGCCAAGGTTTCTGCTTTAATGACTTTACCTAGAACCCACAAACTGCTTTACTACGTAAAATAAATGTTCCTTAAACGTGGCTGGCACCGACTTCATAGATATGCTTAAGTAAATTAAAGCAAGTAAATAACACAGTTATTTTTTACTTTTTAGTGCGTTTTGAGTCGGTTCTATTTTTATTTAAAAATTTTTATTTATTACTTTTTAGTGATTTATCGCCACGTAACGTACTCGTACTATACTGTCATAGTATATTATACGGTACTAGTAGCCAAAAAGCTACCGATACCGAGACGAAAACCGAAATCGCTGTAAGCGTGCCTCCAAAATTTGAAGAGTTCCTTCAATTTCCCCAGGATATCATAATCAAATCCTAACATGATGACAATGGGACCACTTTGGAAGTATGGTCTTTCTAATAAAAAAAGAATTATTAAAATCGGACAACTCTGTAAAAAGTTATGCGTGGTATATATACGTGTCGAATTGAGAATCTCCTCCGTTTTTTTTCGTCGGTTAAAAATGCAGTCTATGGTGTAACGCTTGACGAGGCCATTCCTATTCACACTTGAGAAGAAGAAACCCATGTTATAATACGGAACGAAAGCTAGAGGGCACTTTATGTCTTAACAAACATCACCATCATCATTAACCGATAGACATCTGGTGGACATAGGCCTTTTTAGGGACTTCCAAACATAACGATCTTGTGGCCTGTAGCCAGCGGCTTCCTGTGACACGTTCGATGTTGACAGTCCACCTAGTAGGGGGTCGACCGACACTGCGCTTTCCGGTGTGGGGTCACCATTCTAGCGCCTTGGTCCCTCAACATCCATCAGCTGTTCGAGCCACGTGCCATTGCTACTTCAAGTCTGCGACTCGCCGAGCTAAGTCGGTTGCTTTGATTCTTCTGTGGTTCTCCTAATTACTGATTTGATCACGCAGTGATACTCCGAGCATTGCTCTATCCATCGCCCGCTGAGTGACTCTGAGTTTTCTTATCAGGCCCACTGTTAGCGGCCAAGTCTCTAAAAAATATGGCAAAGTTCTCTGCTGAATACTTTATATATGCCTTATTATAATTAAGTTTGTGAACTCAAGTCTGGTGTTTGCAAAATGGCTCTACTAACAGTTGGGAAGGCAGATGCGATTATGCTTTCCGGTACGATACCTTGTGGAAACTGATTGAGGATATTTCCGTAAACTAATTAAGCCCGGCCGTTAGCGTGCTAATTACGTTGTACGCTACGTTAGCGCTTCTATCGAGCAACGCTTCGTTACTGACAGGCTATAGAGTCGTAAGGCTCTTTGTGATAGCTCAGTTTTGGAACTAGCACCTGGGTGACCGAGCTATGGTCGGCGTATTTTTAACCGACGAAAAAACGGAGAAGGTGCTCAATTCGACACGTATATTTTTTATGTATGACCACTCATAACTTTTTACAGAGTTGTCCGATTTTGATAATTCTTTTTTTATTAGAAAGGGCATACATCCAAAGTGGTCCCATTTTTATTATGTTAAGATCTGATGATGATATCCTGGGGAAATTGAAGGAACTCTTCAAATTTTGGAGGCACGCTTACAGCGATTTTGGTTTTTGTCTCGGTATCGGTAGCTTTTTGGTTACTAGTTCCGTATAATATACTATGACAGTACAGTACGAGTACGTTACGTGGCGATAAATCACTAAAAAGTAAAAAATAAATTTTTTTAAATAAAAATAGAACCGACTCAAAACGCACTAAAAAGTAAAAAATAACTGTGCCATTTACTTGCTTTAATTTACTTAAGCATATCTAGGAGTCGGTGCCAGCCAAGGTTCCTACTTTAAAGGACGTTATCTAGAACCCACCGACTGCTTTACTACGTAAAATAAATGTTACTTAAGCTTGGTTGGCACCGACTTCATAGATATGCTTATGTAAATTAAAGCAACTACATGACATAGTTATTTTTTACTTTTTAGTGCGTTTTGAGTCGGTTCTATTCTTTGTTAAAATTTGTTTAGAGTAAAATTTATACTTATATTATAAATACAAAAGTTACACTATCTGTTTGGTAAACAACCTTTATTACTGAACCGATTTAAATGAAATTTGGTACAGAGACAGACTGGAGCTTGAGAAAGGACCTAGCTTTTTTTGTCGAACTATCAAACAAAATTTCTTGCGGACGGAATCGCGGGTGTCAGCTAGTTGTCAAACAAAAGTAAAAATCAAGGCTTCTTACTTCTTTGCCATCTCGGTGATTGGGAGTGACAGTATAATAAATAAATTTTGCGGTTTCCGAATACTGTCTGTATAAGTATAACAATGAACCAAACCTTTAATTTATTTTAATCTGTATATGATTTTGTTTATTTTTGTAAGCCATTTGCAAGGGTAAAACCTTTCAGGAGAAGGGTTTATGATAATCTTCTCCATTAATTATGGTGCCCTACTCAAGATAGGTTGATATATTTGTGATCGTTTATTTAATATTCCTTTTGAAACTATGTCTCAAAACATTGGCTTTGCAAGGGCTTTATTCCGGCGAAATTAATTCATACATTTGATATTAAATATGACGAAGGTAAACCTTTATTCACTTGTCACAATATCTTTTCTACTTAACCTATGACATTTACATTACAGATACATTACACGTTGAGAAAAATTAATAAAAACAAAAATTCTCACCTGTAAAAACAAATACACATTTTGAAAACTTGTAATATACTTTTCACGTATGAAAAGCACTATAAAATTCCGGAAGACTTAGCTATTTCGATATCTAGACCGGACATATTACTTTTTTCCAAACAAATCAAACGTATAGTACTTGTTGAGTTTACAGTGCCGTGGGAAACAAACATCCCTAAAGACCATGTAGCCAAAGTGAATAAATATTATGACCTATTATGACATTAGTAAAATGAACTAACCAAAAATGGCTATGTGGTTAGTTTATAAGCGGTAGAAGTGGGTGCGAGGGGTATACCAGCGGAGTCTCTCTATAACCTGCTAAAAGACCTTGGCCTTACTAGAAGTGCAGTAAGCTCCATACTGGAACGAGTGTCCAAGCTGCTCTAGTAGGGTCCTTCCGAACCTGGCTGGGCAGGGAGAATAACTTGAACAGAGGAGGTGAGTGTTGACGCGCGTCACTAAGGGTACCCTTAAACCTACACCCGTGTCACAAGTCTCGGGCTCTGTTCGGAGTTTTTCTCTCAGCCACGCGATGGACCCGGCACCCGCACGGTGAATCCATGGAATGCTAAGATATTCGTCTCTTCAGAAACAGGTAACTTAGTAATGGGAGAATAGGGGTGAATAATATTATGCTTTAGGCGAAAAACACAACGATTTACACGTGTCACGCGTCAGGCGATGAGATTACTAGTAGTACGTGCATAAAGTACATTATTCTTTTGTTTTTCATTATTTCTTTCTATCTCAGTAGAGCGAGTGACCCCCTCTCGACAGACTTTGATGACCCCGCATCAAAGCCTATTCACAGCGGATCGGAGCTCATAAAAAATTACATTTTCCACAGCGCCGCGTGAATGATACTTTTCATTGGGAAGCCATCTTTTTCAAAAGGTTATGGAAATTAAACTACTGTGCGCATATTTTGCTCGTTACCTGCAGAGACTATCTGCCGGTACCTCCCGGATTAGACGCAACATCAAGTAATAACTTGAGGAAATTTTAAGCTTTTTAACCGACGAAAAGAAACGGAGGAGGTTCTCAATTCGACACGTATTTTTTTTATGTATGACCACGCATAACTTTTTACAGAGTCGTCCGATTTTGATAAATATTTTTTTGTTAGAAAGGGCACACTTCCAAGGCAGTCCCATTTTCATCATATTAGGATCTGATAATGATATCCTGGGAAAATTGAAGGAACTCTTCAAATTTTATAGGCAGACTTACGGTGATTTCGGTTTTAGTGTAAGTATCGGTAGCTTTTTGGCTACTAGTGCCATATAATATACTATGATAGTATAATATGTTAACAAACTGCCAGAAGGGAATAAAACTTAAAACACCAAAAGACAAACTTAATAACAATTTATTTACAAAGACATCAAATATGATCAAAATGAAGCATTCTTACAGTAATTACTTAATTAAACATTACGCGCACAGATTCTTACAATAGTTAAGCAGCATGACTGCACAAGACTCGGACACTAACGTGAATGACCACAATTTTCCATAGGGGCATATTTTATAGCCTACCCGCCCGCCATTTTTATTCGACGAGTACCGTCCCTAGTCTTTTCTATATCTATTATCTATAGTTTAAACGCGGTACCACAATACAGCAAATAAGGCCACCATAGATTAAAGACTACTAGATAGAGCCCATAGCGTGTCCACTCGTGAGACAGCAAATCAGCCTTATTGACATGACATGTCAACATTTAAAGTACATCACAAAACGTTTTGTTTTAAAATATCGTAAAATACGAAATATTACTTTATATAATATAGTTTAGTAAACACATAATACATGAAATTTGCTAAAAAATAACATATCTAAGCTTTAAATCATCAATCAATGAAGTTTATGCCTACTTACGTATGAAACGTAATTCCTTCGATTTTCTGTTCGCTGCGACTGTTGCAGCCGAAAATATTACAACCCACCATAGCACGATAACGTTTAAATTAATATCGTAACCGCAAAGTTATATTATTTATCAGCAAATTTAATAAAAAGCTAATAATTGCTCAGATATGTCCCTTGTCTGTCACAAATTCCACTCTTGACAAATAATAAAAACGAACACGCTGAAAGGGACAAAAAATAATCTTGTGTCACTTTCTAATAAAGGCCGAATGAAATAAGTCTGTCACGCTCTTGAACCTACAGCCGCGTTATGACTCCATCTATTAGTCTTTAATCTATGAAGGCCACTATATTTTCTATAGTCTTTTCAAACATAGTATACAATGCTGCCAACAAGTACAAGTACCTTACGTGGCGACAAATCACTACAAAGTAAGAAATAAAAATTTTTAACAAAAAATAGAACCGACTCGAAACACACTAAAAAGTAAAAAATAACTGTGTCTTTTAGTTGCTTTAATTTACTTAAGCATATCTAGGAGTCGGTGTCAGCCAAGGTTTCTACTTTAAGGACGTTACCTAGAACCCACAAACTGTTTTACTACGTTAAATAAATGTTCCTTAAACTTGTTGGCACCGACTTCGTAGATAAATAAATTAAAATAAAATAAAACAACTAAATAAATTAAATTAAAACAACTAAATGACACAGTTATTTATTACTTTTTAGTGCGTTTTGAGTCGGTTCTATTTTTTGTTAAAATTTTTTTCCTTTTAAAAAAGTATAAATTCTTGGCCGCTGTTGGAAAAATTATTTTGTTAATTACTCTATTAACACATTTTGTTGGTTTCCGTAAAAGCCTATAGACTTATCTATGTAACAACGTGAAAAGAAAGAAAAAGAAAATACGAAACATCTAACATTGAAATTAATATTAACTAACTAATCTATGCAATAAAAAATTTTTCAAGGCATACTATTTGTTCCGTAGATTTGTTCTACATCTATACCATCTGAATAGTTTCTTTATAATAAACCTAAAGAAATAATTGGGAGCACACCGTACTGCTTATCATAAGCAAGCCCACTCATGGCGGATAACGCTTCAGTACTTCGGTTACTTTCCCTGGAAAAACGCGGATACTATTGAAAAGCTTGTGGTCAACAACATCAAGGGAAAGAGACTGCGCGGACGCAGCCCGAGATGATGGGCGGACTAAGTAAAGGAAGCAGTAGACGCGCCCATCTGATGCCATTCGCGCGATTGCAAATAGGAAGAAATGGCGTAACAACACACATAAAGGTTTGTCGTTTGAATGCTTAGCTGTTCTTTTTTTTTATATCGACTACAAGTTGGCCCTTCACTGCTATCACACCTGATGTTAAGTGATGATGCAGTCTAAGATGGAAGCGGGCTAACTTGGTTTTAAGATGGAAGCGGGCTAACTAACCTTTCGGTTTCTACACGACATCGTACCGGAACGCTAAATTGCTTGGCGATACGTCTTTGTCGGTAGGGTGGTAACTAGCCACGGCGAAAGCCTCCCACCAGCCAGACCTAGACAAATTAAGAAAAATCTCAATCTGCCCCACCGGGAACCCAGGACCTCCGTCTTATAAATCCACCGCGCATACCACTGCGCCACGGAGGTCGTCAAAGATGAGGAAGCGACTCGAGAAGAAGAAGAAAAAAAATAACTTGTTTAATATGATTTACAGGATATAGGAATATACCAGGATTTAACGATCAAAGTTTAAACGAACTGCTAACGACATCCTGCCAGCGCCACAGGTCGGGTCGCCTGGATATTGTAAACAAAGGAACATAGTGTGCAGCCGCGACCTGACACGGGTCTAGATTTATGACCACCTCACACGCCATGCAAGATCTAGATTTAACTAACAAACTATAATAAGGCTGAATGTTTTGCTATAACTTAACCCGTTTATAACGTTTGTTGCATATTTTGTTATGAATACATTTAAACTTTGCTTTTAAAGTAGAACAAGGAACATAATGTATTTTATAATGAATCTCTAACGTCATGTAACGATATAATTAACTTAATTATTTGCTGCAAGTTACTTAAATCTGACGTATTTTTAACCGACGAAAAAAACGGAGGAGATTCTAAATTCGACACGTATATATTTTTTTTACCACGCATTCTTTTTTTATTAGAAAAGGCACACTTCCAAGGTGATCACATTGTCATCACGTTGGGATCTAATGATGATATCCTGGGAAAATTGAAGGAACTCTTCAAGTTGTACAGGCACACTTGCAGCGATTTCGGTTTTTTTGTTAGTATCGGTAGCTTTTTGGCTACAAGTGCCGTATAATATACTATGACAGTATAGTACGAGTACGTTACGTGGCGATAAATTACTACAAAAGTAAGAAATAAAAATATTTAACAAAAAATAGAACCGACTCAAAACGCACTAAAAAGTAAAAAATAACTGTGTAATTTAGTTGCTTTACTTTACTTTAGCATATCTAGGAGTCGGTACCAGACAAGGTTTCTACTTTAAGGACATTACCTAGAACCCACAAACTGCTTTACTACGTTAAATAAATGTTCCTTATACTTCGCTGGCACCGACTTCATAGATATGTTTAAGTAAAGTAAAGCAACTAAATGAGACAGTTATTTTTTACTTTTTAGTTCGTTTTGAGTCGGTTCTATTTTTTGTTAAAAAATTTTAAGCAAATAAAATTGATTCATTTATTCACGACAAACCGAGGAAGTCGATCGAAATAAAACCCGCAACATACTTTTCAATCTGAAACTGGAGCATTCTCAGGAGATTTCGACTCTACAATGTTCAATTGCAAAGTCGATATCGAATCAAAGGAGGTATTATTTTAAGCATTCAAATCCAATCGTGTACAATGACGTCACAAGTGTCAAAAGATACTATTGTATAAGATTGTATTCATGTTGTATTGGTTGTCAGAACTTAGTAATGAGTACGGTGACTGACATCGAGCAGTCACTACAAACAGGTAAAGTTAACATTTCTAAAGTTAAAATTTCTATTTGTAAACTTGAAATCGACAATTTTGATTAGATTTATCCCCACTATGATGGCAACACTCAATAGTTTAAGAGACGAATATCTTAGCATTCCATGGATTCACCGTGCGGGTGCCGGGTCCATCGCGTGGCCGAGAGAATAAAGTCAACACTCACCTCCTCTGTTCTATACTAATATTATAAAGCTGAAGAGTTTGTTTGTTTGTTTGAACGCGCTAATCTCAGGAACTACTAGTTCGAATTGAAAAATTCTTTTTGTATTGAATAGACCATTTATCGAGGAAGGCTTTAGGTTATATAACATCACGCTGCAATTATTAGGAGCGAATAAATAATGGAAAATGTGAAAAAAACGGGGAAAATTATTCAACTTTGAGGGCTTCCGTTGCGTGCACTGCAAAAACGGTTCAAGATACCAAAATATATGTATGAAAGAATTATTTCTCTTGAAATGATCTAAAAAAATGTCCACGACAGTATATGTCTATCTTTTAAAATGAACTCACTAGAACCGTTTTTGTGGTAATCAAATTTGATCGAAATTAATGCATTTGTAAGAGTTATAAATATATATATATATATATAGTTAATATTAATGTACTGTAATATCGTACAATGCTTAACAAAAATGTAGATCTTCTTCTACTTTATATGAAAGTCTGTCTTTAAAATATAAGGGTACCTAAGAGGTTTTCACGCGGACAAAGCCCAGAACAAACAAAAAGACAGACAAACATTGTAAAAAATTTTATTTTGGTGTATGTACTGTATACATATTCATATGCATATATATTCATATTTTTGACGACCTCCGTGTCGCAGTGGTATGCGCGGTGGATTTATAAAACGGAGGTCCTGGGTTCGATTCCCGGCGGGGCAGATTGAGATTTTTCTTAATTTGTCTTCGTCTGGCTGGTGGGAGGCTTTCGCTGTGGCTAGTTACAACCCTACCGACAAAGACGTATCGCCAAGCGATTTAGCGTTCCGGTACGATGTCGTGTAGAAACCAAAGGGGTGTGGATTTTCGTCCCACTCCTAACAAGTTAGCCCGCTTCCATCTTAGACTGCATCATCACTTAACATCAGCTGTTATTGCAGTCAAGGGCCAACTTGTAGACAATAAAAAAAAATCAAGCTTTGCGTGTGTTGGAACGTAACACATTAATAAGGCATCGCCCTTACGTGCTACCCTGGACCTGTCAACCTGTTGTTGCTCGACATAATATATTTTGAATTAAAAACTTCCTCCATTGTTCAAATCGTTAAAAAACTAACATGAAATTATGGCAACCACTTTAAAAGGTATATAAAGAAAATTCTCGCCGACAACAAAAACCCCAAGTGGTGATAAACTCTGGCGTCCACTTCACGCGACGTCGACACGCGATTTGAATGCTTTACAATTTGCCTCTTGTTGGGAATTCCGAGTAGCTAGCTGTTGCTGACACGTTCATTTGTCAATACTATATACCTACCATCAACTATAATAGCGACTCAACTGTAGATCTAAACTGAGTTGCAGTTTAGGTTATTATTACGTAATAACGTCAGCTGAGTGCCTAGTGTGAACTTTCACCAAAACAAGAAAACTTCACATTCGCGTAAAGGCAAAGAAAATGGTCCAAAATTGTATGGAGCACAGATTCACTTTCTGTACATAAGTTGAAAAAAACTACATGTATTAGTTATCTAGTTTTGATTAGCCAATTCTCCGAATTCACTTTTATCTGGGCGAAATATTATTTATTCTCTCCAAAACAATACAACACTATACGTATAATCATGGCGGATCTTAGATATCATAAGTTATATTTTCTATGGTAGACATTCTCCAGGTGGCGGATTGATGTTGTTTTGACTTTTGCTGTCAGTGTTTATTGACGTACGGTCCATTTGATTTGATGGTTACTGGTTAGGCATAGGTACATTACTGAAAAATTAGATTAATATATTGAGTTTTATTCTTATTATAGCTTTGTCTATGTCTAAAATGTATTATAGCTAAAAACAAAGCCCGGAACACAGAACGAGAGACTTGTCAAAAATAACATATTTTTAGTTTGACAAATCAATGTCACAGCATCTTTATCACCTACAGACTAATATTAGAACGACGCCATCTTTTAATAGCTCAAAAACTAGGAATTTCATTTTTTAACCAACGTTTTATTTATTTCGTTTCGTTCACTTATTTTATTTTTGATAAAATCCTTGTATTTTTTCCATTTTAATGGTATGTAGTACAAGAGTGAAGCTGAAATGGATCATCTCCTTTTATATGACATCGAAGTGTCAGTGTCATATAAACGTTGCGTTTACCGTTCTCGATATCGACTCGGTAAAATCTTACACTAGCCACACTGATCGGTTTTGGTCTACAGTTGAGTCGCTATTATAGTTAATGGTAGGTATCCTGTGCGGAAAGCTGCCATTTTCTGAACCAATTTTGGGTCGTAAATTACATTTGTGATAGAGAGGCAATTATTTATTTATTTTTATTTTAATAACTTTAGTGCATTTAATAAAAGTAACATAGCATAAAAAAACAGATGATTATCAATTTGCAAAAGGCGGCCTTATCACTAAGAGTGATCTCTTCCAGGCAACCTACTGTATTGATTCTAAATATTTTGTGAGACGGGAAATTGCACATACAAAAGAAAAGAAAGTAAAATTACAATATACATACATCAAATACGATATACATATTATAATATATATACATATTTAAAACTTATACAATACATATATTTATTAAATATATTAATAATATTACATATATTTAACAAAAAAGTCTTTAAACAAATACCTACATGAACTATGTATATATCATTTATATGAGATTTATTAATCATTATCGGGCAATTATAACGGCTTACTCCAGGATCAGGTATTTTATTTTAATTTTGTAACGGTCGTTATCCGACGTTAATAATGATAAATGTTGACAACTGACACGGACGCCAAAGCACTACTATATTTTGTAAACTAAATAAACAATAAAGCCTATAAATCATTTTAATGATAATTTCTATGTATAAAGAAAAGCACAATATTTAACAATCATCAGCCTCGCCTTCGAACTTAAGATACCATATCCTATCCGAAGCTTTTATGAATGATTGAATTTTCTACTTTCAGTATTATTAGAAAATTTATTTATTAATTTTGTTTCGACACGTATATTTTTTTTTATGTATGACCACAAATTTTTAACAAAAAATAGAACCGCCTCAAGACGCACTAAAGTAAAAAATAATCCTTAAGCATATCTAGGAGTCGGCGCCAGCCAAGGTTTCTACTTTAAGGACGTTACCTAGAACCCACAAACTGCTTTACTACGTAAAATAAATGTTTCTTAAACTTGGCTGGCACCGACTTCATTGATATGCTTAAGTAAATTAAAGCAACTAAATGACACAGTTATTTTTTACCTTTTAGTGCGTTTTGAGTCGGTTCTATTTTTTGTTAAAATTTTTTTTTCGCTTCAGTTTTATTTATTTTGTCCACAACCGCCCGTGGCACCACTGCGCGCTCAACCAAAAGTTGGAAACAAATACGTTCAGCCAGTGGACTTTGGTGCCCTCTCCAACACAAACAAATTGACCGGATGGAACTACGAACTAAAGTTTAACGTTATAAGTGGCACGTTATTTTGCTTTGATAAAACGACAGCGAGGCACCGGTGCGCGCTTCTGATAAATGTTTCGCTAGAGCAACTAAAGTTTGATTTAGTGCGATTTAACTTTAATAAACGAACGCAGCTTTAGGTTAGTATGAGGGTGGGTTTGAACAAAATATTAATAATAATAATATCATTTATTTCTCACCACAATGAATAGTAAATTTTGATCCAAATCCATTATACATTAGGTTGTGGTTTGCTAGTGCCTGTTATAGGTATAAAACCCGTGCTACGGGTCACCAGGGTTCCACCACTCGGACATTACATAATTAACATTGTACCATAATTTATATATTATATAAATGTGTGTGTGTGTGCATTTATGTGTGCGTGTGTGTGTGCATGTGTGAGTGTCGAAGTAAATAAAATAAAATGTATTAGGGATAAACGCATAAAATAGAAGTATGGGTTGTGAGTTACTACATAATCTCTAAAAGCTCCTCAGTAGCTGCATAAGATTGCTGAAGTAGTATCTGTTCAGATACTGATCAGATCTGTAGAGACAATTTTTTATGTAGTTTATATAGGTAAGGATAGTAAAATCAAACAACCCAAATGTAATGATGGCATTCAATATTTATTTGTTATTACAAGAGATAGTTCTTTTCAGGCGTCTACTTTTGCGTAAAACGTTGTAGATTTTCACGTAACATTAACCATTACACCAGTGCCACTCAATATTTATACTTATTCATATCAAGTTAGCCTTTGACTGCTGTCACACCTGTTATAAGTGATAATGTAATCTAAGGCATGAGCGGGTTAACTTGTTAGGAGTAGGGTGCAATCCACACCCCTTACGGTTCCTACACGACATCGTACCGGAATGCTAAATCCAAGCGATTAAGTTTTTCTCAGTAGGGTGGTAACTAGCCCCGGCCGAAACCGTCCTTTGTTCAAATCTTTATCAGCCTAGCTAGGAAACGAACCCAGGACCTCCGTCTGATAAATTATAGTATACCACTACGCCACTAACGGTATCAAATATGTAATGTTAGTATGTAGTTGCACGAGCCTGACTCTCATAAGAATATTACAAAAATAATTTTTATAATCTACCTGGAAGTTAAGGAGATTATCGCAAACAAAGAGATTTTTCCGGTTTATTTCTGTTAGAAGAGATGTAAATAATGTTTTGAATTAAAGTCCTCCCAATATTAAGGCAATTTATATTTTTCAAATTTCCGGGAGGTTCAT
Organism: Mycalesis mineus; assembly: GCA_034621355.1. Taxonomy (NCBI): domain Eukaryota; kingdom Metazoa; phylum Arthropoda; class Insecta; order Lepidoptera; family Nymphalidae; genus Mycalesis; species Mycalesis mineus. The sequence continues at coordinate 22,330,311 of CM067882.1, forward strand.
CCCAACCCCCAGACTACGCCCATCACATTAGTCACATGAACTTTGAAGTGTATCAAAAGTGCCATTTCGCACACTGCATAGCAAAGTTGAACGTCCTGAACGAACATAATTATTAAAATAAAACTAGAAGCTTATTTAACTCCGAAATGTTTAAAGTTTTAATTGCTTAATGCAGAGATGGATGGTTGATGGTACAGTGGGTTTAATTTATCATATTATGTTTTATTTATTACAGCGTTAATATTTATTTCGCTAATGAAAATTATAATGGATAAAAAGTTGCATCAATGGCGTAAAAATTACTAGAAGGAAATGAAAGAAAGAAGTATTTTGTATTTCGGTTTGAATATCTCTTTATGAACGATTGAAATTATCGAATCGTTGTTATGTGATTTTCTTAAGTAGATAATTTAGAAAGGCACACGCATACATACTCGTATAAGGCATATTTTTATTTACGAATATAAATTTCGATATCTTTGCGGAAGAAAGCATAAGGCTAGCTTCTACGCGTTACTCCGTTTACCGTGTGTGTTCTAAAAAAAAAATTATTAAATTATACCGGATAGCCAAAAGTACACGGAAGAAGACAAGAGAGACGAATATCTTAGCATTCCATGGATTCACCGTGCGGGTGCCGGGTCCATCGCGTGGCTGAGAGAAAAACTCCGAACAGAGCCCGAGACTTGTGACTCGGGTGTAGGTTTAAGGGTACCCTTAGTGACGCGCGTCAACACTCACCTCCTCTGTTCAAGTTGTTCTCCCTGCCCAGAGAAATTAGGTAGCTTTGGACACTCGTTCCAATATGGAGCTTACTGCACTTCTAGTAAGGCCAAGGTCTCTTAGCAGGTTGTAGAGAGACTTCGCTGGTATACGCCTCGCACCCACTTCTACCGCGTATAAACTAACCACATAGCTATTTTTGGTTAGTTCATTAGTAAGGTCATAATATTTATTCACTTTGAATACATGGTCTTTATATCACGTGGATTTCATTGGAAAGAAAAATTATAATTTGCTCAACATCCAAATTACCAATATTAACATCAATTTGTTGTGCTTAATAATGGTATGCAATTAAAATAAAATTGACAATATTCAGTTAAATATTTTAACATTAAATAGCTAGTGTGTTAACAAGCGTTAGTGAATTAACATAAAACGACCACAACGTGCGGCTGCGGAACAATGGAACTTTGAACATGCACCTGACGTGTGTTATCGTGCATGTGTGAGCCATCGTGCATGTATGACACGATGCTTTATCATTACAGTAGGTAGGTCATAATAAATAGCTAGTGTGTTAACAATCGTTAGTCAATTAACATAAAACGACCACAACGTGTGGCCTGTGGAACAATGGAACTTTGAACATGCACCTGACGTGTGTTATCGTGCATGTGTGGGCCATCGTGCATGTATGACACGATGCTTTATCATTACAATAGGTAGGTCATATTAAACAGATAGTGTGTTAACAATATCGTTAGTCAATTTACATAAAACGACCACAACGTGCGGCTGTGGAACAATGGAACTTTGAACATGCACCTGACGTGTGTTGTCGTGCATGTGTGAGCCATCGTGCATGTATGACACGATGCTTTATCATTACAGTAGGTAGGTCATATTTTCCTGTGACGTTTAGTAGCAACATTATGGCATATTTATCAACCTACGAATCGAATCTGTCTTTGAATTTTTACTTTTATCAAATAGCAAAAGCATTGTTTTTAGTCTGATATTTTGTGCGAAATCATTTTCATAAATAAAGCTATTTTCCAAAAATACTGCCTATAAGGCACATGTCCATCTCTAATCGTAAAACTGTTTAAAAGGTGTTGCTTTAATAACCAAAGGTGTTCCGTAAAGTTGCCAGCACAAATACAAACAAACTTACCTAATCTAATTTTCACATGTTTGGATTTGGTAACCATACCTGGCAACCCCGGGATGTGTCACTCACGTCACTTCTTGTCCGTACTTCTAAATAATCGCACGCGCTAGTCCGCGAATCTTACGCATGGTGTCCAGTGTCATCATCACATGAAGAGTGCTAGACGGTGCCCAAAGTAACCGCGCGCCTACGGAAGAACAGGGTACCCTGCTGAAGAGCTGCGCCAGCTAACCAGGTACCAAATCCAATCTAATTATCCAACATAAATTTGCTTCGAGCCGGATCGTCATTACCACGGCCTTTGAGTATTTGTGCTGGCACTTTCCTTCTTCATCATCGAATCATATCATCATATCATCATATCTATTGAATCATATCACATCCAAATCACCAACCACTGCGTAATTTAATTTTTTTTTCTCAAAGACCCAACTACCCACATGACCGTATTTATCATTACATCTTATTAAATACGTATTATTTTTAGAAAATATCTGTATGTACAGTGTTTTTTAAGCATTATTTCAGTAGTTCAATCAATATTTCAACTTAATATTACGTAATTAAAAACTTTCATTAATTTTTTTGTAACTCGTCGACGCAACGGGTTCCATGATTGCATCATAAAGGTGGCGTTACACATGCCGTTTTAAAATAAAATTTGTTTTATACAATTTACGGTTCGTTTTAGTTTCTTCGAACTAAACGAGTAGCATCTTCGTGCTTAAGCCGTATTCTACACTTTTTCTTTGTTTTTTCGAACAAGATAATTTGTATTTGTGCACTTTTTTATACTAATGAAGTGTTTGTAAATTACGTTTGATTTGTTTTTTCGAACTAATCAAGCAGTATTGCGTACTGTAATACGTAATTACAATTTAACATATTTTTTTTCTATTCCGGCATAACATATCGACATACGTACACACTCGTTATCTGCGAGTAGGTATATAACTATATAGTTCTGTATTTTCGTACAGAATAATACCGTGTGTAACTATCGCATATAATCAGTTTCTCTATATTTGTGTTTCGTACAAATATAAATATAAATCTAAATCTTACTTTTAAAAATATAAATCTTTTACTATACTACCTTTACAACCACGCGTTACACGCTATTTTTTTACACACTCGTTATCTACGTGTAGGTGTATAACGTTCTGTATTTTCGTGCAGAATAGTAGTACTGTGTTACTATTGTACTTCAATTTTTTTTTCCTTTTGAATATGGAATTAGTCCAAATACAGTTCGAAAGAGACATTTGTTTAAATAGCCTCCAACGGATGGCTGATTGTATTCACAATGAAGCAGAGTTTAGGGTTCGATCTAGAGAATTAAATAATATTAAAAAACAATTTAATTCAGCTCAATGCAAAATAGAAAAATTGTTAGCGAAGAAAGGTGAATTTAACCAGGAAGACCAACTAGCCATTAGGGATAAATTTGATAATTTGTATTATTTGGTTCAAATAGCATTGGATGAACTAAAAATCAACACTAGAAAAAATTCAGTTAATGTAACACCTTTGTGTCATACGCATTCATCAAACATAAAGTTACCCACCCTCTCGTTACAAACGTACAGTGGCAATGTCACTGAGTGGAATGCATTTTATGATTTATTTAAGTCTTTAGTTCACGATAACACGGAGTTATCAGACGTTCAGCGTTTTCGCTATTTATTACTGTCGTTGCGTGACGAACCATTCAATCTTATAAAGTCTTTTCCTGTCACCGATTCAAACTATCAAAATGCTTTGTCTATATTAATAAATCGCTATCAAAATAAAAGAATTATATCCACTAAGCATTTTGATAAAATTTTCGACGCTGAGCCAGTCAGCGATAAAAACTTAAAACAAAGCTTAAAAAATATTATTAATATCTGTCACGAAAACTTGACAGCCTTAGATTCCCTGGGTTTTCCCGTACAGCAGTGGAGCTTTCCACTTCTAAATATTCTACTTCGTAAAATAACGCCCAGTATTCGCCGCCGTTTCGAATTATCATTAAAAACGTCATGCGAGATTCCACCTGTAAGCGACTTGCTTGATTTTCTCGAAAAGGAGTTAGCGGCTTTAGAAGTCATGTCAGCCGCCCAAGATAACGCGACTGCGTCCGGTACCGTGCGCCAATCCGCTACTGCAACTCGCATGGTCGGCGGCTCCGCTCAGGCCATTTCGGCAAGACGGATTACTTCTAACAAGCCTCCCTCATCCCCGCGTGCGCCCTTTGATAATAAAATTAATTATAATACGAAAATTAGACCTCCAGCACGTAGTATGAGTTTTCATAGTTCAACAAATATAAATCCAAAGAGGACTTGTTACTTCTGTAATGGATCTCATACATTAAACAATTGTGAATCATTTCATAGCATGGATATAAAAGATCGTAAAAAATTCATTAAAGAAAACAAAGTTTGCTCAAATTGCCTTTTTAATAATCATGAAACTGATTCGTGTTCATCGCGTTACAGCTGTAGGATTTGTTCTCAGCGCCATCACACTAAGCTTCACGAAGCTGATGACAAAGTCACACATAACTTGGTTGCTGAAGTTGCTGAGTCATCAAATAATTGTTTAAATTTTTCAACAGTTCTCCTTACTACGGCGTTAGTTAATATTAAACCTATCAATTCGAACTCTCACTGTTTAAATACAATACGCGCTTTAGTGGATCAAGGGTCCCAGGCGAGTCTTATTACCGAGTCGTGTGTTCAACGACTTGGTCTTCAACGTTTTCGCACTTCTTCGAGTGCTACTGTTACAGGTATAGGCGACAAAGATAATCAACCGCGAGGTTATGTTATGTGCGAGATAACTCCACACAACAAACCTGAACCAAAATTATTTATCGAAGCCCTTATTCTTCCAAGAATAACTAGTTATGTACCTTCGGTACCTAGTACCTTCGAAACTATATCTCATCTAAAAAATCTACCTCTAGCAGATCCTGAGCTGCGTTCTTCTCGACCGGTAGAGTTATTGTTAGGGTCAGATTATACTGATCATATTCTTTTGCATAGCATAGTCAAAGGACCATTAGGCACACCTGTTGCTATAGATAGTATTTTCGGTTATTTACTTAACGGTCGAATATCGCCAATGTTTCCATCACAGGTTTGTGTAAATGTTAGCACATATCAATTAGACATGCAAATTCAAAAGTTTTGGGATCTTGAATTTGTACCTGAAACTAAACCTCTTACTAAAGAGGAAATGCTTTGTGAATCAATTTATCTTACTACACATACTAGAGATTCGACAGGTAAATACACTGTGTCGCTTCCATTTAAAGAAAATGCACCTCCACTTGGTGAGTCTCGTGGAATTGCTCTTTCACGTCTTCATAAACTTGAGTCAAAGCTCTCTAATAATCCTGCTTTACGAGTAGACTAACTTTATTTCTGAGTTTTCTCTTATTGAAAATATCTCTTTACCCCGACATATTCTTCCTTCATACAAGGAAATACAAATTCATGGCTTTTCTGATTCTTCAGAAAAGGCATACGCTGGCTGTGTATATTTGCGCGTTACTGATCAATCAGATTGCATTCATACATTTCTCATTATTGCTAAAACCAAAGTTTCACCACTTAAAAGGATATCTCTTCCACGTTTAGAATTATGTGGTGCAGTACTTGTTTCAAAACTGATTGAAAAGGTTCTTGCTACTTACGGAAACATTTTACCTTTCAAAAATGTTTTCGCCTGGAGCGATTCTTCTATCACACTCGCATGGCTTCGATCACCATCTCACGAATGGCGCAGTTACGTTGCTAATCGTGTTACAGAAATCACAAGTCGCGTACCTGCTTCACAGTGGCGACACGTTCGTTCTGCAGATAACCCTGCAGACGTAGCTTCTCGAGGCGTTTTGCCTTCACAGTTGAACCGAGTGTTATGGTTCACAGGTCCACCGTGGCTAAAACTCCAACAGCAGGATTGGCCTGTTTCACATATCGACTTACAAACAAACGAAGAGCGTCGAAAACACACTTTGATGTCCCAAAAGGAACCTCTAGACTTACAATTTTTAGATAGATTTTCGTCATTATCATGTTTACTTCGTGTAGTTTCCTTGTGTTTTCGATTTTATCATAAATGTCGTAAATCTAACTTATATTCATCAAATCAAATTACAGTCCACGAAATCAAATTTGCTCTCCACCGAGTTATTTCACTTGTACAAAAAGACCAATTTTCAGATGATATACTACACATAAAAAACAATGAAAACTGTTCTAATCGTTTGCAAAAACTTAGGCCATTTCTTGATACGGATGGACTTCTAAGAGTCGGTGGACGCATTCAAAACGCTAAAATACCGTATGATGCTAAGCATCAAATATTGTTGCCTAAAAAACACCCTTTTACTAACTTGCTAATCGATCACTTTCATAAAATTCACTTACATGTCGGGCCACAGACACTACAATTTTTACTATCGCAATCTTACTGGATTTTATCAGCGCGAGACGCTATTCGTATGCGAACTCGCCGTTGTATACGTTGCTTTCGTACTCGACCTACCGCATTTCAGCCCATCATGGCTCAACTTCCAGCCGCACGAGTGCGCTCTCTTCGCCCATTTCTTCATGTAGCTGTAGATTTCGCTGGTCATTTTTATTTAAAATCTAGCCCAATACGTCGCGCTAGTGTTTACAAATCATACGTTGCTGTATTTGTGTGCATGTCAACCAAAGCAGTACACTTGGAATTAGTTCCAGATTTGTCAACGATCTCTTTTGTCAATTCTCTACGCCGCCTGATTTCGCGTCGCGGTTTTTGTTCTGACGTATACAGCGATTGCGGAAGGAATTTTGTCGGCTGTGACAGGTATTTGAAGGAACTATTCAAATTCCTCCAAAATCAATCGAATCAAGATGAAATTCAACGTAAATTCAGTGATCTTTCTATAACATGGCATTTCAATCCTCCGTATGCCTCTCATTTCGGAGGGATATTTGAAGCTGCGGTTAAAAGCATGAAGTCACACCTTCATCGTGTAATTGGCAATCTTACACTGACATATGACGAATTTAGTACACTGTTATGCCAAATAGAATCTGTATTAAATTCAAGACCTTTGTGTTTATTAAGTAACGATCCTTCTGATCCAATACCATGAACACCCGGTCATTTCCTCGTCGGAGAACCATTAATCTCTATACCAGAATACGAATTTTCAAATGATAATCCCAAACGACTTGTGCGTTGGCAACTCCTTCAGCAAGTCGTACAGCACTTCTGGAAACGATGGAGTACCGAATATTTACAACAGTTGCAACCAAGAGGTAAATGGTTCAATGACAACAATCACCTGCCTCTCCGTGAGGGTTCTGTAGTCGTGTTGATCGACAATTCACTACCACCGCTACAATGGCGCTTAGCACGTGTGCATCAACTACACCCTGGCGTTGACGGTGTTACTCGCGTTGTAACCGTCCGCATAGGTAATACTTATACCAAAAGACCTGTGGTCAAGGTCTGTCCCTTGCCCATAGAATAATTTTTTAATTTTATCATCATACTTCGTATTATCATTTAAGTATCATATATCTATCATGTACCTATCATGTATCTATCATGTATCTCTTATGTATCTATCATGTATCTGACATGTATCTATGTATCATAACTTTAAAATAAGCTAGGTTATTTTAAGGTCGGCGGCATGTTCCGTAAAGTTGCCAGCACAAATACAAACAAACTTACCTAATCTAATTTTCACATGTTTGGATTTGGTAACCATACCTGGCAACCCCGGGATGTGTCACTCACGTCACTTCTTGTCCGTACTTCTAAATAATCGCACGCGCTAGTCCGCGAATCTTACGCATGGTGTCCAGTGTCATCATCACATGAAGAGTGCTAGACGGTGCCCAAAGTAACCGCGCGCCTACGGAAGAACAGGGTACCCTGCTGAAGAGCTGCGCCAGCTAACCAGGTACCAAATCCAATCTAATTATCCAACACATTAAACAGTTAAAGACATGACAAAGCTTGCAGTTTCTAACCCAATTCTTCAAAACGATACAAGTCTTTACTTAGCGGTAAAAATAAGCACGTTTGTAACACTTTCTCAAAAGAGATTTATCTATACTAAAGCCAAACTCGATTGAGAATGCTTGTCAACAAACTAATTTTAAAATGAAGGTACAAAATGCAACACATTTTATGCCTAATAAATTTAAAATCATGTTTTGTTTTTTATAAAATCTAATTTAATATATTAATTAGTTTAAAGCTTACTGATCTAATGTATTGTCATGAATTCATTATTAACACGTTAACTAAAAAAATGAGGTGTAAAATGACTAGTGATTTCTACCTTCATTTTTAATTTATTTATTGACAAGCATTCTCAATCGAGTTTGGCTTTAGTATAATGCTATTAATTCGCATCTACAACTCATGAAATTTCACACCTCTCATCCAGCTTTATGCACAATCTGTTTTGTATATTAGACCAGTGCCGATAATTTTTGAAACCAAAAAAAGTTGCAGTAGGATGAAACCCATTTTCTTCAATTTGGTTTTGGTTCTGGTTATTTTTTCGATATTCATTCAAAATCAGGTGAAAAATAAATATTTCTTATTAAATAAATTATAGCGTGTTTAGGACATAAAAAGGTAGGTTTTCACCAAATTTCGTGAAAATAAACATTTATTTGGAAAAGATAAAAATAAAAAGCAGGTTTTTGAATATTTCACATAAATTTTGACGTTATGTTAAAAAAGTGTAAGAACAATAGTTTTAGATCTTTTTATTACCTACAACTTTGCCATTCAACTCTTTTCCGTAGGACTTTTAGTTTTGCCGAAAATCGAGTAAATCCATTTTTTACCCCTTAACCCTACCCCTTCCCGACCTCAGATCGCCCGTAATTAATTTTTCCTTTCATTTTCATGATATTCTCTTCCAATGCAATGGGTTTCATCCTACTGCGATTTTCTTTTACTTTTTAACTGGCCTATATGTACAGCTATTTACTCTATATTTTAAATTTTTTTTTTTATCAACTACAAGTTGGCCCTTGACTGCTATCACACCTGATGTTAAGTGATGATGCGGTCTAAGATGGAAGCGGGCTAACTTGTTAGGAGTGGGACGAAAATCCACACCCCTTTCGGTTTCTACACGACATCGTACCGGAACGCTAAATCGCTTGGCGATACGTCTTTGTCGGTAGGGTGGTAACTAGCCACGGCGAAAGCCTCCCACCAGCCAGACCAAGACAAATTAAGAAAAATCTCAATCTGCCCCGCCGGGAATCGAACCCAGGACCTCCGTTTTAAAAATCCACGGCGCATACCACTGCGCCACGGAGGTCGTCAAAGTATGACTTTTAGTTCAAACCACAATTTCCAAATATCCTCCGGATTTAAATCTTACGCCGCATCCCCTAAACCACTTTACCGAAGGTCTTTCTTCCACAATAATAACTCTAATTAATTGAGTTTTAATTTAAAATTTATCACGATGAAATTAATTTGGAGGAAATCTCTTTTGATCAAACTTTTCCGTCCGAAGTGGAGCATTATACTCGTAGAACAAATGAAGTGGACAAATAATAAAGTTTAATTGCAATTTCAAACTCTGCGGGTACCCAATTATTTGCTCTTAGTCCGGAACTGTGGTTCTGACTGAAAGGTCGTCGGTTCAGATCCCGGCGGGATTCGGTTATATCTTTAAACAAGAATAAACTATTCGATCTAACTTATGATAACTTGTATTTTCCTGTTGTAACTGGTTATATTGTACAGAGAGTGTGTTGTAGAGGTACATACGAGTGTATGTACCTCTTTGATTCAGTGGTTAGCCGATGCTTTCGATCATGACTTCCTACGGTCGAGTTCTGGGCCTATGAAATATTGCGGAGTTTCATCATCATCATCATCAGCCTGTATTAGTTCACTGAAGGGCATAGGCCTCTCCGAGAGTGCGCCACCACACACGATCCTCTGCATTTCTCATCCAACCACTTCTCGCTACCTTTTTGAGGTCGTCGGACCATCGGACTGGAGGGCGTCCTACACTGCGCTTAGTGGTTCGTGGTCTCCACTCCAGACGCCGGCCCCTGCGACCATCTGTTCTGCGAATTATATAGCCTGCCCATTGCCACTTCAACGTGCTTATCCTTTGGGATATGTCTACTACTTTGGTTCTCCTTCGGATTTCCCCATTATGGATTCTATCTTTCAGAGATAAATTAATTTAAATTCTTAGTAGCAACTCGGAGTTGGAAGACCGGTGGTGTAAAATTCTCGTGCCTCGGAGAGCATGTTAAGCTGTATATTATATATAATTAACGTCTTATAGTGATTGTAAAAGAGACGAATAATATCAGCATAAGCCCACCAACCCGCTTTGGAAAGGCGTGGCTGAGGCGTGGAGTGTTTTCGTTCGTAAGTGGGCTCTCCCCGGCTTAGTATTGTGTTTTAAACATATTACTATTTTTATTTTCTTATGAATATGGGCTTCATAAGAAGGCTCAGAGTCGCTCAGCGGGCGATGGAATGGGCAATGCTCGGAGTATCTCTGCGTGATCGAATCAGAAATGAGGAGATCCGCAGAAGAATCAAAGTAACCGACATAGCTCAGCGAGTCGCAGAACTGAAGTGGCAATGGGCGGGGCACGTAGTTCGAACAGCTGATGGACGTTGGGGACCCCGCACCGGAAAGCGAAGCGTTGGTCGACCCCCAACTAGGTGGACTGACGACATCAAACGTGTCGCAGGGAGCCGCTGGCAACAGGCGGCTCGGGATCGTTGTGTTTGGAAGTCCCTAAAAAAGGTCTATGTCCAACAGTGGACGTCTACAGGCTGGTAATGATGATGATGATGATGACTATTTTTATTTAAATTTTTGACTATGACCGAAATCACACCTGATGGTTAGTGATGATGAAAACTAAGACTAAAGCGGGATAACTTGTTAGGAGTAGGATGAAATTCACACTCCTTTCGGCTTCTACACGACATCGTACCGGCACGCTAAATAGCTTGGCGGTACAGCTTTGTCGGTTGGGTGGTAGATAGCCTCGACCGAAGCCTACAACCATTCGAAATTTGATTTAATTAATTTGTTAGGTCAAACATTGTTTAACTTGTACAACAACCACAACAAACGCTGTAATTTCTGTGAGCTGTAGGATTATTGAGAAATTGATTACAAATGGCGCTTTAATGAAACTCCACTCAGATTAATTACATTTCATTGGTAAACACCGACAAGGCTATTATTCGGTTTGTGTTCTAACAACCTCTCTGTGTTGTTGACTACAGAAGGTTCAGAGTTCGATTCCTAGATTGATTTTTTTATTCACTACAATCTAAGATTGCAGTAAGTTTGTTAGGAGTAAAATCTATACTAATATTATAAAGCTGAAGAGTTTGTTTGTTTGTTTGACCGCGCTAATCTCAGGAACTGCTGGTCCGAATTGAAAAATTCTTTTTGTGTTCAATAGACCATTTATCGAGGAAGGTTTTAGGCTATGTAACATCACGCTGCAATATTAGGAGCGAAGAAATAATGGAAAATGTGTAAAAACCGGGGAAAATTATTCATCACGAGGGCTTCCGTTGCGTGCGCTGCAAAAACGGTTCAAGTTACCAAAAATATATGTATGAAAGAATTATTTCTCTTAAACTGATCTAAAAAAATGTCCACGACAGTATATTTTTTTTTTATCCACTACAAGTTGGCCCTTGACTGCTATCACACCTGATGTTAAGTGATGATGTAGTCTAAGATGGAAACGGGCCAACTTGTTAGGAGTGGGACGGAAATCCACACCCCTTTCGGTTTCTACACGACATCGTACCGGAACGCTAAATAGCTTGGCGATACGTCTTTGTCGGTAGGGTGGTAACTAGCCACGGCGAAAGCCTCTCACCAGCCAAGAAAGCCTCCCACCAGCCACAAAAGCCTCCCACCAGCCATATTTCAGTATATGTCTATCTTTTAAGATTAACTCACTAGAACCGTTTTTATGGTAATCAAATTTGGTCGAAATTGATGCATTTGTTAATAATAATATTAATCTTTATCCAAATAAATGTGTTGTTGATTAAGAGTATTTAATTGTGAACAAAAGAAAGGCGGGGAAAGAGCACACTTTATATGAAATTCTGTCTTTAAGAAGGGTACCTAAGAGGTTTTCACGCGAATGAAGTCGCGGGCGACTGCTAGTATAAATATAAGGAACCTATGACATAGTATCGGAACGCAAAATTACTTGGCTGTTCTTTTTGCCGGTAACTAGTCACGACGGAAACCACGGTTGCATCAGCCAGTCATAAACCAATTCAGAAAAACTTAACCGACCCAGCCGGGAATCATAGGCCGTCACGGAGACCGTCAATAAATATCCTCTTCTAGTGCCATCACCCACCGGAGGTTAGCTTTTTTTTTTTTTTTATCGACTACAAGTCGGCCCTTGACTGCTATCACACCTGATGTTAAGTGATAATGCAGTCTAAGATGGAAGCGGGCTAACTTGTTAGAAGTGGGACGAAAATCCACACCCCTATCGGTTTCTACACGACATCGTACCGGAACGCTAAATTGCTTGGCGGTACGTCTTTGTCGGTAGGGTGGTAACTAGCCACGGCGAAAGCCTCCCACCAGCCAGACCAAGACAAATTAAGAAAAATCTCAATCTGCCCCGCCGGGAATCGAACCCAGGACCTCCGTCTTATAAATTCACCGCGCATACGACTGCGCCACGGAGGTCGTCAATAGCTATCACTACGGCTATTGTAATATAATTGGCTGCTGCTCAAACAGTGATCTAGAGCTCATATTAAAACATTAACGTAACTTCTTGAGCGTAACTTCAATAAATATAATCACGTGAAATTTCCCCTTTATAAAAAAACTTAACTCTTGCTAATATTGCAAGTTCTCTATAAGTACGCACACCGAACAGCGTGAAGAGTAACTTGACCTCTCCGATATCAGAGCCACCTGACCTACTTATCGTTTTCAATAACTTTGGCCCGATGTTTTCCAGGAAGTAAGGAGTTTTCTCAATGGGAAACACTCAATATTAAGAGGCATTATTATCGGAAAAAATATTATATTTTAAGAAAATTTATTTTGCCTTTAAATAAGGTTACACAATGCAAAAAACAGCAAAAGAGTAGAAGATTCTCACAGAATGAAAAATTAAGAAAACTGCACAGAAAATTTAAAATTTTTAGAGATCCTAATGAATTCCTTATGGATGTTTGTCACTCAATCACAGTTCCATGTCCGAATGGATCTTGACACAGAGAATATACTTTATATGGCACAGAGAATATAAATTATAATCTACCTTAGCTCGTAGTCGTAGACTTCTGAATATCCCCATATCTTTATAAGATCTACGCAAGTAAATCGAGAGCCACGATGGCCACGAGCCAAGTACCTAATAAAAAAAGACGTGTGGCACTCGGAGACTGCCGCTGTAAAGCTATTGCATAGAAGTTCAGCAACATCGGGCGCGGTCAGTACTTGGATGGGTAAAATAAAAAATAAAACAAACTAAAAAAAAATAAAATAAAAATTTAATAAAAGTTTTTAAATAAAAATAGAACCGACTCAAAACAGTTATTTTTTACTTTTTAGTGCGTTTTGAGTCGGTCCTATTTTTATTTTAAAAAATTTTTTTTCTTACTTTTTAGTGATTTATCGTCACGTAACGTACTCGTAATATACTGACTTAGTATATTATACGGCACTCGTAGCCAAAAAGCTGCCGATCCCGAGACAAAAACCGAAATCGCGGTAAGCGTGCCTCCAAAATTTTAAGAGTTCCTTCAATTTCCCCAGGATATCATCATCAGATCCTAACATGATGACAATGGAACCACCTTGGAAGTGTGCCCTTTCTAATAAAAAAATAATTATCAAAATCGGACAACTCTGTAAAAAGTTAAGCGTGGTCATACATAAAAAAAAATTATACGTGTCGAATTGAGAACCTCCTCCGTTTTTTTTCGTCGGTTAAAAAAGACAACATCACGCGGTGTTCCCAGGCGGTCACCCATCCAAGTACTGACCGCGCCCGATGTTGCTTAACTTCGGTGATCGGAACCGGTGTATTCAACATGGTATGGACGTTGGCGAACAAAGACGCGAATAAGACAAGCTAAAAAAACTAAAAAGTATCACCGCTGTGCCGGTCGGAGTGGGGGGAGTTAGGTATTTTTCGTTACGGAATTTCTGGATTCGGACTCCACGCTCAAGGATAGAAGCTATGCAATAGCTTAAAAGAATTGTCACTTAAAAATAACAAACCTACACAAATGAGGAAATATTATGTCACCAGTTATTTCTGGTGACATCTGTCACTTTGTTTTACACTGCGCAATATTTGAATACATATTAAGGCGGAGAATTAAGCGGGAATTGTAAATCACCCCGGGAAGCGGCCCAATTTATTAGCTTTTCAACTTGATCTAAATATTATAATTCGTTTTACTTACAGGTTATGTATTAAAAGTTACGCGGACTATATATAGTCCAGACATTTTAGCTATTTCTAACCCCAATCTGTGGAAGACATTTTTTGTAGACAATTTCACGACAAACAATTTTTATAATGACCTTTATTGACCTCTGAGCAATAGATCGTGAGATATTTGCGAAAAACTGATTTTCGTGACCTTTTGACCTTTATAACTTTTTTAGCCGGCACGATATCAATGTCGATTTTTCACATCTTCATTACAATGGTGCAATAAAGGTGTATACAAAAATTCAGCTCAGGTTAGGCTGTAGCGCGTGCCGAAGAAATGGACATACATACATACATACATACATACATACATACATACATACATACATACATACATACATACATACACTAGGAATTTTTCCGCAGATTAAACCTAAAATGACTGGACTATTACTCGTAGATGAGCATGTGCTACTGTATCTGAATTCATGGGTACAGTCTATGGGGTTATGGGGTTCCTCTTTTTGGGTTCTTTTCTAAACGGGTTTTTTCTTAATACCCCCGAAGTTAAGATCGGGCTACGCTCGTGGTGAAGCAATGAATGGCCTGTTTAATTTGAATAGCAGCTTTGCCAAACAAATTTACTTTTGATCATTTAGTTTAGAAACACAAGTGCGCGAGAAATTCTGTTCAGTGATAGTTCGAAAAAAATTTTTTAAATAAAAATAGGACCGACTCAAAACGCACTAAAAAGTAAAAAATAACTGTGTCATTTAGTTGCTTTAATTTACTAAAGCATATCTAGGAGTCGGTGCCAGTCAAGGTTTCTACTTTAAGGACGTTACCTAGAACCCACAAACTGCTTTACTACGTAAATAAAGGTTCCTTAAACTTGGCACCGACTTTATCATTTATTTAAAAAATTTTATTTCTTACTTTTTAGTGATTTATTGCCACGTATCGGACTCGTACTAAACTGTCATAGTAAATTATACGGCACTAGTAGCCAAAAAGCTACCGATACCGAGACAAAAACCAAAATCGCTGTAAGCGTACCTCCAAAATTTAAAGAGTTCCTTTAATTTCCCCAGGATATCAACATCAGATCCTAACATGATGACAATGGGACCACCTTGAAAGTATGCCCTTTCTAATAAAAAAAAATTGAGAGGTGTCAAGGGACACCCGGATGGAACGAAGTTCCTTTCGATTAATTGGTGAAGGAATTGTAATAAAATTTTATTTTTTTTAAGTAATAATAATATTTCTTGTTGTACACCGAAACACCAGAGGGCGCCACGAGAGCGCGAGACAGCATACAGCGCGGGCGCCCCCCGCCGCTCACGCGCACACACATCAAAGGCGGCGGCAAGATCCTTTGATCAAAAAGTGTCGTGACAACTTTTCGTACGAATTTTTTCCGTCTAGCCCTCTTTCACAACGCGCGATAAGGAACTTCGTTCCAAAAAGAATTATCAAAATCGGACAACTCTGTAAAAAGTTATGCGTGGTCATACATAAAAAAAAGAAAAATACATACGTGTCGAATCGAGAACCTTCTCCGTTTGTCTCAGACAAGGCCTTTTTCTTCCTCGGTACCAAATATCACTTAAATCGATTCTGTAGTTTAGTCGTGATTCAATTAACAAACAGACTAAGTTATAATTGTTAGCATTTTGAAATATTGGAATATGTTACCCAGAGATGCGATTTATTTGAAATACTTCTATTTAAAATGCAAATACAAAATGCAAAATACCTATTTTGTATTTTGCATTTAAATGCCTTTTAGTAAAAAACATTTAGTATTTTATTTGAAATTCTTTTCGAGATGTATTTTGCATTTTTAATTTATTTCAAAATGCAAAATACTTTGTGATTAGGTTTAGCCAACATAACCAGTCAAACAAAATGAAATGAACGAATAACGATCGTATTGACGAATTTCATCGATAGAGGGGCCTAGTAGCCATGCGTGCCCATTTTTTCTTCTTGAATAATATTATTATTAATAACATAGCAGAATTTATTCATACACGTACTAATAAATATGATCAAAATGTCATGCATAAGGTGCCATTTGGCTCAGCATTGTCATCTCTATTCTATTTCTTATGATAAATACCTTAACTAAATAAAAATATCACGCGATTTGGTCAAAAGGTATTTTATTTTAAAGAAGTATTTTGAAAATACCTATTTTGCATTTGGCATTTGAAATACAAAACGCAAAACTATTTAATAATTTGTATTTGAAATAGTAAATCTGAAAAGTATTTTGCATTTTGTATTTAAATGCTTTTTTGGAACCATTTTGTACATCTCTGATGTTACCATAGACAAAATACGATATCGTCTATGGTAACGTAAGGTAATGTTCTGTCGACTGACAAATGATTCGAAAGGACTTGATTCCAGGCCGTAAAATTAAAGATAAGAATTAACATGTTAGAATAGTCGAATAGTGTATTTCGCTGTTCTTTTGGTTAGTACAAAATATGCATATTTTTAGTGTAATATTAATTATTGTAATTGAGTGGTTTTGTAATTCATTTAAAAAGAGCATGTGTAAAATTTTTCTGGCCGCGTCTTTTCTCGTCACGGACTGCTTTTCCGATGCGGCGGTAGATAAAAGATTATGAAAGAATAAAACGATTTTGAAGACATCAGAATATTATTTTAAAATCCCGCTGCAAACAACATAGTATTAGTATTTTATTTTTTATTTATAAAGGTCACTAACAGGTAACAATAACATATCCTATTACTATTATAAAGGCGAAAGTTTGTATGGATGTATGGATGTATGGATGTTTGTTACTCTTTCACGTAAAAACTACTGAATGGATTTGAATGAAACTTTACCACAATATAGCTTATACATCAGAATAACACATAGGCTACATTTTATACCGAAATTCCCACGGGAACGAGAACTACGCGGGTGAAACCGCGGGCGTCCTCTAGTATTACATAAATCACGCATCTCTGTTTGTTGACAAGCATTCTCAATCGAGTTTGGCTTTGGTATAGGTATGCGCATTTTTACAGTCAAGCACCATGACTATTTTCAAGTCTGAGGGATATATAGATATTTACCGGTGAAATTGAAGACAATTTTGATCTATTTATACACAAAGAAGTGGATAAAATAAAACCATATAATAAATAGTTGGTACGACTATCGGACGCGTAAATGGGTCGCGGCCAAATATTGTCGGCGGCGCTTTTGTCTGTCACCTCCCCTGCCTCCTCCCCTCTACCCCCTGCCGCTGTTGACAATGCTTAATGTGCCCGCAAATATCCGCACATACATATTGTTATGAAACGGGAAACCAAATAGGTATATCTTATACTTGGTTTCTTTATAATTAAATACATATCATTTTTAACTGACGAAAAAAAACGGAGGAGGTTCTCAATTCGACACGTATATTTTTTTTTATGTATGACCACGCATAACTTTTTACTGAGTTGTCCCATTCTGATAATTCTTTTTTGTTAGAAAGGGCACACTTCCAAGGTGGTCCCAATGTCATCATGTTAGGATTTGATGATGATATCCTGAGAAAATTGAAGGAACTCTTCAAATTTTATAGGCACACTTGCAGTGATTTCGGTTTTTGTATAAGTATCGGTAGCTTTTTGGCTGCAAGTTCCATATAATATACTATAAAAGTATAGTACGAGTACGTTACGTGGCGATAAATCACTAAAAAGTTAGAAATGAAAATTTTTAACAAAAAATAGAACCGACTCAAAACGCACTAAAAAGTAAAAAATAACTGTGTCATTTAGGTGCTTTAATTTACTTAAGCATATCTAGGAGTCGGTGCCAGCCAAGGTTTCTACTTTAAGGACGTTACCTCTACTTTAAACAAATGTTCCTTAAACTTACTGGCACCGACTTCATAGATATGCTCAAATAAATTAAAGCAGCTAAATGACAGTTATTTTTACTTTTTAGTGTGTTTTGAGTCGGTTCTATTTTCTGTCAAAAATTTTTATTTATGTACAAAACGAAGGTCCTCAAAGGTTGGGCTCCCGGCTGGACCGATTAAAATTTTCTAAATTGGTCTCAGACTAACTGGTGGGAGGCTTTGGCCGTAACTAGTTACCAACCTACCGACAAAGACGTACCGCCAAGTTGTTTAGTGTTTCGGTACGATGTCGAGTAAAACCCAAAGGGGTATGGATTTAATCCTACTTCTAACAAGTTAGTCCGCTTCTATCTTAGATTGCATGATTACTTACTATCAGGTGTGGTTGCAGTAACTTGTGATAAAAAAACATTATCATTAAAAGCCCATTATAATGGTCCCAACCCCTAGGTCGTAACAATATGTTAACGTTATTGACAATGACCGGGGCGATCTTAACGTGCGCTAAACTTTTTCTAGAATAGTTCTTGCCTCTTCCGGACTGCGATTGAGAATTTTTGGGAAAAAGAACATTCGATATTTGCCCGACCACCTCACCATCCTAAACTAAACAGGTTGATATTCCTCTACTCACTCCTCTACTCACATATTTAGTTAACTTAAAAAAATTTGCGGCAATTATGCGAAGAAAAGTCATTGCCGTAAGATTATCTCAGTTTCTTACTAAGGGATATACAAGTTAACACTACATATTATAAATTAAAGTTCCCCGCTGCGTCTGTCTGTCTTTCAAAGACTACTTACTGAACGGATTTTGATGAGGATAAAGTGATTGCAGAGGAACGTTATAGTATATAATTTGCTAAGGTTTTGTGTGAAAAATAGCTCGCTATAACTATTTTTCCTTCAAAAAAGGATCACGTAATTTTTTTTTGGTGGTTGCAATACATAATATTAAAAAATAATAAATATAAAAATTACCTACAAAATGTGGTGGCGTTCATCTTGGACTTGAAAATTATGATAGTGCTTAGTATTTTACTAGTGAAGCCTTTTCATTGGATATCTAAATTGAGGGGGGTTTGAAAAAATATTTGCCGCGATTTTGTGCCACCTTGGGTCGATTTTTATCAAACATAACTACTTTAACTAAACATAGCAATCCCGACTAATTCACCATTTATACAAAAAAATAGACGTGTGGCATTCGGAGACTGCCGCAGTAAAGCTATTGCATAGCATTTTTATAAACTTACGTTTACCTACCGACGTCATCGGGACCGTGGCCGAGCGGTATCTAAGTGCCCGGATTGCCAAAGTTCTGGTATTTATCGATAGATGAAAAAACTAAAAACTTACCGTTTAGTTTTTCCATCTATCGATAAATACCAGAACTTTTAATGACTTTTTGAAATATCACGCTTAAAAAAAAAGTTGCGGAACCAACGGGATTCGGACCCGCGTCTCCCTGACCATCTGGGCACTTAGAGTGCCTTACCGCTAGGCCACGCTCCCAATGACGTCGGCGTCGAAATTGTGCTTTTTATATTATGTTTTTGATATTCAGGGGTGTTAGGTTTTTTCGTTACGGAATTTCTGGATTCGGTCTCCACGCTCAAGGCTCGCGATAGAAGATATGCAATAGCTTAAAAACAAAAACAAAATAGGTTTATCCGTTCAGGATCACCCACGTGGCATGCATTCTCGAAGGAGTATCGAAAACTTCGTTTTTAGGGAGGTACATCACGAAACTAATAATGCTAAATATCAAGTAATTTAAGTACTTAATGGAGATCTCGTAATGAGTCAGTAGGTCAGTCAGTAAGAATATGCAGTTTCAAAAGTAATTACCAAAATCCAGGAGCTAGGGCTTAGAGTGGCCGCTCAAAAGACAGAGGCTCTATGGTTTCATAAGCTTCCGAAACGTCTAGAACCACCAAGTTTCTCGATTCGGGTTGGTGATGTGGACGTCCAAGTGGGCAAAGTCCTAAAGTATTTGGGTCTTACCCTGGATAGCCGTTGGGGCTTTGAAGAACATATTGACCGACTAGTGCCCCGGATCCAAAAAGTAGCTGGTGCAATGCACGGCCTACTTCCGAATCTAGGTGGACCACACGAAGGTGTCCGACGCCTTTATGCGGGAGTGGTGAGGTCGATTGCTCTATACGGTGCACCCGTATGGTCGCAACGGCTCTCTAGTGTGCAGCGCCTAAGGGCAAAACTGAATAGTGTGCAGCGTAAGATTGCTATACGGGTAGCGCGGGGGTACCGTACGATATCCTTTGAGGCGGCAACCTTGTTGGCATGCTTTCCGCCCTTTGATATACTTGCTGAGATGGATACCAATTTATACTACCAAAGCCGTATCATCCAGGTAACTATATCCGCGCAAGAGCGCAATGCAAGCAAGCAACAAGCGCACCAGCAGGCGCTGGCAGCTTGGAAAATACGTCTTGAGGAGGAGAGAAATATACGACAACGAGCTGTCGGAGCCATCCTGCCCAATTTTGAAGCTTGGCTAGCAAGAGAAAGTGGCAACGTTAGCTTTAGATTCACTCAGGTGCTTACCGGGCATGGTTGTTTTGGTGAGTACCTGCATAGAATTGGACGCGAGGCCACACCGCAGTGCCATCATTGTGGAGAAGACAAGGACTCTGCACAGCATACACTCCAGCAGTGTCCAGCTTGGGAGACAGAGCGACATGTCTTGGTTTCCCAAATTGGCAGAGATCTTTCTCCTCCTGCCATGATAGCGGCAATGCTGGCCGAGACAAAAGCCTGGGAGGCGGTAGTTACCTTTTGTGAAGCAGTGATGTCAAAGAAGGAGGCCGCTGAGCGGGAGCGCGAGCGAATTGACCCAGCTCGAAGACGCAATCGCCGACACATTCCCGCTCGAAACGCCGAAGTTCTTTCTTCCCAATAGTCTCAGTTGTAGAGGCACCTAGGTCGCGAGCTGCTATATTGAGGGCTCTGGCAGCCTCATCACCATCTTGAAAGCGTCCACGGGCTGGACCCAGGGGCGTACTTTTTGTCCCCGAGCTGAGCCTCTATGGGCAATGTGCAAGGGAGGCACTGGTATTCGTTGGTTCATAGAGATCCCAGAGCCCCCCTTATTGTACTGAGACGGCCACCGAGGGGGTTTTAGTGGGTAGAAATCCCACATAACCTGACCTTTCCCTCAATTGTTGGGTATCTTTGAGAAGATTTCCCCCCCGTAAAAAAAAAAAAAAAAAAAAAAAAGGTCAGTCAGTAAACCGCTGATTGGTGAATGCTATCATTTGCCTTTCCGATAAATATATTAATAACAGAACAATACATATTCAATAACCTAGTCTTTGTTAAACAAAATATAAATATGTATGAACAGAAAAAGGATTTAAACGATCGTCTTCCTAGAAATGGACATAAGTTAGTCATATCAGCTTATCGCCTCCGAAAAGTACAAAAATCTTTCGTAGGATAGGGTGTACTCTTTACAACAAGATGCCCAATTCAGTTTTAGATCTGCCATTGCATAAGTTTAAACAATGTATTAAAACTCACTTACTCAGTCAGGGTTATTATACTATCGATGATTTTGTAAATGACAAAGATGTTCAAAGGCAATTGGATCGGCTTTCAACTTCACACAGGAAGTAAAATAAATAACTTTATGTAACAACACACTTAATATTGTAAAATTGATAATATTATAAAAAGAGCAACTGTTGAGTTTCTTGCCGGCTCTTCTCAACAGGGCCTGCCTTCCGAGCCGGTGGTAGAGTCACTACAAATAGTCCAATTTGACGTTTCAAAAGTGCTTGTAATAAGGCTACTTTAAATAAATTTGAATTTTGAACCATGCCATTTCTGCGCACGTTTCCCTGTCACCTACAATGTATCTTCAAGTTAAGAGTCAAGAGTGAGTACCTTCTAGGCAAGCGCGTTCTACTGTACACTGCATCTTCGCTTACCATCAAGCCTCATCGTAGCCAAGCGATAGCCTATACAGTATAAAAAAAATCATAGACTTCGATCGCCTAGTAGCCCACTCTGTTGCCACCTAAAGTGACTTCAAAAGTAAAAAAATTATGAAGTTCCAAGTTAACCCGAGGAATCAAACCTGGTTATTTTGTAGTGTCTTCGCGTAGTCGGCAAATTGTTTATGTAATAAAATGTATTTTACGAGTTGGTTCCGTCGGCCGCCTTTGAACTTGACCCTCAACTGTCGTTAGTGTAAGAGATTGTGGCAGTTTCGGCCATAGAGCTCTACAGCTCTACGTAGAGCTGTACTTTTGTCAAATTGTGTACATAAATGAATAAATAAATAAATAAGCCTCTTATTTTCTCTTTTTCACAAATTTTTACAAACAAATTTAAAACTATACAATAATAAAAATAGTAATGATTGAATGAAAGCATATTAATGACAATTATAAAAGAAAAAAAAATATAAAAAAATAATTAAGGTTTAAATTTTATCATTACATTATTAAGATTAAAATTTTAATTTTTAATTTACTTAAATAATAATCATTATACACAGTCATTGGTAACCTTAAGTTCTATTTTTATGAAAATGAGAACGCTCACGGGTGTAAGCCTAGTCCGTTTTGAAGGAGGCCTGTTGCCTGCCTGGCCTTTCCTGTCTTTGGCTGACTTTGAGTGGAAATGTGTACATACGGGGGAATAATACCGTATTATTTCTAATAGCCTTGCTATATTCTGATCTGAAGGATATTACTACCGACTGAAATACAGACATTAGGCTTAACAAATCAAACTGATTTATTTAAAGTAAAGAGAGTAAATATTTAAAAGTACAGAGTAAATCAACGTTTAGAAGCACAACTCAAGCGCTGCATCCAGTCGTGTCATATTTTAATATTAAAGTAATACCTAATACAGAACTGCAATATGTAACGATGTTTATATGACTTGACAGTAAATTACTGTCAGTTACAGATTAATATCGATACGGAATGGCGCTACAGATAATATTATGACCTTACTAATGAACTAACTAAAAATGGCTATGTGGTAAGATTATACGCGGTAGAAGTGGGTGCGAGAGGTATACCAGCGAAGTCTCTCTATAACCTGCTAAAAGACCTTGGCGTTACTAGAAGTGCAGTAAGCACCATATTGGAACGAGTGTCCAAAGCTGCTCCAGTAGGGTCCTTCCGAATTTGGCTGGGCAGGGAGAATAACTTGACCAGAGCAGGTGAGTGTTGACGTGCGTCACTAAGAGTACTCTTTTAAACCTACACCCGTGTCACAAGTCTCGGGCTCTATTCGGAGTTTTTCTCTCAGCCACGCGATGGACCCCGCACCCGCACGGTGAATCCATGGAATGCTAAGATATTCGTGTCTCTCTGAGTAGCCGCATGTTATAGTGGACATCCACAACTCCTGCTAGCTCTTGAACTATACCATCAAATTATGGCGTGACGTCACAGCTCGTTTACATACCAGTCGATCAAATAGCGCTTGAGTGAGATTTCCGTCAACAATTTTTTTTATTTTAATTTTTTTTCAAGTACAAGTGAAGTAACAGAATACTTAATATTACGTAATACGTAAAGAAGTCGACAAACGTGGAGTAAATATTGGTCGAAAGCCAATTGCACGCCACATTTTTGTATTGTATTCCGTTTCAAAGTAAATATAATGTACATTATAGTTGATATGTTAATGTCATGTTGTTGTATTGTCTGACGCTTATTGGCGATAAGACCAACCATCTGTATTTATACTGTTTTTTAGTTTACGTAATTTAAAATGCCGTCAGTGAGAACATTGTTGCCTTTTTAACCGACGAAAAAAAACGGAGGAGATTCTCAATTCGACACGTATATTTTTTTTTATGTAAGACCACGCATAACTTTTTACAGAGTTGTCCGATTTTGATAATTCTTTTTTTATTAGAAAGGGCATACTTCCAAGGTAGTCCCATTGTCATCATGTTAGGATCTGGGGATGATATCCTAGGGAAATTGAAGGAACTCTGCAAATTTTGGAGGCAAGTTTACAGCGATTTCGGTTTTTGTCTCGGTATCGGTAGCTTTTTGGCTACTAGTGCCGTATAATATACTATGACAGTATAGTACGAGTATTTTACGTGTCGATAAATCACTAAATAGTAAGAAATAAATTTTTTTAACAAAAAATAGCACCGACTTCATAGATATGCTTAAGTAAATTAAAGCAACTAAATGACACAGTTATTTTTTACTTTTTAGTGGGTTTTGAGTCGGTTCTATTTTTATTTAATAAAATTTTATATCTTTAATTAATATCAATTATATATAATTATTCATTTGATAGATTTTTCTAACAATTGAGTTTCAGTTCTTCTTATATTCCGTTCGTATTTCCATTACGTGTTTCAAATTATATAAAATTGTAAAATGCCAAGGGGTTACTCCAGTTGGCAGTATTCTAGTGCCATGTGGTACTAGAGTATCCCACTCCAGTTATAATTAACTGCATATCGACGGTTAAGAGGACATAAACGAAACCAGGGGTCATAGATTCAATCTCGGCTTAATTGACGATATTATAATTGTGCCGACTGTAATTGTAGGTAAGCGATTTATATATGTCGTAACCACATTGTAGATTTGCGCATTTCATGAAATGTTTGAGTAGATCATGAAATGGTCGCGTTTCATGAAATGTTTGAGTAGATCATGAAATGGTCGCGTTTCATGAAATGTTTGAGTAGATCATGAAATGGTCGCGTTTCATGAAATGTTTGAGTAGATCATGAAATGGTCGCGTTTCATGAAATGTTTGAGTAGATCATGAAATGGTCGCGTTTCATGAAATGTTTGAGTAGATCATGAAATGGTCGCGTTTCATGAAATGTTTGCCTGTCTATTGGCCACATCATGATATGGTTTGGGCAGATCAATGATACAAAATTGTTTCTCGATTTTTTTAATCAATTACAAGTTGGTCCTTGACTGCTATCACACCAGAAGTTAAGTAATAGAATAAGTTAGTAATAGAATAGAATAGAGTAGGATGAAAATCCACACCCCTTTCGGCTTCTACACAACATCGTACCGGAACGCTAAATTGCTTGGCGGTACGTCTTTGTCGGTAGGGTGGTAACTAGCTACGGCGAAAGCCTCCCACCAGCCAGAAAAAGACAAATTAAGAAAAATCTCAATCTGCCCCGCCGGGAATCGAACCCAGGACCTCCGTCTTATAATTCCACCGCGCATACCACTGCGCCACGGAGGCCGTCAAATAATCGATGTGGCCAACTTAACGCGCGACTACTTACTTCATTACTTCATAAAGTGGTCAAAATTATTTGATCATATCGTAAACTAGTTACACCCCGACTCAGAGTACCCCGACTCGGATAGGTTAGGTTAGAAGGCTATTTTTACGTGGTAATTTTTTTTGTAAACCACCCCTAAATAGGGCGGGGTGTTAAAATATTATGTTTAATTATTATTATGGAATTTATAAATTGCATATAATCTCTGGGCCTAGCCCCTATTTATATGATTCGGCCTAACGTGGATGACAAAATCGTGAAACGTCGACGATTTAACGATCTGTGTCGCTAGTGTAAAATTTTACCGCGTCGATATCGAGAACCGTAAACGCAAATTTTATATGACACTGACACTCACCCATTTGAGTTTTCTCTCGATGCCGCCAGGGGCGCTGCTTCAATTCCATATAAAATTTGACTTTACGCGAATGTGAAGTTTTCGATTTGTTTTGGTGAAAGCTCACACTACGCACTCTGGTCGAATTGAGTTGGCCACATCATGAAACGCGGCCATTTCATGAAATTCTCGAGCATTTCATGAAATGAGCAAATCTATGATGTGGCTACGACATGTACATAACATCACGTGTCATTTCCATAGAGGTAGGCATATACTAAATCCTTCCAATTGTCACGGTCTTTGTATACTTTCTTAGCTGCTTCCACTCTTCATACAAGTACGGGGGCTTAGGGAACTCTTAGCCATATTTTAAAATGACCTTTATTTTGTCGAGGAACATTCGTCTAGGCTTTCCACCATTCCATTCACCCTCGCCTCATAAATCTATTTTTTTAATCTTCTTTTATTAATTCTCTCTGCATCTAACTATCTCAGCATTCTTTTCTCAATTTTAGTTACAACATCTTTTTTAAAAAAAAAATTAACAAAAAATAGAACCGACAAAAAGTAAAAAATAACTGTGTCATTTACTTGCTTTAATTTATTTAAGAATATCTATGAAGTCGGTGCCAGCCAAGTTTAAGAAAAATTTATTTACGTAGTAAAGCAGTTTGTGGGTTCTAGGTAACGTCCTTAAAGTAGAAACCTTGGCTGGCACCGACTCCTAGATATGCTTAAGTAAATTAAAGCATCTAAATGACACAGTTATTTTTTACTTTTTAGTGCGTTTTGTGTCGGTTCTATTTTTTGTTAAAATTTTTTATTTCTTAGTTCTTAGTGATTTATCGCCGCGTAACGTACTCGTACTATACTGTCATAGTATATTATACGGCACTACTAGCCAAAAACCTACCGATACCGAGACAAAAACCGAAATCGCTGTAAGTGTGCCTCCAAAATTTGAATAGTTCCTTCACTTTCCCCAGGATATCATTATCAGATCCTAACATGATGACAATGGGACCACTTTGGAAGTATGCTTTTTCTAATAAAAAAAAAATTTTCAAAATCGGACAACTCTGTAAAAAGTTATGCGTGGTCATACATAAAAAAAATATACGTGTCGAATTGAGAACCTCCTCCGTTTTTTATTCGTCGGTTAAAAATTCACACAAATTTGCATCTTTTATCAAAAAACATAATTATGTTTTATTACGTTAGATTGTTATATATTATGCATATTATTGATAGGGAAATGAGTAGGTATGTTCGTAGTCGATGGTCAGGGTCGAGTTATCGCACGGTTCAATGTCCAGTGCCGGTTGAGGTCAGATGTAAAACGTCGGGAGTATTCTTTATGTAATCCACTCAACGGCTACACGTGTTAACGAACAAATTCTTACCTCAGTTAATTATCATTTAAAAAAATGATTTTACCTAAATAAAACAGCAACAAGTTCTGTACTAATACAATGTAATAAACATTGTATTAGTACAGAACTTGTTGCTGTTTTACAATGTAATAATACAATGTTTATTACATTGTATTAGTATAGACCGGACATATTTCTTTTTTCCAAACAAATCCAATGACCATGGATTCAAAGTGAATAAATATTATGACCCTACTAATGAACTAACCAAAAATGGCTATGTGGTTAGTTTATACGCGGTAGAAGTGGGTGCGAGGGGTATACCAGCGAAGTCTCCATTTCCATAGAGGTAGGCATATACTAAATCCTTCCAATTGTCACGGTCTTTGTATACTTTCTTAGCTGCTTCCACTCTTCATACAAGTACGGGGGCTTAGGGAACTCTTAGCCATATTTTAAAATGACCTTTATTTTGTCGAGGAACATTCGTCTAGGCTTTCCACCATTCCATTCACCCTCGCCTCATAAATCTATTTTTTTAATCTTCTTTTATTAATTCTCTCTGCATCTAACTATCTCAGCATTCTTTTCTCAATTTTAGTTACAACATCTTTTTTAAAAAAAAAATTAACAAAAAATAGAACCGACAAAAAGTAAAAAATAACTGTGTCATTTACTTGCTTTAATTTATTTAAGAATATCTATGAAGTCGGTGCCAGCCAAGTTTAAGAAAAATTTATTTACGTAGTAAAGCAGTTTGTGGGTTCTAGGTAACGTCCTTAAAGTAGAAACCTTGGCTGGCACCGACTCCTAGATATGCTTAAGTAAATTAAAGCATCTAAATGACACAGTTATTTTTTACTTTTTAGTGCGTTTTGTGTCGGTTCTATTTTTTGTTAAAATTTTTTATTTCTTAGTTCTTAGTGATTTATCGCCGCGTAACGTACTCGTACTATACTGTCATAGTATATTATACGGCACTACTAGCCAAAAACCTACCGATACCGAGACAAAAACCGAAATCGCTGTAAGTGTGCCTCCAAAATTTGAATAGTTCCTTCACTTTCCCCAGGATATCATTATCAGATCCTAACATGATGACAATGGGACCACTTTGGAAGTATGCTTTTTCTAATAAAAAAAAAATTTTCAAAATCGGACAACTCTGTAAAAAGTTATGCGTGGTCATACATAAAAAAAATATACGTGTCGAATTGAGAACCTCCTCCGTTTTTTATTCGTCGGTTAAAAATTCACACAAATTTGCATCTTTTATCAAAAAACATAATTATGTTTTATTACGTTAGATTGTTATATATTATGCATATTATTGATAGGGAAATGAGTAGGTATGTTCGTAGTCGATGGTCAGGGTCGAGTTATCGCACGGTTCAATGTCCAGTGCCGGTTGAGGTCAGATGTAAAACGTCGGGAGTATTCTTTATGTAATCCACTCAACGGCTACACGTGTTAACGAACAAATTCTTACCTCAGTTAATTATCATTTAAAAAAATGATTTTACCTAAATAAAACAGCAACAAGTTCTGTACTAATACAATGTAATAAACATTGTATTAGTACAGAACTTGTTGCTGTTTTCCAATGTAATAATACAATGTTTATTACATTGTATTAGTATAGACCGGACATATTTCTTTTTTCCAAACAAATCCAATGACCATGGATTCAAAGTGAATAAATATTATGACCCTACTAATGAACTAACCAAAAATGGCTATGTGGTTAGTTTATACGCGGTAGAAGTGGGTGCGAGGGGTATACCAGCGAAGTCTCTCTACAACCTGCTAAAAGATCTTGGCCTTACTAGAAATGCAGTAAGCTCCATATTGGAACGAGTGTCAAAAGCTGCTCTAGTAGGGTCCTTCCGAATTTGGTTGGGCAGGGAGAACAACTTGAACAGAGGAGGTGAGTGTTGACGCGCGTCACTAAGGGTACCCTTAAACCAACACCCGTGCCACAAGTCTCGGGCTCTGTTCGGAGTTTTTCTCTCAGCCACGCGATGGACCCGGCACCCGCACGGTGAATCCATGGAATGCTAAGATATTCGTCTCACAGAACTTGTGAATCATAAACATTTTTTTACTTCTCAGGTGTCTTGTTATTATCGCAATATTTTATCAATTGCAATCTCCTTCAACTTGAATTAATCA